>JANEHU010000424.1:0-64766 GCA_027563435.1 Nasonovia ribisnigri
ATCTAAAATTTAAAATGTAAAATCAACCTTTTTTAATTTTATTTTATAAAGATAGGTACCTGCTACAACTCTCAAGGATGTTTGTGGATTTTCATTGAACTTGGAAATGAATTTTCTTCATTGGTTACCGTACAAATTCTACTTTTTTTTCTCTGGAATCCTCCAAAATTTTGTAGATTTTTATACAAATAAGGGAATAACGAATGTGCCGGACAAGGGCGATCAGGATACCGATTTTTATATAATCTATACATATTTATTAAAATATTGGATGTACAAACATTTTTTATTTCAAAGATACATTTTATTGTTATTTGTGATTTTATTTATTTATGTTGTATACTCAAATGTAAAGAAAATCAATAAAACTAATATACATATATGCATATGTATAAACCGTGTTGCAGCTCTAGAGTTGTTCCCGGTTTCGTTGTAACAAGCCAACATGTCAATCTTTTCTTCATTTGAATAATTCATTTTAAAATTAAGAAAAAAAGTTATTTTGTAATTTAATAAATTAACAAGGTGTACTACTAATAACTGTAGGACTGACAAATTATTTGAGAATAACCATTAATTTTATCAACATTGGGAATTTCCTTTATTGTGGGTAATATTTGTAATACATAATTAAAAAAACTATGGAACAATAATTTATATTACAAATTAAAATTATACAAATAAACAGTATTGTATTTTATACAAATAAACATAATTGTATTTTATACAAATAAACATAATTGTATTTTATACAAAAAAATTATAATATTTAATATTAATTAATTTGTATGAAAAATAATTATTTTAAAAATTAATTTTATAAACAGACAAGAGGATTAGATATGAAAAAAAAAAAAATAGTTTATCTATATCTTACAAGATACCTAACCTAATGTAGTAAAGTTGTTGTTATTTAGCACATTTTATCTGTTATACTATAATTGTACATGTTTCTACCCTCCATAGTTTGGTAATTAAGATAACTGTATCATTGTAACACAGATATTTTGATGTCATGAACAGGGTTTGAGACAGATATTAGCTTAATACTGATATAATATCAAATTGTTACAATAGTAATTTGATTTTAACTTTAATTTTTTAAAAAAATTATTTTATAATGAAATGAGAATAAATAGCCTTGAACCCTGTTCACGACAAAATTTCTCACATTTTATACTGATATTATTATGAACCATTAAACAATTTTACTTAAATAAGCCCAGGACTATGAAAAACCTATTTCAAAATGATGATACAGTTTAATCTAAATGTTCGTTTTGCAGTTAATACGCAAAATATGAGTAAAGATAAAACATGTATTCAAAAAATTAAAACAAACTTTTCAATCACCCCAGACTTAAAAAGCAAAATTTAAAAATGGTGTTAATAATATTCTTACTTGAATTTAGTACTAATTATTATTTGGTGACAACACCAATCATTGACACAAATTATTTAGTATTTAATATCATTATGACATTATACAATGTAGCACAGTAGACTAATGTTTTTGGATGTTTAGATTATTATATCTTTTTTGCTAAAGGGCTTGTCCATAAAAAAAAAATTTTAAAATAAAAAATAAAAATAAAATTATCATTAATCACATAGCCACCTAAAAATTCTTAATTTGATTTAGGGCATAATCTACATATTAAGCATAAAATATATATCTATATCTATGTATATTATTTTAGTATTATATGTATATGTATATTATTATTATATGTATATTATCTTATCCAAATTGTATTGATTGATGTTGTCACCTAATTTAAATTATTTATAAACTAGCATACAAATTATAAAGCTTTAACATTAGCACAATTCTTAGTTTTCAATACATTATTATTATTTTTTTTTTTTCATTCCGAAGATCGGTTAAATGATTATTGATGTTCCTCTCCACTTACATTCATCTTCAACTCCCAGTATGTTCCTATTCTGGTAGCTTCCATCACTTACTTCAGAAATGGAGTTCTAGGAATTCCTCTTCCAGGTTTCTTCCTTATTACGTGTCTGATCCATGCTTTTCTTCTCAATCTTAGCATATTCCATATTGATTTTTGGGTATTTATTCTCCTGAAAACCTCAACATTTTTAATTTTTTCTGTTTATTTGTGTTCTATTTTGGCTTTCTCAGTCTTCAGTATTGTCCAAATCTCTGCTCCATATAGATCTAAATTCCACACAAAGCCTTTTATAACTGATTTTCTGCTGTCCAAACTTATTCTATTTGAGGTAAAAAGATTAATTTTTTTATAGTAGGCCTGTTTGGCATGCGCTATTCTATATACTGGATCTGTACGACTTTTCCCATCGCTTGTGATTGAATAGGTATGTGAAGCTTAAGTGTTCTTTAAGCGTGTCGTTCATTTTTTCAAACATGTTAGTAATGTCTTTTTCACTTTCTGCGATTACAACAATATCATCTTTTCAATAAATATCATTGGTAATGTGTACTTATAGTCCAACTAGATTTTTTCTACTTCTTTGCAATTATCCTGATTATCTAAAATATTTGTATGTCAATATAATAATTAAATAATATTACAGTTAAAAATATTAATACTTACTTAATTTATTTTGTAGTCTGTTGAAACATTTTAATTGAATATGTATAATATAGATTTTCCTGATTTACATATTTCATAGTGAAATCTACTATTAGACAACATTTTAAAGACCCAGTTTATGCTTCAAATCATCTGTCTTAATAGACTATCAATATGCCACATTTAATTGTGCAAGTAAAACACTAAAGTAACTCTCAGGTACATCTTAGATGGTTGTAACTATAATTACTATAGTAATATTTATTTTTGTGTTTACTAAAGTGTTTCATTGGTTAGGTAGACATTTGAACAAAAATTGTATAATATGTATAAATGATTGAACTGAAATCAAAATGTCTTAAGTTAATGAGATATATTGTTTTATTAATTTTAATTTTTGCAACTACCAACTAGTAAAACTTACCAATAGGTTCATTGTACAAATGCACTTGCAAAGTATCCAATTCACGTGTGATTAACCAATTTAGGGACTTAAATGTTTGATTAAATTACTAAATAAAATATAATATGTGGTAAATATTAAAATTTAAGTATATTATACAAGAACTAATAATATTATAAATTCACCATTAAAATTTAAACACTTAGAATTATTAAGTATTAAAAAATAAAATACTTTATTAGTTATTACTGACTCACGATTCAAATATTGTTCTTATTAGTTATTACTTGTCTTATAAAATTATAACCTAAATTATAACCGTTTATTCACTCAACGTATTGTTGGTATGCGATTAACGTTAACCAGGTATAAGGTTTACTTCCATATCATGTAACCACGGACTAAGATAGTACTATCTTAGTCCGTGCATGTAACTATGAAAACATGATATCAATATAATAGACTCTAATCGTTCACAGCGAACAAAACAAATAACAGCTGATCAAAATTAGTTTTACCACAGTTTTACCCACGATTCTACCTAATCGCAAATCTAATAAACCAGGTCTATAATAAACCATAACTATAATCGTATAATCAGTAATCTTTTTTCTATGCCAGTATTGTTCTGTCTTCAGACGTCCTGACGTCCTGTGTTCGTAGTCCGTTACGGCGTACTCCATAGGTATGGAAGGGGTCGAGGGTATTACGCGGGGATACGTGAGTAGCTATGCCACCACGAGTGACACTAATGGTCCGATGACAATAAGTTAATGTAGTTTGTAGGTACAATGATTATCATTTATCACTATTAGGTATATCTTGGGTTCGAACGATATCGAATTTATTACTTTTAACTTCTGGTCTTTATATTAGATAAGTAGATATTATGACCAGTGGCGATCACATTTAGTGGGGCGAACTGCATGACACCTAGTCAAATGGGTATTATAAAATACATTTAGGAGCACAACCGCACAACTTAAGCTTACTGTACCTACTGCTTGAATTTTTTTGAAAAGTGTAATATCTTTTGCCTTGGGACATAAAAATCCTAATAACGGGGTATCTACCGACAAGGTATAATACATTTATACACATTAACCGCCTCCCAAAACCACCCAACTTTGAGGAGCTATATCTCGTCAACGGATTAACGAAAAATGAAAATTTAAATGTGATAATTTATAAAAAAAATAGCTTAATTAGCTTATACAATTTTTAGTATGGGTTGTCATTTGAAAATCAAAAGTTGATAGTGGTTTACCTAATAAATATAAGGGTGAAAAATATTAAAAATGTATGCAAATGTAGAAAAACATAAGACTAAAATTATTAAAAAAAAAAATAAGAAAAAAGTCATTACTTTTCGAAATAATGAGTGTTCAACGATAAAAGAATCACCCTGTATTGTGTCATTTTCGTTTTTGAGGATTTGTATATTGTCATATTTGTTAATGCATTTAAAAGCCTTAATTTTATTCCATATTTGTTTTGGGTTTGCTTTAGAGTTGATTGAACTTGTGTATGTGTGCCAACTCATTGTTTTGCTGTCTTTAATTATACATCTGGCTTGAGCTCTGTGTTTTTTGAATTCTATGAAATCAGCTTGGGATTTTGTGCACTTATATTTGTTGAAGGCTGTCTTTTTTGATTTGATAGATTCATTACATTGAGAATTCCACCAAGGAACTAGGGGCTTTTTTCCTGAGAATATAGTTTGTCCTATTGTTAAGTTCGCTATTTCTAGTATAGCGTTTGTTAAATTTTTTGTAACTTCATTTAAATTGTTCATTTTGGTTTTTCAAATTCAATTGAATTTATTTTTTGTTCTAAGAGGGATGTGAATAGATTCCAATCAGCAGTGTTTAGTTTCCATTTTGGTTTGCCTACTTGAATGTCTTCTGTATTTCTGTACGTTAATTTTGTGATTATGGACAAGTGGTCGCTTCCATATGCATGAGATAATGTGTCCCATGTAAGGTGAGGAGCAAAAGAGGGTGTTGTGAATGTTAAGTCAATAGCTGATTGCGTACCGGATGCTGTTCCAAAATGAGTGGGTTTACCGAAGTTCAGTGTAAGATTAAGTGTTTTCAGAATCTACGACCGATTCGATTATTTTCCCTCTTGTGTTTGTAGTAATGCAGCCCCATAATTGGTTATGACTGTTGAAGTCACCTAGGAGAATAAACAGCGAAGGGAGTTGTTGAATGATGTTTTTTAAGTCTGTTTCGGTGAAGGGTGATTGGTTAGATAGGTAAAGGTTGCAAATTGTAATCTTCTGTTTGAGTTGAACAGATATGGGTACGGATTCAAGTGGAGTATTTAGTGGTATTTCTTCGGAAGTATATGAGTCTTTTATGAATATAGAGGTACCTCCGTTAGCTCGGATTGCGTTAGCTCTTATTTTGGTATAATTTGTATATCTTTTTAGAGTGTTTTTTTTATAGCTTGTAAAATTTGTTTCTTGAAGACCAATGATTTTAGGTCAGTATTTGTTTATTATTATTTGTAATTCACTAATTCTTTTGTAGAAACCATTTAGGTTCCATTGTAGTATGTTATATTTTGTATTATTGTGCTGCATTTTAGGTTTTATTTTTATAATGTTAAATCTATGGTTGTGTGAAGGATTAATGTGTTAATATTGTTTAATATTTTGAACTTGAATTAAGCTTCTGATTCGTTAGAACCATAGAGGAGTGAGTTAGAAATGAGTCTGGTAAAGATCTTTTAGTGCCTAATAGTTGTTCAATATCCATAGGGTTGACGTCAGAGTTTGGAATCGCATCTAAATTTTGAAGAGTTGGTTCTGATGTGGTAGAGGCTGTTGGTGGATGATTAGATGGCGATTTAGGCTCAGAAGCGATATTGGGTGTTTCAAGAGGAGATGTGTCAGTGTCCGATGTGGAGGAAGGTACTATAGGGGTATTATATGTATTTGCAAGTGTCTAATTTAGACGGTGTGTTTGCAATGGGTTGATCATTGTTTACCTGTGACATTATGTTGTGCGAATTAATCTGGTTTGAGCAATGAGACGCAATGTGACCTTGGGCCTTACATAAGTAGCAGGTTAGAGAGTCATCGGATAAAAAGTTCCTGTATTTGGTGTCTTCGTAATTTATAAGCATGGAAGGTGGTAGTTTTTTAAGGTCGTCATGTTGGATAAATGTTTGTCGACGAAAACTTAAAATATATGAAAAATGTTCAACCTGAATACCGGCCCTTAACGGTGTTATAGGGCTACAAAGAGGTATATTTATTTTGATAAATTTGTTTGAGATTATTTCAGGCGGTATATTAGGATATACGTTAGATAATATTATTCTTTTATTCAGATTGAACAATTTTTGTAATTTAAAATGTTGATGTTGTACTGTGATAAATGGGTTATTATCAATTAGATTATTTACTAATGACCTGCTTAATAGGAAGATACATAAGCGACCTTTAGATATACGGGACGCAAATAGAATGTTAGACGGTTGAACTAAATTCCCGATAGCGATCATGTAATCTTTGTGTGGGATGTAGTCGTCTATATCGATTAATAATGCTTGGTCTTTTTTGGGTATTAAGCTATTTGCAACTGTTGAGGCGAATAATTTTTTGTTGGTATCCATGTTTATAGAGCTGGTTGAAGTGTTGACGTTGGGTATCTTCTAAGCTAAGTAACATTTGTGAAAACCAAATTTCAAAAATTGTGTCGTTCATTTGCGAATGGTTATCTTTGTTGCCAGAATCACATCTAAAAATAAGATTTGATTCTTTGATGAATCCGAAGGAAGGAGATCCGGTGTGGCATACGATGAGGCGACTGCCTTTCCCTGTAGGTACTTTTAAGCCTTCCGTATTTTCTTCATTTTGCCAAATACGTCCACGAGCATGATTTTGATTAACCCAGGTTTCATCTAAGTAGATTACCGGCTGAGTATCACCGTTCCTTCGAAACTTGTTCATTTTTCTAAGAAATTTAACGCTCTCAGCTACAATATCGGATCGTTCCATCAAGAATTTGCGACCGTCATTACATTTTTTGTATTTAAAATGAAGTTGTTTTAAAATTATTTTCACCGACGATTTTGATTCACGGTAATTTAATTTTTCACGCAGTTCCAATAATATTTTAGCACTTGTTGGAAATTCACCCTAGTCGTAAAATCTATGAACAACTCTTGTGACCACTTAATTGTCAAAATCATCAAGTTCAGTTACAGTTTTCTCGCGACTATATCTTTTTCGTGGTGATTGATATTTAAAGTCATTAGGTTTTACGACACATAATGATTCATCTTGATTTCCTGTTATTTTGCTTTCATTACATATCCATTGTACAGTTCTCAGACTCACCGCACAAGCATCGGCCGTCCTCTCCTGTCATCGTCGAAAATAATCGGCCAATTCCGCTTGTCTTTGCACTTGGATAAGTTTTTAAAAAATATATACACGTTGTATATTGTGTTTTTCGTTTGGGAATGTATATCGGGTCGAATTGACATTTCGAAAAAATAATTGATACCAACGATTAGAAAAAAAACACTAAAAAAATTAAAATATTGTATAATATTAAAACAGCCATATAAAAAATCACATTAAACTCAAACGATAACAAACACACATGCACAAGGGCAGAGGATCACAGACTAACACATTATCAAAAAAAAAAAACGGTTTCTGTACACAGTTTGCTTTCAATAAAATGAGAATAAGTACAATAAGGTCAATGGAATGCGGTCGCCAGGGCAGATGGCCAGTTTGAATAGAAAAACGTCGCGCTAAACGGTAACCCTCACCCTTATCAGTTTGTAGTACCCATATTTATATTATACACAATATTGTATATACGATGTACCCATAGACATATTATGCCTAGGATGTGCCTTATACGACGACAAAATATTTGTGTTGTAAGGATACACAATATTTTTCATAAAACAGCTGAAACACAACTGCACCAGCTATGTTGCTATGCATTTAATAAGCAATACTTTTAGAACCCCTGGTTTGCATGATAACAGCCAACCGGTGCGCGACGGTCACCCGCCTAGTTTCGCTGGCCGCACTGATTTGCCTAATAAATAACCCCAGAAAAAAAAACCCCGGAAAAAATAACCCCGAAAAAAAAACCCCCGAAAAAATAACCCCGTGAAAAAATAACCACGAAAAAAATAACCAAAATAACTATAATAAAATTATAGTATATTATATTATATTAATATTATATAATATTAATATCTATTTTATAATCGTTTTCTTAAATTAAAGGATATTTTTTTCAAAAACATGTCTACTTCAATTTCGTTTGAATTTAACCGTTCACATAAGGTTTCTAATCTCTTTTGAGCAGTTTTTGATTTAGAACATTTAGTTTTGGACTCTCCTACAGTTTGCAAAGCAAGTTTTGCACGGTCAGCCGACAGTTCATTTTTTATTTTATTGATTAATGTCCAAATCGATGGATGTTGTACTCCGACTAAATGTCTAAATCTATTGTTCCATGACTCGCAAACATTATTGGTACATTGATTATTTTGTATAGTTGTTTGGTGAACATTCCAAGTTTCCGGAGGAAATATTGCTGGAAAACGTCGAACGGTTAAACTTGAAACATTTTGTTTATTAACTCGACGTAACGTTCTACTCACGTACGTTTCATCAAAATAACTAAATAAATCCTCCGCCCCAAGAGGTATATTTAATTTTAAATATTCAATACCTTTGTTTAATCTAGTTAGTGGCAAAAAAGGCAAGCCATCCAACATACCACAAAAGTTATTAAAATTATCATCATCTTGATACCTTTTTTTTAACCCTAATTCCGCTAATTTCCTGTGAGTGCTCTGACAAAGATGGTAAAAACATCCATTTATTGTTAAATGTTCCCCTAGTACATTTTTTGCAGCATTTATTAGTGCTTTTTCAAAATCAACTTCGAGTAGGCAGAAAAGAACCGTAAAGAATTCATTATATTTTCCAATTCTTATAACGTATAATTGTAAAAAATTTTTCGTGGCCAATCTAAAGTTACCATCTGCATACCAGGTATTTGAACTTGCTAAGAGTTTCAAGTTACTTCTAGATCCAAAAATGATGACCCTTTCATTTTCTTCACTATGGTTATCAAATAATAAAAACGTTTCATTTTCATAAATACTCCATTCACAATACAATTATGATTGTATTAATAATTAATATATTATATTGATAGTATAATTTAATTTTTTATTATATAGTTTATTATATTTTTTAATTTTTAGATTCTGAGTGGAGCGATTATTCAAAATTATTAATTGTATCAATTATTTTTTTAATATGTAATAATTATCGTACACATATCAATGTTAATAAATGTACTATATTATTATTATTATTAATAATTATTTATACCTAATATAATAATAATATAATAGAACAGCGTGTTGTATTTTGTGCCTGTTAAGCCGAGTTTTGCTCCGTATATTAATAATAAATAAATAAATAATATTGACTATTGTATTAACTGTCAATATTCATAGTACATACCTTCTATTTTTAAATCTGTTAGATTTTCAGGTACTGTTGGAAAACTCTGAGTCCTTTGATTTTGAATTGTTTTTTTAATAGATTTTTCTTTCGGAAGTTCTTCTAGAATACTTTCCGAAAGACCCGTCATAGCTTCTGAAAATAACTGTGCTGGCGTAGACTTCGTTATTTTAGCCCGTGTTTTAATTTTAATTTTAATTTTTGCGAAATCAATTTCATTTTGAGACGAAAGATGATTGTGTTCATGATTAATTTTAATTAAACGTTTTTTTTTCAAGGGAAGTTTTTAAAATACATGGACATTTGTGACTATTTTTTTTGCAGCATTTCCACCTTATAAAATTTAAACACTCTTTGTGTACAACATACATAAACTTTTTAAATGCCAACTTTTCTTTGCCCTTTTGGCTCTCGAAAATATCTAGAATGTCCATAACACTAATACTATTCAAATAGAAATTAAAACAAAGCACAGAGAAATATATAATATACGAAAGCACACTATAGTAACCACTGTAGTACCGAATACTGAGAAATGAGCACGCACAGGACATTTCATAAATTACCGCTTCTAGAACATTAAAGATAAAGGTACCTTTCTTATCCGTCGCTGTACCTTGTTAGTTGTTATTATATATCTGATCGATATGATAGACGTCTGACATACTGGCACCGTGCTCTGAATCGTTTTTATCGTAGGTAATAAATAATTTATCATTGAATCCAAAATTAACGTTATTTGTGGAAACATAACAATTGTACGTAAGGTATGTTATACATTTTGTAATTTTTTTTACACAATGACATATTAACACCAATATTTAGATTAATTTGCAAAATCTCATATGGGGTTTTTTTCCTGTGGTTATTTTTTCACGGGGTTATTTTTTCGAGGTTCTAAAATTCCGGGGATATTTTTTCCGGGGTTATTTTTTCGCGGTACCGGCCGCACTATAGGGTCTGGAAATACGCAGCCCGGATCAGGCTAAAAATATTGATTTTAGAAGTATTCAAACAGAAGATGGACGTCGATTTCTCCCACATTGGTTCCAGACACAGTTACCCAACAGTGAAACCATAGATCGTAATTGGTTAATTAACTCCAAGAATAAAAATGCCTTGTTCTGTTTCTTTGTTGTACGTTTGAATATCAACAAACTCAGATACCTTTGGTTGCTAATCGTCAAGAAGGGTTTTCTGATTGGAAATATATAAATAGAATTGAAGATCACGAGACGTCACCAGATCATCGAAAATACTTTGTTCAATGGAAAATCTTAGAAGCTAGATTGAAAAACTCACAAAGTATTGATAAATCATTGTAAAACTATTTTCTAGGAAAAAGAGCAGTGGCGTCACATCCTTCGGGCGTTTTTAAATACGATTTTATTTTGGCTAAACACAATTTGTCATTACGAAGCTCAACGTCAGAAATTGGAGTACAGGGAAGTGGCGTGTTTTTGGACATCGTTGAATTACTCTGTAAGTACGACAAAACACTAAAAGAGCTTATTTCGAATCATACAAAAAGGTCAGTGAACTATTTATCACCAACAATTCAAAATTAATTTGACAATTTACTGTGACAGAAAGTTATAGTTTACTGTTTGATTGCACTCCTGATGTATCTCATAATGAACAAATGTCGGAAATTTCATTATTCGATATGTCAATATAGCTCATGGAAAAGTGAAGATAGAATAAAGTTTTATTGACTTCATTATTACTGAAGAAAAGACCGGCGAAGGATTGCCATCTGATATAATGAAGAAATTACAAGATGATCAGCTCGATATTCAAGATGCTAGACGTCAAGGCTATGATAACGGAGCTAATATGGCAGGAAACTATCGTGGTGTCCAAGCACGAATTCAAGAAAAAATAATCTCGCTCTTTATATACTATGTGCAAGCCACTGTTTGAATTTGACAGGAGTACATTCCGCTTCAATCAATGCAGAAATTAAACATTTTTTTGAAACCGTAGAAAGCATTTTTGAGTTTTTTTCTCACTCTACAAGTCGTTGGACTACTCTGATGAAAACATTTAAAGGATACTCAGACACAAAATGGTCATCAAAATCCATTGAATACTCAAATTAAAGGAGTTTATGAAGTACTTCAAAATATGATAGCTAATTCTATAAATGCTGACACTACTTCCTCTGCTCAAAGTCTACTCAAAAATATCAATTTAAAATTTAGTTTTCTACCTTCATGTTTGGAATCAAATATTAGGTCAAGTTGATCGTACTACTAATGCTTTACAAATAAAAACTTTGACTTTGGATAAAGCTGCAAGTCTGATTCAGGTATTAAAAAATTCACAACAGGAATTTCGTAGTACAGAATTTTAAGAAAATTTAACTCGCATTTCTACATTAGTTACTACTTTGGGAATAACAAACACATCCATGTGATAAAAAAAAAAAAAAAAATGCGGTTAACAATGCAGTTGATGTTTTCATAAATCAACTCAATTAGAGATATGAAAAGTTAATGGAAGTCGCTGATGAGTTCAGATTTTTGTCTGGTGCATCATTGGACAACATGAGTACTACAAAATTAATAAAAGCCGCAATGTTGCAGAATTTATTGATGAGTTTTCCGATTATCAGCACGTAGTGAAGTCAATTATTCCTGACCATATTAAATCTGCAACAGTTCTTGAATTACTTTAGCTGATGACGTAAGTGTCATGGGTAATGCTGGCGATCCCATAAGTCCTGCCATACGAGGCTAGTCAATTTTATGGATTCAATTATAGTCGTTCACGAAATTGTCCATGCGTTATTATCAGTTCAAATGAATTGCAATATTTATTTATTGGTTTTTCTGGTTCAGGGTTTGATAATTATGACGAAACTAAAATAAAATATTTGTGTAGCGCCCGCAATACACATAGCCTGGTATGAAACTAATATAACCTCGTAGGCCAAGGGGATTTCCGGCTATCCCGGGACATTATGATATAACTTTAAATAAATACAAATCGCTTGTCCATTATCGCTATTTATCGTCAGTTCACAGTTGTCGACTTGTGTGGCGTCTATGTAGTGTGTTCATTATATTTTGAGTGCGGTTATTAGTTTTAATATATTACGTATTATTAATATTATTTGATTGCGTAATAACATTGTTTTAACAATAAATTGCGATGGCGGACATGCCTTCAACTTCTAAAAGGCTAACTAGAAAAACTAACAAACCTTTATTAACAGCTGATATCGAAAATGAACTATCTAATGGTTTATTTCATTTGTCTAGTAGTTCTTCTGAAAGTGATTCCGGAAACGATATAGATAAAGTAAGTGCAAATAATGATTCTAATATGTATTTAGACTGACAGGCACAAATCAAAAGAACTTTATATTTAACGAAGTAGAAGATATTCAATTTAATTTTGAAATAAAATCGTCTTGTCTTCAAAATTTTTAAATTTTCATGACTGATGATTTCGTTAATACAATAGTAATAGAAACTAATAGAATTGCCAATCAATTTTTACAACTAAATCGTAACTAGTGGTTCTCGAATGAGAAAATGGGTTGATACAACATACACAGAAATGAATAGTTTCATAGGATTGTTATTTTACACGGGATTGGTAAAAATATCATCAATTTTAAAGTATTGGAGCAAAAATATTTTATACCAAAATGAAATATGTAAGAAAACTATACCACGAAATAGATTTGAACTTTTACTGCGATTTTGGCACTTTGCAAATAACGAAACAGCACCTGAAGGGAATCGGCTTTATAAAATTCTAAGTTTACTAACCTATTTAGTATTCAAATTTAAAACTGCTAAAATACCAAGTAATATTATAGCAGTTTATGAAACTATGGTACCATTTCTTGGGAGGTTAAAATTTCGTCAATATATCCCTGGTATTAGTCACTACTTGTGAGTATGGAGTTAAACTTTTCAAAGTTCTCTATTATTTCTGTAACTACGTTTTTATACTTATGAATTTTAGTTAACAATGCACTAATACTGTTTGTATAATATTTTTATATATTTTATACACATATTTAAATAGGTATGAGTTGGTATATTTTGTAAGTGTTTTTTTTTAAACATTTAACGTTAGTTACGAAATATTTCAGCTTGCAGGGAGGTATATTTAGGTAGTTTTTTACAATTGTACAATGCAGTATTCATTTATATTAAAAAATAAATCACGCATATGTCTAACTAAACATGATTTAAATTATACTTCAACCTTATGGCAGATATCAACAGCTAAGTAGGTAGGTACATATAGGTACATCATATACATTATTTCGTCCGTTTAAATTCTTAATTTCTGTTAAATCGTCAACATTTTTTAATTTATAATGTTTGTCTCTATTTTTGCGGAGGAAAATGAAGTACCAATACCTATATAATTCAATTATTCAAACTTATTTTTGTTATATTATATTATTTATGTCATATAAAACGAATTAGGTACCTATACCAACATAATGTACATTTTACAGTCGTAATTATTTTTTGCATACATAAAATTTAAAGTTAAAACTGTTCACGATAATTAAAACAAATTACACATATTATGTAGGTATATATCTATAGAGTATAGGTACAGCTAGTGCAGCGGTTCCCAACCTTTTTGAGACTATTACCCATAAGTCAGGTTAGATATTAACCCCCCGACCCCAAAGAAAGTACAATACTAATCGATATTCAGTAGACGGCACAAACAAGTACACTAATGAACAAACAGTGAACGACTGAGTTTAAGACTAGTTTAACTTTTAACCCCCAAAAAATCGTGTTTTTACCCCTTAAGGGGTAATTACCCCCAGGTTGGGAGCCGCTGAGCTAGTGTATAGTACGAAGATATAAACTGCAGATTACAAAATCGAATACCTAGGGTATTCCAAATATATATTATATTCCACTGGTACAATAATGTATACACAGGTGCGTATATATAAATGCAAAAATAATAATTTTTGTACTTTTAAAACATATATAACACAGGTTAACCTATATAATGTACGTGTGCGGCAGTTTGTATCATGCACATATAAATTATAATACCACGCGCGTGCATCCATATACTTGCATAAATATATCATTAAATAGTTTTGTAGGAAATATATATATATATTATACAGTACATATATATAATACACGGTATATCAAAAGTCTTCATCCAATTTCAAAAATTTATATTTATATTAAAAATGAAGATATAAGGGTGAAATAAAGTAAAATATATTCTTAAAATAATCAAGTTTTATTTACTTTGGTTACAAATGTTCAATATGACCCCCACCGGCCACCCGACCACACATCTATACGGTAATCAAATTCTTCCTAAACGTTGCTGATCATATCTTTTGTCACGGAACTAACAACATCTTTGATTCTGATTTTAAGCTCTTCCAAGTTTGTAGGTAATGGTGGTACATACACTTTATCTTTTATATAGCCCCATCATAAAAAAAAATCACACCCTGTGAGGTCAGGGGAACGTGGTGGCCAGGGATGAATCGCCAAATCGTCGTTTCCTTTACGCCCAATCCACCGCTGAGGGAGTTCACCGTTCAAATACCGGCGAACTTCTAACTTCCAGTGCGGCGGTGCTCCATCTTGTTGAAAAACAAAATTATCACTATCCGCTTTTAACTGTGGAAACAACCATGTTTGCAACATGTTTAGATATGTGTTACCCATTACTGTGTTTTCTTAAAAAAAAAAAATGGACCGTAAACTTTTTTCCTGAAAATTGCACAGAAAACATGGATTTTTGGTGAATCTCTTTGATGCTCAACAGTTGCGTGTGGTTGCTCTAAAGCCTAAATCCTGACATTATGGTGGTTGACTTTTCCACTTAGATGAAATGTGGCTTCGTCCGAAAAAACTAACCGAAAAAGTTTACCGTTAGAAGTAGTGAAGGCAAAAATAAAAAAAGGTGAAATTATTGGGACAGAAAATAAAAACGGTTTGGTATTTTCGAAGTGGAAAGATAAGAGAGATGTATACACCTTATGTACATGTCATAATTTGGATATTGTAGAAACTGGAAAAAAAAATAAAAACCAGGAAAATATCATGAAACCAAAAGTTATAATTTACTATAATAATGGTAAAGCAGGAATAGATTCGTCTGATCAATTATTGAGTTATTCTACACCAGTTAGAAAATCAATCCACTGGTACCATAAAGTTGCTTGAGAAATATTACTATAGGGACATCGGTTGTAAATGCTTATATAACTTGGAAAATGCATAACTCTAACAATAATATGTCAACAGTAGAGTTCAGAAAGGCACTAACTACAGAACTTCTTAATTTAAATACTAATCCACAAATTATACTGTCAAAATACCAACTGGAGACTACAAAAATTATTGATCAAAGAAATAGAAAACTTAGAAGGAGATGTGTCCATTGCTATTAAAAAGCGCGAAAAGGAGGTTGTTCATCCGAAGAGGCTAAAAAAGTTGCGTCACAGGTTTCTACATTTTGTTCTGGGTGTGAACAACAACCATTTGTTTGTATGTAATGCTTTCAAAAACACCACATAAAAGTTAAAAATAATTTAGTTTATATTAATATTTTGTAAGTAAAATGTTTTTTTTTTTTCATACACGTTTTATGTATCAGATAATTATATATTAGAAACTAAATTAAATAAATAAATAGTTAATAGGTAAATTAAAATATTAAAGAGTATTGTGTAATTTAAAATTCGAATATATAAAAAATTGAATGATAATAGTCTTATTTAAATGGTGTTTGCTACGTTTAATAGATATTTTTCTATAGTTTACGTTTTAAGTAAGAAAACTACATTCATAGGAAGCCAACATATTTTATTTTCCATTTAAAATAAACGTTTATCAGACAGTGCCCGCACTACTCGTGACCCAGCAATAAAAAAACAATGGGTAGTGCCATGGCTGAGTATTAATAATTGAATTGGAATCACCGGCACTACCCGTGGCAGCTAACGTGTTAAAAGAATCGTATCCAAACATAGAAATTATATTTAGAATCTTTTTGACAATGCCAGTAACTACAGCTACATGTGAACGTAGCTTTAGAAAACTCAAACTCATAAGGAATTATTTGAGATCAACTATGGGCCAGGAAAGACTTTCAAATTTGGCTATTTTATCGATAGAAAGTGAAGTTGCTGGAGAAATTAATTTTGCAGATGTCATCGATGAATTTGTGGCAATCAAATCAAGAAAAGTCAAATTAAATTAGGTGACACTGATGTATTTTTTCATACTTCATCTCAGTCTCAAATAAAAGAAACTGTGCTTCCGCCCAATTTCATGTTCGTTATCTTTGCTTTGCATCGTCAAGCCAGCAACATCTCTCAATCGTAAATTATTTATCATTACTGTCAAGTGTCATTTCATCGTTTCACACCTTCAAATACCACATGTCTTCAAATTGTACCTGTTCGTGATTTCTATATTATCTTGTAAGTATCGTTCTCAAACAATTCAATTATCCATTTTAATATCATTATCCCATTTAGGGCTAGTCACCATATCAAACTGAGTGTGAATGTACGTTTATCCATGTGTTAGCTGTGAATTGTATGTTTGGTATTTTGTTTAACGTTGTGCGGTTAACGGTTGAGCTGTGAGTGTGCGGGATCACCACT
This sequence comes from Nasonovia ribisnigri, assembly GCA_027563435.1. NCBI lineage: Eukaryota > Metazoa > Arthropoda > Insecta > Hemiptera > Aphididae > Nasonovia > Nasonovia ribisnigri. The sequence goes on from JANEHU010000424.1 coordinate 17,124, forward strand.
GTTATTCTTCTTATATTCTTATACTTAACTACAGATCCCAGCATTCCAGCTCACCATAACCTCACAAAGGTAGGTTTTGCACCACAAAAATTATTATATGGCCAGGTTTTGAAATATTATACCCATAATTATTATCATATATTATATTATTATTCTTTAGTCACTTATGGAACTGTTGCACTAAAGTAGCATTACCATTAATATAATGTCTTAAAAAGATGGCTTATAGCATACATGCACATTTATTATTTATATTATATACACTTTTTAAACAAATTATTATTTTTATGGCTTAACAAGCAACCGTTAAGCTGCCATATCAATTATAACAAAAAGTATATAATTGCAATACCAATATTAAATAAATGCTCTTATACTTCCCTTACTATACAGTGCATTACAACTCCTTTTCTCCAATTTTAATTTCCTCGATTATAGCAGCACTGAGAACTATAGAGCAGCAGCTGACAGGTGTTAACATTACTGGTTTGCGTCCATTACAGAATGTAAATTACCAAATAATAGAAAATTATAATAAAAATATAGCAATTAAACAATTTAATATTAGAATCATAGGCGTGCACACGGGGGGTGCAGGGTATGCAATTGCACCCCCCGCGAGTTTAGCTTAGAAATAGATTGATAGATAAAAATAATAGTTTTTAAGTTAATAATTGTACCTATTGTAATCTATGTACCCAGGTACACGTCGTCTATTAACATAACTAACATGACTTAAGAAAAATAAAATTATTAAAATTATTATCAATTTTTTTTTTTATTAATCCTGGCCCGACTTGTTATGTGGCTAGGTAATATACTGACTGTGCACCCTCAGCAAAAATGTCATGCGCACGCCTATGATTAGAATACTAGAGTAGAACAGCGCACTAAACAATATAGGCACACAAACATACGGTCTGAAACTCTGTGTCCTTGTATATGAGTCTCTGAAGTCTGAATAACACGGTTATGGACGTTATGGTTAAGGTAATTCGATTTCGTGTAAAATACGGGTAGTCACTAGTCGTATATTTATAGCATTATTTGTATGATCTTTGGTGTTTTTAATAACTCATTCACTGAAAACCCCGACCGGCCATACGGCCCGCACTATTCACGTCTTGAATTCTATTTTAGAATATGATTGTATTTATTTTATTGCTCGATACAGCACATAATAATAATATGATCGAGTAAAATGTCTCATAAATCATAGGTAGTTACATACCGAATTAGTAATTATTTATTACTTATTGCTTACCTACTTCATAGTGATTTTAGAAAAAACACCTAATACATATAAATTGGAAGCGTATATAAATACGTATATGTAAGGAAATGTTTAATCTTAAAACAAACAAACATTTATTTCATTTTTTAAATAACTGTAATTTAAAAAAAAAGATATTTCAAAAAGTCTTCGTGGGGCCATTGGTAATTTAATTATAATAACATTTTTATAAAATGTGATTTGCATATAGAATCACTTTTATACGCTGAGATGTGTTTAGGTTCAGCATGTTTCTAATATCTATTACTTAACAAATATATTGATAGTTGATAGATGGTATAAAGACGTACATTGACGCGGACAGAAAATGTCGGAGTATCGCTCTATTGCATCATAGTATTTATTGTTTACTGATCGGCTGTTGCGTAATTAGTATAGGTATTAGTACCTATATGTCTATTTTATAAAATTTACAAACTAGAGTGTCAATGTAGGCACTCACCCACCCAATCTTCCGGCACCCATCCAACTACCCGACATTCACAATTATAATTAAATACAAGGGCGAACCGCCGTATAAAATTATGTGTTCGGCGCCACTGACAATAAGTACCTGTCACTAACCGGTAATTTAACGTCACAAAGATTTTAAGAGAACGGAGAAACCTAAAGGCTGACCGTAATAATATGATAACGGATGCGGTCATTTGTATTGTTTTGATATTAACGTCTTTGAGTTTCCTTCACAATCTGAAGGTGTTGAGTAGTAAAAATAATATATATCGAGTCAACCAAATGGTGTCCGCGTACTTGGAACGCGGGTCTGCATCAAGCAATCGACGAATTACTTTGGACGAGTAGAAATTTACATTTTTTATTTTTGTTTGTTCTATTTAATTGCATTTTGTTTGATTTGCAGTTTGAAAACTTTCATATCATCCAAGTTATTAAAAAAGTTACACTCGTTGGAACTATACAATGGCGTTCCAATCGCCAACGACATGATGAATACGACAAAATGTGCGTAAGCGATGTTAAAGTCATGTAAAAAAGTAAAGTAACATTTGATTTAATAACAGTTTTGATTTTTGTCTACTTTTAGATGACAAAAAAGGGTGGTTTGGTTTGTACAACAGTAGGCTGATTGGTGGGGGCGTCCGGTTCAGACAAAAACGGGTAAATTCGAACGGTGAGAATGACCGCGGGAATTATGGCGCCGGATGGACAGAATATGATGCAGCACGAGGCAAAGCTACACCAAACAATCCATGGACTTACTCGAAGGCAGTGAACTTTGTGAATTTCCTGTTTTATGGTATCTTTTTTAAAATACAATAAAATCGCCTAATACCGCAACGATGACAACGATGATCTTTTTTTTTATCACAGAAGACAATAAATTATATATTATATTATGTTTTCTACGATAAAGATATCACTCTGTGAATGGCAATGGGATTTTTCGGTGATAGATATTTTCGGCAGCGCTGATTCGGAGATAAAGACAAAATACTTACCTACAAATTATTTTTAGTATGAATGTAATAAATTATAGTCAGTAAAATAATAATAATAAAATAATATAGATTAAAAAAAAACATCAGTTTATGTAATCTTAATAAAAACACTACGTGAAAAAACCTCGCTAAGAAAAAAAAATCAAGTTAGAAAACTTGTGATATCGAAAAGAGTTTAAATAATTTCTTAAATTCATTAGTATAGAGATTTCTTAGAATTGTTTGTATTTGATGAAGTTCGATAATTTAATACGAATAATTTAACTTGGCTTGGCTGCTACTATTATTTACAACTACAATTAAACATAATGCTGACATAAATATTTACGTCCCTATTTTATATTTGTATAATATTACCATAACACTGTTTAAGTACATATAATAAGTAGCCACCAAGCTAATTTTATTTATTTTATTATCATTTTACACATTCATTCATTTTAGTAGAAGTTTTCTCCGTCGTTTCAATTGCTGGCCTTTTCATTTTTGTAACTACAATATCAGCTTCGATTTTTTCAAACTCAAAATCGTTCGTGTGGTTTTTTGTTAGAGATTGATTATCTCTAAGTTATTTATACTAGTATGCACACTTGCTGGACAAATATATTTTCTTCGACATCTCCAAAATATCACTTCACTATTCACACTAAATTTATCAAAAATGTACATAATATAACCAGCGTGTCTTAAAATTTGACGATTACGTTTCGATTCTATTAATGCCATTTTTACTGAACGTCGCACGACACAATACTACATACCTACTGCTATACAATTATCAGAGTTTAAACATGTAATTTAGAACTTTCCTGATTAGATATGTTATCTGTAGTTTTATTGATGGAATACATGTATTCAGAAATCAGAAATAAGAAAACTTATTTTAATTATTGGGGATCTACGTTGGTCAGTCAAGATACACGTTCGATTATACTATATTATTGCCATACCGTCCCCCGGCGTTGCCCATGAGACACGCTTGTGGTTATGGAAGCAGTTTATTTTCAGGTAGGCAATCCACCTACTGCGGATTGCAGATCCCGCGAGGTTCGTTCGTAATTTCGAATGTTTTATTAACACATTATTATTATGATGTGCATGTGTAGGTTCCCGGGATAAGGGTAGAAAAATTAGCTTTGGGAATACCATTTTTAATAATTTATATAGTTTAAAGCGCGGACTAATATACAATGAACTAGAAACGACATTGTCAGCGGGGGGTAGGAGATGGCTATCAAAAGGTTCCACACACCCCAGTGGCCCTAAGTTTTCAGCACTACATTTGATTTATTTGTCTACATATTTTGTATCTTAGTCCGATTGTATATATTTGGTGTTGTAACTCTGTGTCGGGTTAGTACAACATCCCGTACTTGCCTCTTGTACATACATTCGTGGTCACTGATAAGCTGCTCGTCTCCGGTGAATTTTATCATAGTCCATGGTTTAGACCAAATATAATATAGGTACTATATTCTAAAACTATATTCAATCATAACCAATAGCAACCTTACAATAAACAAAAATTATATTTAGTTAATTATATATTTATTCATTTTTTGGCTGGACTGATAGTGCCAATGTTGTATTTTTTTATCCTGATTTCCTAATATCCCGGTGGCTATTCATAAAATGTTATTTCATAAAAACCTTGCCTTAAAAATTAGAAAAAAAGCAAAAAAAATAATATTCAAATCGGTAGAGCCGTTTTTGAGTTTTAGCGGAACAGACAGCACAATATATTTATATATAGAGAGAGAGAAATATAGATAGATAACTACATACTATTATTATATTATATTTACAGTCGTGAATGTCGTCGAAGTTGTATTTTATAAATTTAGTATAAAATACTTATTAAACTAACTTAACCTTTTATATGAGACTGTAAATTACACATAATTTTATATTTTATCTTTATCGCCGAAACGATAGCACCGAAAAGTCCTAGACTCTATGATAGGTAGAACTGTAGTAAAGGTAGGGTGGGTAGGTTGTCAAGGGGACAATTGCCAACGCAACCTATTCTTCAATATTCAAGTATTGAAGTACCCACCCTTATCACTAAAATACTGGCTATGCCATTGATTATAGCCGATATACGTAAGTAGGTATATTGCTGCAGTTCATGCCTGACAATTAACGTTATATAATAATTTTTCCAGAAAATTGGATTGCAACGGACGGTGAGGCAGGTTTTGATCTGTATTTGACCGGTGGTTTCATCGATGGAAAATTGACGATCGATGAGCATCTCAAACAGAAATGGTTGGACGAGAAGGTCAGACGATTTTACGCGAGATTTCAGATCTACACACCCGATATGGATTTGGTGACCGTGGTCGAGATACGCGCGATGACTGATTGCGGCCTTACGTATGCGATTTTTACTGACGTGAGTACATTTAACGATGGTTTAACCATCGCCGTCACTACCATTAGAAGCACACACGTGTCAATTTAATTTTTATTGTATTAGGAGTATTATAGGAGTACTCAGCGACTAAAATAATATTTTAATGGGTTGCCTATAGATGACGTTGTATCAACTAACAATTATTAATTACAGCAACCACAATCGTTTATGGCATTTGTTGTCAATTATTATTATTATTATCAACTAAGAAACTATGGTTGTATTATTTTCAATTTTCTACTTTTCTTCTTTCTTATTTCTACAGACTGTTAACTAATTGAGTTTAATTACGGTTTCGTTTTTTCTGGTTATGAATCAAATTACCCTTGAACGTGTCTTATGTAAATCTAGCGATACAACTCTTACAAGTTGTTTAGTTTTTCGTCGCATCAGATGCGTTCACATAGCCTGCACACGGCGTACAATTAATGTTCACTTCAGATGACTGATAACTAGACATTTGACGTATTCAGCTTTTCACTTTTCACTTTTTAGGTACCTAGGTGCAGTGCTAGGCGTATTAGCTTATCTGCAAGGGGATTAAGGGTCATACCAAATTTTGTACACAATACAACATATATTATATATTATAATATGTATATTGTATATTATGGTGTATGCTTTTTTGCAATTAACCACAAAATGTTCGAATACCCACCGGATGTATGCAATTTTATCCAACTTAATTCTCTCATTAATCCCACGGACATCATCGAAGCGAATACATCTCAATAAAAACTGAAAACGTTTTTCAGACATTGCACATTGAAACAATTCTGCCCCAAGTCCATCAGATTTTCACAAATCAATTGAGCTTCAGTGACCGCCTTTTATTGCACCTAAACATACACGAATTGAATAAAATACAATTGTAAATATTACAAGTATAATATAATAGTAAAAATGTATAGCTATCTATGATGTATAAACAGCTAATGATTGCTCTTAATTCACACATATCAGTATCTACAGCATCACGTTTCCGAACAAAGTTTCAACGAATTTTCGCAATAAAAATATTTGTACATTTTACAATTGTTTCAATAATTGGTTGAGAGAAAAATACATTCCAAGTATCGATTCCAAATTTTACATATTTAGCTACACTTTTTACACCACATTTTTCAGTTACTTTATTTTGAGTAATCGTACGTACTTTGGCATTATTTTTGTGAAACCATTTTGTACCTTCTTTACCCAGAAAATATTCAACACGCATATTCAAAAGAACTTCATCATCTGATGAGTGGTATGTGTCATCAAAATCAATCAAATTCGTATCGTTATAATCGTTGTCTACTGATTGTTCCGTGTCGGTATTATCATGATTAGATAGGACTTCAAAATCTGTTACATTTTCATCTCCACATGACTTACCACCCCAAACATTGGAAACGGCTTCAGTTTCCTCCAAATATAACTCAATTCTGCTTCTTTCTAAACTATCCATATCATTACACTATGCGAAAAAAATACAGTTACTCTACCACGCACGCGGGGTAAATATATTCTAAACATATGAGACGCCCAAATCGATCGAATGCCAAAAAAAAGAGGCAACATTGAATAACTTTTGGTACACTATATTTATAAAGGTACACTAAATGACACAATCTTATTTTTAATAATAATAATGTGATTGCGATATCAAATACTACTGGGGTCATTATTTACCCCGCACGCGTTATCAAAGATTAATACCAATTTTAGAACAAATTTGATGGTACCTAATCTTTGGAAATTCCCCATTTATCATAAATATTATGACTTGTTAGTATTAAGTCATCATACTCATTTCTTGAAGTTAAAATAATACAATTATTAGCCTCATGTAAATGTTGACAAGCATTGTGTGAAATAATATTTTCCATAATATAATGGTCTTTATAATATGTCATAATGTTTCCCCACAAGCATAACAAATCACATTTTTTCCAATTTTTTTTAGGGTATTTGCAATATATTTTTTTTTTTTTTTATTGTTAAGGAGATATTGCTTAAATATTTTAAAACATCGATAAAACTTACTTTAAGGCATAAAAAGACACGTACCATTGTGATTCTGAACTACTAGCCAATACTTTTTTAGGACTCTTAGTTTAATTTTTATTTGCACACATTACCGAAAGCCAGAGTTGCCCATCTTGGTACACTTGAACTGAAAAAAATTTAATACAGCTCGAACAGTTTCAAACGGCATAAATACTTTTTGGTTAATCTTAACAATAATAGGAAATGATCCATCGATTCCGTCATCAATCATCAAATTAAAATGAATATTACCATTTTTGTTCTAACTTTAAATGGTATACTAATTTCCGTGTATTGGCGTCTTTATAACATAGAACCTTAACCTAAACGACAATAACGGCATCAAAGCACCGTTGTCAACCTCAACCACTTCCTGCCGCTAAACCAAACGATTTAGGCATATAGCTAAACGAATAAACAATGTAAACTATTTTCGCAATTTTTATAAGAAATAGGTAACATTACCTAGGTACCGTCTTTATTTAAATATTGATATTTTATGGTGGTAATTTATGTTATAATAAAACAAATAGCGACAAGACAAACACATTAGGGTGGTCCTTAATTTTCGATGTTTTTTTTTTTAAATTACCCCCCTAAATCCATTCCACTACTAAAAAAAGCATACAAAAAAAGTTTCAGACAAATTGATTAAATTTAACCCGTGCCACAAAAGCTCTAAAGTTTTAAAAATAGTTAATTACAAAAATTTTCAGTTTTTTTAAATATAACCAATCATAACTCTAGAAATACAAATTCTAAAATAAAATTGCAAGAACATTAATTATAGGAAATGATATTTGCAATAATTTTGTACTCCTGTATTTTATTTTTAAATATTACATTTTTACGTGTATTCGAATGTAAGTATCAAAACAGTATATATTTTATAGATTTTGTATTTGAAATAACAACAAAGACAAATAATTTAATTTAATTATAGGTAATAAATAATTACTTTGGACTATAACTAATTATATGAAATACGTTTTAAAATATAATTATACAACTCAATTTATAATGATGTAATAAGCGTTTCTTTTTTGTGGTCAGGGAATTTTTTGCGGTAGTCGCTAACAACTTGTAGTAAATACTGTTTTTGGGATTCGTCCTTAGTTATTTTGTCATTATATTATATTCCTCTATTAATTTTACACCTCTTTCTGCGACATCGTTGATAACAGCAATTTTTTTTAAAAGAACTATTGATTTTTGAAAATCTTCATTATTTCTCCAAGTTGACGGGTCTAGTTTTAAAAAATCTGTGTTGATGGCAAATCGCTTAAATAGATTATTAGTTTTTACACATACAAAATCCTCGATTTCTTTTTCTAATAGCTCGTTAGCATTTTTCGGAGATATTATTATACGTTGTGTAGTTGATAACATTTCCGATGTACTTTCTTCGTTGTTAAGAGCTTTTACCATTTTTCTCTTCGTATCGATCGAAATAGCCTCATCAAAAAAAGCAAATCCACATAATTCTGCTGACAAATACCACAGATGACCACAGAACTTTTTAATTGAATCTGAGATGTGTCTTTATCTATTGCAATATAATTTAAAAGATTTTTAATAAAAGTTAAGTCTTGGAAAGGTGCTTTGATGGCAGAGGGTGCGTCAAACCATGACTTAATGTAAAGTCGAATAATAAAAATACAAATATTTCTTAATGCAGTTTCCTCTTTTACTGTTAACCGAAATTGCTCGCGAAATAAATATATTTTTAAGCTGTAAATAGCTTTGGCTATCCAACGGGCATGATGAATGGCACCTGGTTTCTTAAAATGAATACCATTAGGAAATATGCCACCTAGAAAAATTACCGTCAACTCTAAAAGTTCTCGGTAATCATCCCTTGGATGATTTTCCTCTAGTCGATCTATAGAAAATTTAATAATATCATCACACACGTCATTTACAGAACTCATTACAATACAATTTTCTATTCCAGAATTAAACATTTTAGTATCCATTGTTACCCAGACTAGTTGGAATCTTTTAAAAATAGCCACATCTGGACCCGATGTTCCACTTAATTTGAGATCGAAAACACTTGTTAATACTATTTCATATATATTATGGCGGAATGGTAGGTATACGATTTCACGTTCTAATAATTGCTCTAGTAAAACACAAGCTCCATTTAAACGTCCTGTATTTGATGCAGTAGTATCCGGACAAAAAGCTTGTACATTTTCAGTTAAACACCATTCTACAAGCGTTTGGTACACCACATTAGCTTGATCACTTCCAGTTCCCGTGTTTAATGCTGGGACACCTAGCAATTGTTCATGACCATTAACCGAAGCGACTATAGGAAGCCTATCAACTAATCCTTTCCCCGTTAATGCAGGAAGAAGTTTTCCGTCCCAGTGTACAACTACTGTTTCTTCATTTGCTAAATTATAGTCTTGACGTATTTTTTTAGCACGTTCTTTACGAAATTCTATACGAGCGCTTCGAATTGATGACCGATTAATAATTAGATTATTAACATTATTACCCAAAGCTTCAGCAGTAGCAATTAAAAGATGTACAGCATTCCGATCACTTATTTTGCATTTATCCAGTACGATTGCAAGCTTTTCGGAGACGAATGCTTCAAATCCTCTGCCTGCTCTGAAATGTTTGGTTGACGGACCGGCCACATTTTCAAACATAATTGCTTCACTATCTGTATCATCATATTCGTCAGTGCTACTGGACGACTGTAGTTGAACAGTTTTGGCTAAAATAAATTCTCATTATCACACAACAAAACTCACTTATACAAATATAATTATTGATCTTAATATACTTATATAAAGTTACTAATTCTTGGTGAGCTCGATAATGTCTTTTATTTTCCGCTTGTATCCGTTCTTCTGAATTTTTTTCTTTCATACACTTATTTTTATCGATTCCGAGCAACGATCCAAGTCGCAGTTTTTGTCTTTGAGCAATTAAAAAAGTTCTGTCTTCCTCGATAGAAATTAAATTTAAAGCGTCTGCGTGCGCAATTTCGAATAAATCATCTAGCTTTGAAATAAACTGTGCATTTTTATGCATTTGTATTTCACTTTTCCTATGTTTCGTAAAAAGGGGCGAATAGGAACGGTTTTTGAGGTTTTTCTGCAATAAAACCTTCAGTTTTTAATATTTTTTTTTCTGAGAGTTGTTTTGGAATGTGTGAACAATTTGGCAATTTCGAGATAAAAAAAAATTACTTTAAGTTCAAAATTTATTTTTTAATAATTTTTTAAAAACGTGTTCCTATTTACCCATCGATGGGGCGAATAGGAACACTAATGTAATTTATGAATTTATTCCTTTTAAGTCAAATATTGGGGAGATAGGAACTTAATAAATATTTTTAAAAAATTAACAACAACACTATTAACTAAAAATGTCATTTAAAAAAAAAATTTAATGAAAATTATAAGTCGTAACCTTTAAAAAATAACAAATTACATTTTAACAAACTAACGTTTAATTAACATAATATATAACCTTTATGAACTTAAATTTTAAACAAAATTAAACTTAAATAGTTAATCTTTAATACAATAAAACATTTTATACAAACGTAAGAAAATTATTTAAAAATGTCTTTAGGAACTTCAGTTTTAAACTATTCAAATATACTGTATACCTTACCATTCATTGTAATCAATTTCGAACTTCATTAAGCCCCTTCTTTTGAGTTCTGGATGTTTTAATATACCCACAACATCAATTTTATCGATCCAATAGATATCTTCATGTTCTGGAAAAACAAACATTTTTCCCGAATCTAATTTTGTTGGGCGATATTTTAAAAAAGATACGTTCACTTTCGTTTTTTCTGTTTCCAAAATCGTACCAATAAATAAAATTTTTTTCGTTGAACATTGTTTGGATTCAGTACTATTTGTGAAATCTCCTACTATCCAATCATTTACTTTCAATTCTGTAGTAATTTTGAAAATGCCTTTCAAAACTTTACCATTTCTTTCGACATTAGTGGCAGATTGTTCAGGTTCATCGTCATCTTCATCAGACCCATTCCAATCTGAACCAATTATTATCCCATCTTCAGAACTATTACCATTATCTGATTTATTTATATTGTCGTCTTCATTAACCGATATTTCGCTGTCACTGCTATCTCCCTGATTGTCGACTTCAACACTTTGGCCCGGTTCAACCTTCATTCGTTGTCGTTTTGTTTGTGCCTTTTTCTCCGTGCTAGGATACCGCATTCTTTTCAGAATTGACACTAATGAATTATTAACTACTTCAGCCTCAGATTCAAGACTGCAGTCATTCGAATTTGATTCAAGAGGGAGCATTTTCAAAACTGGTTCTCTATCTAAAGGAATAATTCCACATTTTCTAAAGCCCGCTTTTATATTATCAACTTGATTTTCTTCAATTCTTTTCATTAATATACTTAACAGTTTCGGAAATTGGTCTTTAGGTATAGAGCACTCTCTATTACCATTACCCATTTTCCATGTCGTTAAAATGCTACGCCAAGCCAGTTTCATGGGACGAAAAAAAGCAACATCCAGCGGTTGAGTGATGTGCGTTGAATTTGGGGGCAAAAACACAAATTCAATATTATATTTCGAACAGGCCTTAATTCCCTCCATAGTCAAGTGGGTGGATAAATTGTCACCAATTATTATTTTTTTACCTGGTTTGTTTCTAACGAACGGTATAACTATTTTCAATAACCAATCTTCAAAACATTGAACATCAAACCACCCTGATTTACTTCTATTATACCTAGAATTTGGAGGTCCTCCCTTGATCCAAGAATCGTACATATGAATTGCCTTGTATACCGTGTAAGGTGGTAGGAGTTCTCCAGTTCCGGTACAGGCAAACATTATAGACGTCGAGGCCTTACTCGAATTCATCACTCTTTCGGGATACTTGCACCCTCTTTTAGTAATAATTTTAACTCGACCCGGGTCATCGCTCAGATTCGTTTCGTCGTAGTTAATTATATTTTCTGGCGAAACGTTTTCCAAAGATTTTTCTAAGTTATCAAAGTACGAATTAATAATTTCTTTGCTCACCAGTGTTCTTGCACGTTTTATATTTTGGCATAATCGTTGACTTAAAATATCACTGTGACGTTGTAAAAACGATAGTGCTGATTATTTGGACTTACTTTTGTTAGAATTTGCAAGTGTTGCATTGCCATTTGCAAGGCTTACAAGCTTTCTCTCTCGGTTCATATTATTTTATGTACTTTTTATAATAATCTATTTTATTATATGCTAATTTACTAACAAGTAATAACTATGGTTGTCTTTATAAAACAATAACAATATTATATTATTATGATGATAATAATAACGTTATCAATTATATCTAAGTCACAGTACATCCTAGCAAGAAGAGCCAAGTCCAAAAATAGAATTTTATCAATTGAATCCAAGTCCTTACAAGAATTTTGGAAAATGATCCAAGTCCTAATCATGGACTTGGATCATAATTCATAAATCAAAATTAATATTTGGACTTAGTTCTTTTTGTTATTTCCCAATATCTCAGTAAATATTCGTTATTGGACTAAAATGAAGATAGGTAAAATGACGCACGTCAAAATTTCACATAAATGGAAAAAACCATAACCTCAATTTTGATAAAAGTGGACTTGGACCCTTCTGCCTCTCAGGTACAGAGTTAACAAATATAATAAAAAATTATCGGTAATTAGGTAATATTAACTAATGCATATTAGCGAAAATAATAAACAAATTGGAAAGGGGGATTGAAATATTATTTTTATTTTTATATAGGAATCAATATACATATGAGATATCTATTACAAAATATGTAATGTAGAACTAAATCTTTGTTAAATTTAGTTTGTAAATTATAATAGGGGAGAGAGTAGTAAGTAAACTAACCTAAGGATTGATTCATATTTATATTATTAAATAATAGGTAGACTAAATGTCTTGAAACTTTGTATAAGTATTGTCTTCAATAACAAGAATAACCTGTTATCATTTTAAGCCTTAAAATTAAAGTGTTTATTACCTACCTATAAATTTTACAAAAAAAATTTTGAATTCGTCATCTTATACCTGTGATAAGTTGACTGGTGTATATTATTTTACAACAAGGAGATCCCGAAACGAAAAAAGCTTGGTCGACTGACTTTAGCTGGCGACAGCTTAAGTTTGTGAGACGAGCGTTTAAAAGTTGCGAGTGGTTTGCGTGACGTTGACAAAACGAAAGAACAAAGCCGTACGCACAACGGCCGTAACTTTCCGCCGGCTTATCGTGCCTCAAGTGCGTAAGTGTATGACTTGCTCATAGTAGCCCCTGCGCGTCTACACCTACCAAATAAGCTTGAATATTAAACAATGGATAATCCATGGTCTTAGAAGATAATATCAGACAACTTCCTACCCTCCTGTCTATTACAACATTTCATTTTAATGAAGGAAAAAAGTTTCCCAAGCTGCTGGTTTTTTGAGGTTAGGAACTTTATTTATGTGGCACTTGGGGTTTTTTTATGAACTATATTATTATTTATTTATTTATTTGTATAATTAAACGGGCATAGCCCTATAACAGTTATAAATCGACATAATAACATAATAATAATCATTATTGAACAAATTAATTACATATAAAAGAAAAGAGAAAATACAGATAATATAATATTAAAACAGAGTAAAATTTTAGATATATATATATAAAATAATTAAGTATAATAAAAGAATTAACATCTATAAGATATATAATATTAATGCATAATTCACAGGTAATAATTAATAATAAAATAATAAAAAGACTCAATAGAGTTAAAACTAAAAAAATCGACCTGTGTATCATTAGCTAACCTCATAATCCTATTAATAGGAGCATCATTATAATTTGTTTTTTGTAATTTCAAATAAAAAGTGTTAGTGGATCTAGTTTGACATTTTGGGACATAGAAATTTACATAATTTAATATTTCACTAGAATAAATGAAACCATTTAATAATTTATATAGGAACTTTAAATCAATAATATTTCTCCTGATTTCAAGACTATTTATATTTAAATTATCTAATAACGGCTTATATGGAGTATGACGCTGACGTGGAATATTACATTTGTACGATACAAACCGTAGGAAACGATTTTGTATACCTTCAAGGCTTTGGATATGAGTATTAGCAGAAGGAGACCAGATAATTGAATTATATTCTAAGATAGAACGTACCAATGAAAAATATAATATCTTAAGGGTGAAGGAGCTTGTAAAATCTTTACATGTCCTACTAATGAATCCTAGAATAGATGATGATTTTTTAGAAATATTAAGATAATGTTTATTGAAAGTTAGATTAGAACTAAACGTAATACCTAAATCTAAATTTTCAACCACCCGATAAAGTAAAATATTATCTAAATAATAATTATGAATAATTGGATAACGAGACCTAGAAAAAGACATTACTTTACATTTATCGACATTAAGCATTAATTTGTTTCTTTTACACCAGATCGATAAACGGTTTAAGTCGTTTTGTAACAAAACAGAATCTGAGGATGACTTTATTATTCGAAAAAATTTTACATCATCAGCAAATAGTAGCAAATTATATTATTTTCTCTCGAAGGTTATTTTTAACTAGTATAATACTATAACGCCATAACCTTAAAAAAACCTCTGTAGGGCAGCGTCATGGTCTAATACAGGGGTGGCGAACCTACGGCACGCGTGCCAGAGGTGGCACGTTGGTAAAATTTCAATGGCACCAGAAAAATTAAAATTATAAACAATTGTGCTATTTATAGAATGTTGATTATAAGAAATTCAAAGAAACAAATTACCTATGTTTAAAAATTATAATATTCCTATGTAAAATGTATTATGTTACTATATTATAACTATATTACTATGTTTCTTTGGGCACGTGAAAAATTTTCAAAACCGTGATTGGAAAAATTTAGCACTTGACCCAAAAAAGGTTCGCCACCCCTGGTCTAAGATATACAGAACTAGAAACAACGCCATTATTAATCCTAAAATGTTTACAAAAGGTACAATGTGTGTAACTAGCGCTATCTATGTTGGTACTTACAGAAAAATCAGTTGCTTTATAATAGGTTAACATTTTATATTAATTTATTCATGCTTTGAAATTTTAGCTTATCCCTTATTAGTTATTTAGTGCGTATTATAAATATTAATAAAATAGGTACTTATCCACGCTTAACAATCGATAATGAATCAAAATAACTTATATGGGTAGTTAATAGAATAAATTGTTGTGCTCATACCTGTTCATCGATAGCTGACCATTTTAAAACCGCTAAAATATTGATATTAATTATTAACTCTTTCTTTATCACTATAGAAACGAATACAATTTAAAAAAAAAAATTGTACTACTATACAACTATTTGAAAATAAGTTAAGCTACAAAGTGTTATTACAATGATATTGTTATTATAACGTATGCTAGGCCTACGTCTCCGCTCAGAGTCGTTTTTCGTATTTGGTAATTACCAAAAATACCGTATTACTAATACCATAGATACCGGTAGTAAACGAATACTGCTTATCGGTATTAAAATTTGAAATTCCTCCTGCCCTAATATAAGCATATTATATCAAAACTCAATATAGGCACTTCCACGCTTTTGTGAAGCGTAGGTACTATAATAGGTACCTAGTATTTAACATTCATTCCTTAATATACATCTTAGACCGTAAAATATTATACATTCATACTGTACGGAGTACGGATAATAACTATGTAAACGAAACACTCACTAACCGACGTTGATGCTGCAGATGGTGCAAACGGTGCCAGTGAGTTCAGTGATCACGGGATGGGACACTTATGCGTTCACGGTAACCACCTCTGGTTTGGTGTCAGCAGCAGGAGCCGCATGTCTGCTTGTGCGTGCGTTCCGGTGGTCCAACCATCAGCGATGGGCCCAGTGGTCAGCGGCGTACGACGGGCTGCTGCTTGTGTTGGTGGCCATTACAGTGACTGCATTTCACAGGCGGCTATCTACCATGGAACAAGTGACGGCTGAGCTGTCCTCGGCTACGGATGACGTATTTATCGACCTATGGCCATCGTGTCACATGCACGGGGTTTGCACGTTCTCCGCGACCACCCTAATGGCTGCTGCGCTATTGAAGCTCTCAATAATTATCTGGCCTGGACGAAGCTGGCCACCACAGTGAACGCAGTAATAAACTGTTGTGGATTGTTATTAAAATTTTTTTTATTGTTACATTTTTAGCAAATGCGTGTCGTGTACATTGCATAAATAGTAAATACTTCGCCTGACTATCACGAGGTTAGGTTAGGTTAGCTTTTGTATCGGGTCGGACACGCATTTGCGTCGTAAAATGTTTTATAAACATGAAACTTTGATAAAAATTAGGTGTATTACACCGTTTGAATTGGCCAAATCGGGTGATTGTGGTTATGGACATGGTCTCCAGGAAAGGTGGGGCATACGTAAAATAGTAGTGGTAAACAAGCGTACCTCGCCCGTGGCAGGAAACGTTTTCGTATACGGTTAAACAAAGGTCTAACATCATGTTGGTGCGCGGGCTCGTTTCCATGTTCAGGCTTCAGACCATAGGTAAACAAGAACCCGGTCGGCTGATCGAGTGTTACTTCTATATTGTTCTATGAAAAAAACCTTTCGTAAATAGTTCATTAGTATAAAAGAATAACCCACGTGTTGGTTAGGGTATGAAACGTTTCGGTGCCGTAAACCAGGTGAGGTATTTAAAAGTCAGAAGGGAGTTGGGCTCGTTTGATGGAACGCGGAGTATGTGGATTGTCAATCAGTTGTTATCTTCAATCAAACTGATCCCGAGACGTGTTTGTGTCACCAACCATTTTAGAACGGTTTTTGAACATTAAAACGAACAGCGGGTGTCTAGGGTTGAGCTCGATTCAATAAGCGTGTCACACTATCGACGAGGGAAGAGTGAGCTTTTCCGACAAGTGAAAATACCGTGCCACTCCAGGTGACACAGATTTCTGTACTACACTAGATAAGGAACTCCTATATAATTCATATTGTTATTCATGAAGCTCAGCTGTAGGCGGCAGCCATTTTGTCAGTTAACAAAACATTTGATTCATTATACAAAATGTGTTGGGAATAAAATAGGTTTTAATTGTAAAATAAATTTATAATTACTAGCCAACCCTTAACAGTTTCACACGTGATTGATTGTGATATGTCAAATTTTTTATTTTGCCTCAAATTGTATCGTTTTTTGTGATCGGCAAGTAAATATAAAAACGATTAATGAAAACGTATTAAAATGTTACTAGATGAATATATTTTTGTTGAAAATAAATACAGATACAAAAGAAATTCTAATTAGTCTGTAGTTGATAAAGAATTTTATAAAACTTCCGGGTATATTATGACGTTTTTTATTCTATCTCCTGTTGAAATCAAAATCATTAGATGATTAGGGTCCCCAATTAGCGAAAATAAATGTTATGCCGGCAAACTCCAAAAACCGCACACTTTTGATAAAATACAGGACAAAACCGCACACTTTTGGTAGGCTAAAACCGCACACATTTAAGAGGTTAAAACCGCACAATTTTAAAAATTGTCGTATCCAAAAACCGCACAGTTATGATTTTGACCCCAAAAAGGTCAATATACAAAAAACGCATATGTATATGTATAATTAATTATTAAAAAAATAAATATATTTAAAAATTTTAAATATTAGTTTAAAAAAAATTTAAAACTTTCAAAGTTTGATTGGCTGAAACCAATTGACTGCCGACGTTTTTTAAAAACTTTATTCGATCTCCGTCACGTAAAAATTCTTCCCAAAATTGAAACAAATGCTCCTAAAAATAAATAACATTTACTAAAAAATCAAAAATATTATTATTATGTATTTACTAACTTGTTTTTGTTTTTCAATTGGACGGATTATAATTTGTATTCCCTTATGGTACCGGTTCGTACGTGTTACTGTATCGATATTCATATTTCTTAAAACATCAATAACCATAAATACAGATGGATTCGGAGAATAAAATTCAGAATTAAACCCTTGGTGAAATCTTTCAGCTCCATTCGTAGTCCTTGTAGTTATATTTGCATTGATTGGATGAGTCCAAATTTCCATTGGGAATTGTCCTTCAATGTAGGTGTTAAGAATGTAGTCTCCAAATTCAGAACATGCACCTTGTGGACATATGGACATTAAATCAATTAATGCATCAGTGACTTCATGTACTGGTAAAAATGGTAATCCAAAAAACATTTTTAGCCATTCACCAGTTTCATTTTGCTTAGCATTATATGATTGTCGAAGGTTATTCTTTGATTGGATTTTCCGCCATAAAGCTTGACCAAAGTGGAATCCACAGCCTTTAACTGTTACTCCAGAAAATGTGTTTTGTTGCGTCCCAACTCGTGTCGATATATATATCAACTCAGGAAATGAAGACGTGATGTATATAGATATAATGTGTGTTTATTAACATATATTTAATACAAAAATACAATATTAAAGCGTGAGAGAGTGGTGAGTGGTGTTACGACCTGCCTCTGAAACTTGATAAACTAAGACTGTGAGTGGTGTTACGACCGGCCTCCAAATGTCTTGTCTATCCCTAGCCGTCTCTAGCTCTCTATAACCGTCTATAACCGTCTATAACCGTCTATAACCGTCTATAACCGTCTGATGAGCTCTTGTCATGGGCTCCCTTATATATGCTCGTATACTTTAAGAGTGGGTGGTCGTAGTGGTAGCGAATGTTCGCACAAGGATAGAATTTGGGTCTCGTAGCATAATTTGTTATTCTGGTCGATCCGTATCCTGTCCCAATAGTATAGAGACTTTTCTAAGAAGAGACGTGTGACAACACTTTTATAGCTTAATTGTCTAATCCAGTGTTCACTACGCTCTATGCAATGACCTCGGCATGATGTCTTATAGTAATTGCCTACTTAATTACTTAGCCACACCACCGAATACGTGCACTATATATTGATATATTTATAGGGTACGTAACACACAGCCGTATCAGCCGTATGAGCAGCTATCTCAAAATCAAGATGGATAATGTTTATATTTAAAACTTGTCCTAACTCCAAACATATATTTTTAATATTGACCCACATTTTTAAGTAACACGATTCAGTTTTAGAAGGTAAAAAGCAATGCACTAAAGGAAAATAATAATTTCTGCTCCATCCATGTATGGTATACAGTTGATAAAAATACTTTGGTTTGTATGTAAAAGTACCCGTCAGCCAAGTATTCATCACAATGATTACATGAAACAATGAATGACGCGACTTGGCTTTGTCAACTATCGTACTTGGCAGACATTTTTAACAAAATGTACGACTTAAATCTTTCCTTACGAGATAGAACTTTGACCATTTTTGATGCGAGCCACAGAGTATGTGCATTTAAAAGAAAACTTCATTATTGGGCAGAGTGCATTTTTAAAAGAGAGTTGAAGTGTTTTCCAATAATGCAGGAATATATAATTGGAGGAAAATGAAGAACAGGCTCCTATTGGCATTATCAATGAGATTTCTGAACACCTCAAACGGCTGGAAAATTCATTTCATCAATATTTCCCTACAGATCGAGAAGTGTTGTTGAAAGACCATGAATGGATACTGAATACATTTTCGGTTTGTGATAAACCTTTATGTTTGACTTAAAATGAATATGAGAGTTTGATCGATATTACTTCAGATTCGACATTGAAATCCACCTTCTACAGCAATTCTTACGTTACATTTTGGCTAAATTTGAAATTTGACGATTTGAGTAAAAAAACAATAGCAATACTCCTACCCTTTGCTACCACTCATTTATGCGAGGCAGGATTTTCGGCCTATACGACTACTAAAACCAAATACCGTAACCGCCTTAATGTAAAATCTGGCCTCCGTTTCCAGCTGTCTCAAATTTAACTAGATATTGCCAAACTTTCCGAAAATAAGCAGCCTCAAAAGTCTCATTAGTTATTTGTTTTTCACTACTGAAGCAGTATTTTTTCTTTTTAATTTCAACTATAGAATTATAATTTGTTAAAATATGTTCAATAAAATGATTTAAATCAGTTATGAATGAAAACTAGTGTTTATTTTTATCACGTTCCTCGTGATATTCACAGAAGGTCGCCTAACAAAATTTGTACAAACAAAAGGGCACCGCTGGCTAAAAAGGTTGGGAACCACATTACTACTATTTAGAAACCTGTGTTGTTTCTCATATATGTTTCATATTGTATATTGAAGTTATAGTTTCCAAGTTAAACTTAAATAAGAATATTAAGGTATAGAATTTTTGGTTTTGAACTCTTTCGGATCATCGGAATTGTAATTAAAAAAAAACAGCGTTGGAATAGGTGAACTTTCTAAAAAGTATGGAAACAATTGTATAAAAATACTATTTAAAAATCTATATCTAAATCTATACTTACTATATAAAATTAAGTCGCTTTTTTTTGTTCGGGATAAACTCCGAAACGGCTTGACTGATTTGGCTGATTCTTTTTTTGTTGTGTTCGTAATTCTAAGGACAAGGCTTATACGATATAACATTTTTGGAACATGTACTAGAAAATTAGGAAATCTGGATAAGAAAAATAAAACAGTGACACTATCTGTCAATCAAAAAATAAACTTAATAATAGTATATTTTTGTTTATTATAAAGTTGCTATTTAAATAAATAGTTATTTTAACAGCGCCGTACGCTAATATTATTTTCGTTGTATATGTTACAGTTAAAGTGTTGAATCAGTTCGTTTATGAAATAACTAGGTAATTTATATTTTATAAAATACCTAAGTTTGTAGCATAGGCGTGCGCACAGGGCGTGCCCAGGCACGCCCTGTGATTTTTCATGGGCCGAATGGCCCTAAGCCTAGGGGCTAGAGTTAAAAATATTAAAATAATGTTTTTAGACCAAATCCGGGCATCAGTATAAAAAAAAAAAAACGGAACTTCAGTTCCTATTCACGAGTCGTTTTATACAATAATTAATAACTCATTGATAGAGCGCGCCAGGATTCATTTCAAAATATCACTAAATGCAGAAAACTGTGTAGATTATGATTGATATAATATTATATCACAATACCTATGCTATTTTTAGCAATACATAATTGTTATTATTATTGTTGGTTATATCCTCGGGTACGTATACTGCGGACGGTGGACTGACAGACTATGACACTATGTGCACAAATGACAAATCATACCAACACGATACGCCCGATACACGGTTGATACGTCGTTGTGAAACTATTTATTTTATATTTTATTTTTTGCTTATTACATTTTCCTGAACGATGGATAATACTAAAAGTACAACTACAAAGGGAGGAGCTGCTAAAGAGCGTGAAAAGAAAAGGATTAAGTTGAATGTAGCGGCTAAATCATGTCAAAATATTCAAAACTTTTTTATGCCAGTAAATAAAATTAACGAAGGTGATATTGATGAACCTGCTCCTGTATTAGACTTGATCTTGGTAAGTTTATATTCTGTTAATATTCATTATTGTGTATAATATAATATAACTATTTAAAGTTGGCTGATTTTGTTGAACGTAATTATTAACATTTCATAATATTTTGGAAAGCATTTTGATCTCGAAAGGAAGTAACTTATAAATTGATACTATTCATTATATTTAAATAACTTCTTTTTATATCATATTAATTGACAATTGTATTATCTTGTATACCTAAGCACTAAGCAATACATTTTTTTTTCTGATAAATCCTGTTCAACAAAAAATATCAAATAGGTATTTATAAAACATATACCTATAAATAATTAATTATGAATTACAATTATTGTTACTTCTCAGAATTTATTAAAACAAAACATTAAAATATTTTTTAAAAATATAATAACGTTAAACGAAAAAAATCAAATCATTTTTACAAGTAAAATTGTATATTGTTTAAATATCAGAAACATAAAATCAATATATTCTTTTTGTTAATTTAAGACCTGATATATAAGTAATGGATGTATTTAATTTTTATTGTTTGTTGTTTCATATAATACAGTTTATTTTTTCCTTGTCAGTTGACTTTGCATACCTAACTTTACTACCTGATAAATTATAAATTAAAATACTTAATGTTTTACTTGCACTGACCTATATCATTTATATTTTGTTTTAAGAAACATAATCTTGAACTTACAAATACAAGCCAAGAAAATAAAGGGACAAATTTAAAAGTTGTCACCTCATCTGATACTCAAGTCATAGAATGTGAAGATATAAGCCAAGAGCACAATGAGACCAATGTAAAAGATATCACCTTATCTGATCCTCAAGTTATACCATATGCAAATAGAAGCCATGAAATCAATAAAAACAATTTGGAAGTTATCACTTCATCTGATACTGAAGTTAATGGTACATAAACATACAAATTAAAACATAACTATAATATATCGTAATATATGCTATAAAGGAAATCATATAAAATATATAATATTTTATACCCATTAATTTAAATTATATTAAATATTTTATAGCTGCATATTATTTTCAATAAAAACATGTAAAGATATAAAAATAAGGTATTATTTGAATTTATCATTACTATTTTAAATTTTTATTTTTTTCAGTTAGTTCTATTGATATACGTGATCCAATTCATCCACAGTCGATGATACACTTTTATGTTAAAGAGAGAATCTTAAATGGCGGTTATAAACCAATTTTAAATTTATATCCACGAAAACTTCAAGGTCATAAATTGAGATCTTTTCATAAAGAGTGGTATAAACAGTATGACTGGCTAGAATACAGTCCCACAGCTGATGCAGCCTTCTGCTTTCCCTGCAGAATGTTTAAAGGTAATGAAAAAAACTGTGGTCAAATTGATACTACTTTTTTTGAAAAAGGGTTTAGTGCATGGTATAGAGCTGGTGAGGCGTTTAGAAAACATCAATTATCAAAGTACCATTTGAACAGTTCTACATCTTTGCATAACTATTTACACAATACATCTATTTCTTCTAAGATAGATGAACTACATAAACATACAACTAGTCAGAAAGAAACAGAACGCCAAAATAATAGACTAATTATGAGTCGTTTAATTGACGTAGTAATTTGTTTAGTCAAGGGAGGTAGACTCTTTCGTGGGCATGATGAAAAATTACAGAGCGTAAATCAAGGTCTTTTTAAAGAGTTGGTTAATTTGTTGTCAAAATATGATGCTGTTTTAAAAAAACATCTAACAGAAGGTCCAAAACATGCACTATACACAAGTAATTGCATACAAAATGATTTGATATTGTCTGTTCATAATGTTCTTTTACAAACAATTAAGTCTAATGTTCAAGATTCATTTATATCAATATTGGCCGATGAAACCAGTGATGTGGGTCATCATGAACAAATATCTATCATAGTTCGCCATTTTGATGAAGAAAAAAATCGGCCAATTGAAACATTTGTGTCATTGCAGCGATTAAAATCTGTCACATCTCAGGCAATTTTTAATTCACTGTGTAGTGTATTGGATCTTATGAATAAAAACTGGAAAAATATTTTATCTGTTTGTTTTGATGGCGCATCGACCATGTCTGGACATTTAAATGGCGTTCAAGCAAAATGCAAAGAGCAAAACAATAGCATAATGTATGTGCATTGTTATGCACATTGTTTGAACTTGGTGTTGGTTGATTCCATATGTGAAAAATCAAACTCTAAAGGAAAACAAAATCGATTGATTTTTAATTTTTTGGGAACTGTTCAGTTTATATATAATTTTATAGAAAGTAGTCCAATGCGACATGCTATACTGGAAAAAGTTGCAAAAGAAACTGGTGATAAACTCAATACACTGAAGTCATGTTCAAATACAAGATGGGCTTGTCGAGCGGAAGCTGTGAAAGCAATTATGAATAATTATGGAGTATTGATAATGGCAATAGAAAGCATCTGTGAAAATTGTTCGTTGCCAGAGATGAGAGCTAAAGGAATTGGTCTGTTATATCAATTAAAAACCTTTGATTTCATTTTTGGTATGCACATGATGAATCCAATTTTGATGTTAATTTTAAAAGTTAGTACTTTACTCCAAGTGCCAAAACTTAATCTTGTATTGGCAATGAAAAATGTTAATAGTTTGAGAAATACATTAGTTAATATGAGGAATGATGACAGTGAATATAAACAAATGTTTGATAGTTCGGTTTTATTATGCATGAAACATGATATTAATATTCCACAAAGTAATAACCGTAAAGTTTCAACTCGTTTAGACCCCAATTCATCAAATCAAACTTTTTTTAATACAAAATTTGATGAATTGAAAATTACAGTATTCTATCCATTACTTGACAAATTACTTAGTGGGATTGACTTAAGATTTAAGCAGGATACATTTGACCTGGTTGATGCTATGGCATGCATGTTAAATATGGATATAACTCAAAACTCTACAAAAATTTTATCGACGTTTTCCAAGATTCCAGAGGAAAATTTAATTACTGAACTGAAACTTTTAAAAAATTATAAAAATGTTATGCAACTAAATGGTGCTACTAGTGAATCTGTTTACGAATGGATTGATTGGTTAAAAACAACTGGAAATTCCACTATATATAATTGTGTTTTTAAAACACTAAAATGTTTACAATCATACCTGTGACTAGCTGTACGCGTGAACGTGTTTTTTCAAAATTAACTGTTATAAAAAACAAATTACGTACTACAATGGGTCAAGAACGTTTGGAGTCATTATTACTGCTTTTCACAGAACAAGAAATGGTATCAAAGGTAGATTTAAATTTAGTAATAAATCAATTCAATAGTATGGGTAACAGACGAATGGCTCTATAATACAGTCTAAAATACTTATATGCTTTTTAGCTATGTAATTCATAATTATTATATTTGTTACTATTATTATTATTATATATATTAAATCAAACTATTTACTTATGTAAAAAAATATATAAGAAATTATAGCATGTATCATGTGTGTTAATAATTAATATTAAATACGTTTATACAATTTAGAAGTGTTGTATTTATAACATTGTTGACTAGAGGGCCGATGATAATATATGGGCACTACCTACTTTTAGAGTCTGCGCACGCCTATGGCTTGTAGGTAATGTATATGAGTAGGGTAGAATCAAAAGTCACATGTTCCAGAAATCACTTTTTTCAGAAAACGACAAAAACTAGAGGAAAGGTGCTGTAACATTAAATAAAACCAAGTACATCATTATTGTATAATTTATGTCTAAAAACACAAATTTTTGATTAAAAAATATGATTTTCGTCGTTTAAATACTATATTTTTAAGTTAGAAGTTTGGAACATGTGAATTTTGATATTCATATATGAAACTTGTGAGTTTTGATTATAACCTCAAGTGAACATGTGAGTTTTGATTATAACTATATTTGAACATGTGAGTTATGACAATATATAGCTTATAATAATAATAAAATAGAATAAAGTTTTTATAGATTCGTACATTTTGATTTTTATTAGAAAATTCTAATAGTTATTAAAAATTTTAAACTTTTAACATTTTCATAACTTGTGACCTATGAAAAGTAACTAATAATAATAAAAAAAAACACATTATTTAAACATTATTCTTATACAGTTTCTGTAACGTCTTCTAGTACTTGTTCGCAATAAGGTTCTGGTTCATCAGATTGCTCCTCTGGATTTCCCAAGCTTAGTTTGGTATAGAATTCCAACTCCGAGTTACTTTTCCATTCTGGTCCAAAATGAGCTTCCAAAAGCTTATGTACATCATTGAATTTTGCAATAGGTAAAATATTGGTTTTTTTCACGATATCTGCATTGAATAAAATACCAGGCAATTCTTTCTTTTTCTTCAACTGAATTAATGATTTATAAACTCCAATATCCATTCGGTATGAACCTTCTCCTCTAACAATGACATTGCCAGTCGTTTTTTAACGTTTTATAAAAAGCAGTTTTACTTGCGATATTTGGAAAGGCCATGAAGCTGTATTTTTGAATGCAGTACGAGCCACTAATCTAAAATCTTTTACCTCAAGGTCAGTACCAACATGCTTTATGGTTCCATGTCTCCCAATTATTTCATATACTATTTCTGGTTTAGTTATAGTTTCGAATTTCAGTAATTGCTTTTCAATCATGCCAAATACACGATCTGCTGGTAAAAAGCTATGTCCAGTGATTGGAAAATCTACTTCAACCTCTTCAATATGTTGTGGTGCTTTATCGGATAGCAACCAAGCGTGAACCATAGCGGCAATAGAAGAATTTTTATTTTGCCCAGCGCAACCGTCGGACACCAACCGTATTCTCGTAAAGTTTGTCATATCGACCGTATTTAATTTATCAAAAACGCATGAAGCTATCATGTTTGAATCTCTGTTATACTCGTTTTCAATCCAACAATATGAAGTAACCGTAGATTTATTTAACGCAGACTTACTGTGGCCTTCAACGATAGTAAAATTTTGTAAATAAATTTGGCGGCTGTAATAAGCACGCTGATCGGGCACTTTAGGTAATGGTAGATTTTTTTGACAATCATAAGATAAAATTAATAAGTGGGGATCAGTATCTTTCAAAAGTTCATAAAAAGCATTAAAACGAAGCTTATGCAATGTTTTCTCGTGTTCTATTTGCTGCTTTTTTTCAGGATCTTGTTCTAACTTTTTTCGCTCAGTTAAACTTAAACATGTGGAACACACGTCCTTTCTTGGTTGATCAAAACTAAGATTATAACAAGTGTTAAAAATGTGACGAAAAAGACTTAGTTTCACAGGTAAATTTTCTGAATTTGATGAATAGATATCCCACATCTTTTTTACATTGAGTTCACTCGGCAAATACTTTCGGGCGGTCTTTCCGCGGCAATAATGCGATTCTACGCAATGAAATCTATTAATAAAATTCATGATACATTCTCTTTTAGGGCTAAAAGTATCATCCTGTTTAAAACCACCTCGTTTTTCTTCAACAAAACCTTCATTATGAAATGCTTTAGTAATACGATTAACTCTAAAACGAGAAACATGTAGGATATTAAGGAACGCATCCATACATACGGGGACTAACACTTTTTCGCTATTTCTTACAAAATACTTTGTCGTTCTATCAAGTTGAGATTTATTTGAGTTACCTTTATCTTTACGTTCGCGACGTCTTTGAACAATATTTATTTTAACATACTTAAGAATAAACTGATCTTGGATCTTCTTATCTGGTACTCGATAAAATAAGCTGTGAAATTCACTAATATCTTTCATTGTAAGTGACTTACATTTGAATTTGTTTGTATCCTGATTACATGTCGGAGGTACCGGTAACATTGATGGTTTATATCTACAATGAACATAATGTCAACAATGATAAATTTATTAATTAATAGGTGCATAAATAATTTAATTAAAACACACCTTTCATTTTTTTCTATGTTTTTTTTCCAATTCGATTCATTTCTTATGCGTTTTTTTGGGCCGCTCACCAGGTGAAATGGATGAAACATTACTTTCCATTGTACGTAATTATTACAGTAAATTGCATTTAATTTAATTAAATAATATTTTACACGTCAAGATGTGTATAATACAATATAATAATATTATTATTATTAAACGTCGCTCGTGTTTTCGTCGTCGATGGCACTAATATACTAATGCACATTATAATTTTCTTATTAACAATTTGATGTTATAAAACGTTTCTAAATTTATATATTAGTTTTATACGTTCTAATATGACGTACATATTATTGTTCTGGGAAAACCAACAACAAAATATTATATCAGAATCAAGGTTATTATTAAAATATTTACGTTTCTGACGCATAATTTTATTATTAGTTACAAAACTCACATGATCCAACGGAACATGTTAGTTTTGACACTCACTATTTGTTTCATAGTGGTATTTACACGGGTTCTTGTGAGTTTTCAAACCAACTGATTATAGATTCTAATTCCTCGTCAAATTTTCTATTAGACAGTGTCGACAACTCATTTTACCATTTTTTGGAACATGTGACTTTTGATTCTAGCCTACTCATATAATTTATACTTTAACTAGATATCTTATACATTTTCTGGCATCACTTCGTTAATGTATCAAATTGTAAATAACAAAATATCATGATAAATAAATATAGTTCGATATATATAACATTATTGAAAGGTATACTGAGTATCAATGGTTGAATTATAAAATATAAATGTTTTATTAAACATGTAAAAAAAGTGCGGTCATTTTGACCATAACGCGACTAACGCTGGGTTAAAATGGACGTGGAAACTGAACTATTGTTGGCGATGGTATAAATTTAAAAAAAAAATTTTAAAATGCACCGAGTAGATTCTGGGTGCATCAATTGCTACTAGAAAGGCTGAATAGAAGATTATTTTATACACTATTTGATGACTTAGAAGATGATGAAAAATTCTTCTTATATTTTCGTATGTCGAAGAATACATTCAAAGAATTTTTATCTGGAATCAAAAATAATATTACGAAACAAAATACTGGCATGAAGAAGTCCATGAAAAACTAACTTTAACTCTAAGGTAAGAATAATAAATTTACAATATTTAAAGTATTATGCTTTATTATAAGAAATATACTCAAAATATGTTTGAAAATAAATGAGAAATCTTTTCAAAAAAAATATTTATATATCTTCATTATTATAATCAAGATATTATATTAAATAAAAAAACTGTAATAAAAAAAAATTGAATTAAATTAAATCCCTTTTTTAATTCTTATAAACTAATAGGCAATTGTTAACATACTTTTGGAGAATTACTTTTAATTGCTAAATACATCATTAGATAAATCACTTTATGTGCATCAATGAACTTCAGTTATAAACATTTTTTTCCCATTCTCTTACTGGCAGAGTGTGATTCAAACTATAAATTTGTATACATTGACGAGGAAAATCAAGTGATTCGACAACTTTTAAAAACTCAACGCTGTATAAATTGTTAAAAACTAACAATATTAAATTACCACCACCCAAAACTATTTCAGACAAAAGGTCAGACAAAATTTCTCATTTTTTAATAAAAGACGAGGGATTTAGACTTTGTCAATTTTTTCTGAGACCATTTTGTGGAAAATATCTGTCTGTGGGTAAAAAAGTTTTTAATTACCGCCTTACAAGAGCCAGAAAATATATCTAATGCAGTTTTGAAAGTTTGGCAGAAGAAAATATAATTAAAAAGTGCTGCCTTCTACACAATTATGTGAGGGACAGAGATGGCCTTACATTTGAGGATACTATATATTAGTGAGTTGATTGACAGTGGACATTCTCAACCAGGAAATGCAACCAAAGCATTCGAACAGAATTTATTGATTTCTTTATAAAAGAGGGGCAAATATCGTGGCAAATGGAAACAATATAAATTTATTTTATTTTGTTCACTAGTTTCTATATTTCCATTATCATTATTATTTTTTTTTAAATTTATAATATCATAATTAAGTATTTATGAATAAAATTTGATTTTTTTTCCATCACTGGTATTGCTATAAATAACTATTATCTTAGTCGGGTACCTACAAGAAAAAATGTGACATAAACTGCCCAAACTAACCAAAACTGTACTAATGTTCTGTGCATGCAAATATGCGTGTAATTTGTTTCAATATGATGATAAACGATGTTATACTTACCAATTACTTTTTTCTCAGCCTCAGACATATCAATGAAATTGGGAACAAATTTACTTATGACTGTTTCCCACGCATTACGTTTTGCGTTTTTACTATTGTAGTCACCATGTTTTAGGTCCCAAATAGCGGACCAGTTTTCTATTTCACTAATGAAATCTTCATTAATGTTTGTACAATCAGAGGCCATTGTTTCAAAATATAAGAGCTAATAACATTTACAGGACACATGGGCTGACAAATAAAGACTAAAATTAAAATGAATAATAAAAATAACTATGAGACTATCATTAAGTTTCCAAATGTGTGATCACTTGTAGGATATGCTTTAAGGAAGAATAATAGGAGAGACTAGTCTTAAGGGGCCCACACACGTTCAGTTAAAACTGTGCGATCCGACTGCACAGTTTTATCTGTACAGATAAATCGTACGTGTGTAGGTTAATGCGACGTAATTTTTAGAACTGTGCAGTTGATCGGAAATAAATTGAAAATATCAATTGATAAAACTGTGGCAATTAAACTGTGCAGATAAGACAATGTGTGTGTAGACAAACTGACAACTGCACAGTGTTTAGTTTCGCTACAGACACGTGAAATTAGACTCAACTTCTCAAGTAGTTCAAACTTTATTATAAAATATATTAATTTTAAAAATTAACAACTTATTTTGTCTTTGCGTTTAAACTATGACAACAAAAGTACGAGAGTGGACCGAAGAATTTATAGATATTTATCGTTCTGAACCGTGTCTTTGGAAAGTTAAACAAAAAGAATACCACTGTAGTGATCGCTGTGCAGGACACGGCGATCGGTACCACAATAATTATTTAAACGACGTAGCACGTTCGTTGTTGTCTTGAGATGTGTGTTGAGGAAAATAGGTAAAAATAACTAAACACTTTTAGTTTACTATTTGATAATATATTAAAAAACACTTTTAATAATTAAAGTTAAAACATCAAAACTTATTAAGTTTAAACAATCAAAAAGGTTTCGACAGAATAACAAGTATTCTACCGGAGAGTAGTTATTGATACTTATGATGGCGGCAATGCGGCTGTTACAATGTCCGCGACCAACATAAGTATTCTACTGACTAGTGGGACTTACTCTGCTTTTTCTAGGTGCTCTACCCGTATTTATATGGGTTCTCAATGACAGATAGAGGACTAGGTAGTACTATTAATAATTATAATCAGGCTTGATTTGGAGTGGTGTGATGTTATTACAATAATCTACATATTTATGAAAATATAACATGTTGTTTCCGCTGAGTGTGGTAAAAACTATCATTCGGCGGAAAGCCTTGGCTTTTGGCCTACTGTTTAATACGTAGAAATAATTAGTAAGTAAAAAGATTAAATTAATGTATATTCTACACTAAATAATGATTTAACCTAATACAAGCGTATTGGGTTTACTACATCCCTCCCGTCTAACCTGAAAGTCCCCGACTTTCAAAAAAAAATAAAATAAAACGACATATATATATATATATGTGCCTATATGCTATTATATTATTTATCCCCTCTGTTGTTTTAGCTAAGTTTTTAATTTAGGGTATAGCGAAAAAGTTGTCTCAATCACTTCCTCTGGAACGACTTCCGCCGTCTCCTCTTTTGGTGCTGTGGCTCCCATTGTGGATTCTGGTATTGTAGTTTGTGTCCAGCGTTCTTCCATCAAGAATGGACATGCGCATGGTCTGGCTCGTGGTGTTTGCGTGGTTTTATGTTTGATGAACCATACAATTAAAATGTTTACGACTATAATGACACTTATCGTAACACCTCCCGTGATAAAGTATATGTATACTTTTGCTTGTTTACTGCTCATTTTGTTGTATTTGATTCGCAACTTGGTCCTGCGTGTAGGTAATTTCGTTTAAATCATGCATTCGATTTGTTTTTATGTGGTGTGACTGCATCGTTTTCGTAAGCATGCCACGGGTTGTTTCTTCCCATAAATCCCTTATGACAGAGGTTGGAATGAAATCAGTATATTTTGATTTCCCGGAGAGACGTCCTGGAATTAGAACATCTCGATTCGCGTAGCCACGGCAAGTCTCGTTTAACGAGACTATACCAGCTCCTTCTAGAATGTGATTTTTGGATTCCTTGTCTTCTTCACAGGTGACAACCATTGAGTCGTTGTTAGTAACATATAACCACTCGTTCTTATGTCTTAGTTTGTGGAACACCGATGTTGCCATTTCGATGTGTCTTATCTCGCAACTTTCTGGTACCTCTTTTGGCTCCTGCATTAGCAGTATTTCACACATAGGTCTCGTACTCCTAGAATGTAAAGAATGCGTTTCGGGGCATAACAAATAATCATTTACAGATTTACAAATGGGGGGTATAAAATTATCGTAAGTCGAGTAGAGCTCCTTTGTTTTAATAACAGCTAAAAAATCATGCTTAGGTTTAATATACATACATTTTTTTTTATTTTCCGGTACACATACCGGAAGTGGTATTAAGTTATACAAACTGAGTTCATGTTGATACACTAGTGGAATATTTAAAATAAAAACAGTGTTATTATTATTAGTATATACCGTCAAATCTGAAAGTTTGATCAAATTATAAACATTGTTAAATTGTACCTCAAGTGGCATATTGGTCCCACTAGGTAAATTTAGTTTAATATTTTTAAATTACTCTAACAAATTTTTCGTACTTATCAAACTTGGATGTATTTGTCCTGATCTAGCACTTTGGAGTATCTCTACTAATGTGTTTACCTTTATCATTTGTATTAACATTACCTGGTTAATTATTGTAAATTGTTTATTTATTTCTATTCTTGGAAAAAGGTAGTTAGTGACATTAACTAAATCGTATATTGTTTTATTCAACCACATTATATGTTCCCCCTCTCCTTCATGTTTCATATTTAATATCCTAATATTTGTTTCGAATAATTTACTTAATTCTTTATATAACTAAATATATATATATAAAAAAACGATTATCAATAGCCTTATCTATAACAATTTTTTTTTTCTTTTTTTTTAAATGTACATTTACATAATTCCTGTTACCGTAAATTAAAACTATTTTTCTACAATAAAACATTTTGATTTATTTATTTATCATCTTATAATTCTGTTTCGTAAAATAATTTAACATTATTTATGTGAATACGGTAACCCTTTCGACCTTTATTAACCGTGATATTTTCGTTATCATGCAGTTCTAATACTTCGTATGGGCCCGTCCAATTTCTACTCAGCGCATTGCGTTTGTTATGTTCTTTTATTAGGACTTTGTCCCCTACGTTTATTCTAATTTCATGCGTGTTTTTATCGTAGTAATTTTTATTGCTTTCTTTCTTTTTAATTAAATTGGCACGTGCCACCTTATGTGCTTCCTGCATCATTCGTTTTAAGTCACACACGTAATTATCGTAATTATTTTGAACTTCGGGTTCTCTGTGAAATGACGACGGTATATTCGGTTTCCGCCCGAATACTAATTCATATGGCGTATACGACGTCGATGTGTGTACTGTGGTGTTGTAACAAAACATTGCGTATGCTAATAACCTATCCCAATTATTGTCCTTATCGACAAAACTGCGTACTTCTTTTTTTCAATAAATTCGTAAGTGGTTTAGCAATTTTAGCGAAGTTGTCTACGAATCGCCTGTAGTAATTAAGTAGCCCGAGAAACGACTTTATATCTTTTGCATTATTTAATTTTGGGTATTCTTTAATGCATTTTAATTTATTCGGATCTGGCGAGACCCCTGTCTCATTAATTATGTGACCTAAGTACAGAACTTCCTTGCGTAAGAATGCACATTTTCCCGGTTGTAATTTTAAATTGTGTGTTCTTAACCGTTTGAACACCTCTGTTAGTTTATTCCCGTGATCTATTAAACTTGACCCATGTACTACAATGTCGTCGAGATACGCCGTACACATTTCCTCCAAACCCATTAATATAGATTTCATCGCCCTTGTAAACGTGGCCGGAGCCGAGCTCAACCCAAATGGCATGCGTAAGAACTCATAGTGCCCCGATTTCGTAGAAAACGCGGTTTTGTGGATATCCTCGTCGTCTATCTTTACCTGGTGGTATCCCGAGGCTAAATCTAAAGTCGAAAAATACTTAGATGACCCTAGAGACTCCAAGATGTCTAATAAGTTTGGTAAGCAATATGCTTCATTATCCGTGACCTCGTTCAATTTCCTAAAATCAACGCAAACTCTCAGCTTCTGCTGTCCGTCCTCGCTTTTTTTCTTTTTCACTATTACTAAGGGAAAATTAAAAGGCGATACAGAGTTTCGTATTATATTATCTTTTTTCATATCCTGAATTTGATTCTCAATTTCTGTTTGGTAAGCCCATGGTATTCGATACGGACGAATATTTATCGCTTTTGTTAACCGTGGTGTATTAATTTTATGTGTGACAACATCCGTTGCTGTCAATTGGTCCCCCTCTAGGTAAAATATGTCAGAATATTCATTACAAATACCTACAATGTTTTGTTTTTCCTCATTATTTAAATGATCGGTTTTAATTGAATCGTTTAATAATTTTATTCGACCCGAGTGACCTCTACTTATTCCCACGTCTTTATCGTTAATCATAAATATATTTTCTGTATATGGTTCCCATTTCAAATTGCTTGTTGTTAATTCATTAATAATTGTTCCGATATGTTAATAATATTACTTATAATTTTATTGTCTAACACCGGACTCAAGCTATTCGCAATTATTACATTTTCGTTTATCGCTTGTTTTTCAATAGCTACGAATTTTGAATTAATTATCTCATCGCTTTTGACCTGTAACACGCAGTTGCTACGAGCAGGTATAATTATTGTTTCGACTTTGTTTTCCTCAATTGGTTCGGGAATTATCAGTATCCCCTTGTCCCAGTCTGTTATGGCTTTATTTTTTTTTAAGAATGTAATTCCTAATATGCCCGCTTCTGGTATAGGAAAATTATCATGTACTATATCGAATTTTATACTAAATATCTTGTCTTTTATAGAAACTTCTACCAACACGGTACCAATAGTTAGAATAGTAGTAGTACTTATCCCTTTGATATGACGTTTCTCCGCCTTATTTACTACTAAATGCTCTTTTAATAGGTATTGACAATTTAATTATATTCATGTCCGCGCCACTATCTATTAAAAATTTACCTTCATTGGGTATAAAGTCCTTAGACCTACATATGATATGTTCCGCATTAATTGGCGTTATTATGCGAACATTATTCTTAATCTCGCTAATTGTTTGAAACGAACTGTCCGCACTACCTGAAAGCTCCCCCTCGGTGCTTGTTCTATTTTTTAATTTTTACACTCGCTGATGTCGTGATCTTTCTTTTTACAATACTTGCAAAATTTTATTTGTCCTGTAGGTATACTCTTTTTTAATCTCCGTTTTTTTTATAATATTTTGTTCCAAAGTCCTACATTCATTAGCGTAGTGACCCATTCGGTCGCACCGAAAACATTTTATCGTTGATTTATCGCTACTCGATCGATCATTAGTTTTATTAAAATTGTTTTTAAAATTATTTCGCGTCTTATTCTGAAAATTATTTTTATACTCAGGTTTAGGTATATGTTTCTTTCTAGACAAAACTGATTCCTGCTCTATTGCAAGCAATACCGCCTCCTCGAAACTTTGAACATTTCTCGAAAGTAGTATTGTTTGAATACGCCCCTGTATATTTTCGATAAAAACGATTAATGCGTTTTCCTGAACCGATTGTGCGTGTATTTTAACCTCGACTATATTTTTTCCTACGGTTAATGCCCGTGTTAATTCATGATATGCTTTTTCTACACATTGCGCGAAATCTTTTATAGATTCATATTGACCCATCTGTATTCCATTTAATTGCCCACGTAAATATTGTAGTGAGTGTGTCGTGCTAAAAATTGTTCCTAAATGTGCTTTTAATTCTTCCCACGAATTAATTTCCCGATATCTTATTGCATCAAAAGCCTTCCCTTTAAGTTTTATTAGTACGGCTCCTAAAATATCAGATTTCATAGTTTCAGGTATTTTTGAAAATACATATTCGCATTGTGAGATAAATGATGCTAGATCGGTCTCACTGCCACCTGCGAATTCCGGAAGAAATCTTAAAGCTGTCATAAAATCTAATTGGTTTGACATGATGTTAGATGTATCAAGAATGCTACCTCTCAAAGTTTTATTTAAATCTACCAATATCCCGGTAGTATTAGCTATGCTTGCTACACCTTCGTCACTTCCTGAATTATATGAGTCGGTTATTACAGAGTCTGATTTATCAGTCACTGGTTTTAACTCTGGGTCGTTCTCAATTGGTCCTTTACTCCTCGTAAACATTTACTATGTACTATTCTGTACTACTCTTAACTCTCAGCAGATTTTGACAGTATATATTTATACTAATAATAATAACTTACATATTATTCATGTTGCTGGATGTTGAAAGAATGCGCCCTCGAAACTGCTTGGCTTCGTTGTGGAAATTTCGTTATCCTGGACTGCACTCCGTGAACAAGCTCTACTGGCTTGTGTTGTGTTCCGTGGACGTTGTCCCTTGAACTGCCCTTTTCCCCTGGATTGAAACCAAACTGTTGACACAATTCGGCGTGAATCTCTTGATGACGTTGAACGTGGTTCGTCGGTGGGTCTCGAATCACTTATATATTGAAAAATCAATTTTATTTCATTCGATATCAGACCCCACACCTGACACCAAATTTGTGTAGTGATCGCTGTGCAGGACACGGCGATCGGTACCACAATAATTATTTAAACGACGTAGCACGTTCGTTGTTGTCTTGAGATGTGTGTTGAGGAAAATAGGTAAAAATAACTAAACACTTTTAGTTTACTATTTGATAATATATTAAAAACACTTTTAATAATTAAAGTTAAAACATCAAAACTTATTAAGTTTAAACAATCAAAAAGGTTTCGACAGAATAACAAGTATTCTACCGGAGAGTAGTTATTGATACTTATGATGGCGGCAATGCGGCTGTTACAATGTCCGCGACCAACATAAGTATTCTACTGACTAGTGGGACTTACTCTGCTTTTTCTAGGTGCTCTACCCGTATTTATATGGGTTCTCAATGACAGATAGAGGACTAGGTAGTACTATTAATAATTATAATCAGGCTTGATTTGGAGTGGTGTGATGTTATTACAATAATCTACATATTTATGAAAATATAACATGTTGTTTCCGCTGAGTGTGGTAAAAACTATCATTCGGCGGAAAGCCTTGGCTTTTGGCCTACTGTTTAATACGTAGAAATAATTAGTAAGTAAAAAGATTAAATTAATGTATATTCTACACTAAATAATGAGTTAACCTAATACAAGCGTATTGGGTTTACTACACCACGATCGAAACAAAAAAGATGCTGCGTATTTAAAATTAATTATAAAATTACGTGAAATAGAACCTGATGCAAATAAAGAATCAGTCATAAGAAAAATAAATAATTTGCGTTGTACCTACAAAAAAGAATTAAAAAAAGTAATGATATCAAAATCTGGATCAGGTTCAGAAGATATGTATGAACCAAAGTTATGGTATTTCCCATTAATAACATTTTTAAATGATCAAGATATACCAAGGCCTTCACGCTCCAATTTGAACCCCGACAATAATGAGGTAAGAAAATTAAGTAAATATTTTTTACCCCAACAAATTTTGCGGAGCTATTCCTCTGACCAAATGCAATCAAAAATGTCTAAATCAACATCGTAAATTATGAATAGAGAAAGAAATATAATAATATATTTTTTTACGTAAATTCTTCTTCTCTAAAGAAAATTACAATTCAATTACATAATAAATAATAATTATTATAATTATACATAATTATATTATTTATAAAACTTTTAAATTAGTAATAATAAGTAACAGTTATATTTATAATAACTTATTTATAAAACTTGTACAAATTAAATAAAGTAATTTTGCCACGGAACGCTTCCTTCATTATTAAAATAGTTCATAAATTCTTCTCTGATCATTTTCGGTGTTTTGGCTATATTTCCTGGATTTCTTGCATCTAAAGGTTCCATGGCAGAATTGCTTGAGTCATATCCTTCTAAGGTGGTTCCATTATCTATTTGTTCACGATCAAAACAATCAGTTGGTGCATATAAGTTTGGTACTTTTTTGATTAAGTAATTATGTAATACACAAGATGGCATGACGATTGACTCAATTTTTTTTGGATTTAAATTAATGTTTGTGTGAAAAATTCTAAATCGCGTAGCCAAAATTCCGAAAGCGTTCTCTACGATTCTCCTTGCTCGTGATACACGATAGTTGTATATTTTTTTTCTCAGAAGACGTCAAATCGGCTTGTCTGAATGGTTTCATTATGTCTGATCTTAACGGAAATGCGTCATCAGCAACAAAAACGTAAGGTAAATGTCTTGAACTATTTGTGACAAGTTCTTCAGCTGGAATGTTAAGCTCATTATTTTGTAACATTTGAAAGAATTTTGTGTTTTGTAATACCCCTCCATCCGAAACTCTTCCATTGGTTCCAAAGTCACACAAAATAAACTGATATTGTGCATCAACTATAGTCATTAAAACCATGCTGTGATGTTTTTTATAATTATAATACTCCAAACCACTTCCCATTGGTGCAGTTATAGCCACATGTTTTCCATCTATTGCTCCAAGTAGATGAGGAAAGTTCCATTTTTCTTCAAATAACAACGATATATTTTTCCATTCATTGAATGTTTGTGGAAACTAAAGTAAAAAAATATTGTTTCAGATTAATCCGGAAAAATTATCAGAAACAGCAATAGAATCAAATGAGGACCCTTCTGAAGATCTACCTATATCTTCTCTCACAAGTACTACTTTTAAAGATACAACTTGTAATAAATTTCAATCTACAAGACCATTAAAAAGAAATTCTGAAGTAGCTTTAACAAAAGATGTTTTGCTAACCGTACAAAATCACTTTAAACGTCCAGCATCTCAAGATGATCGATATGACATTTTCGGTAAAGGGATAACACTGAAACTTCGAGACTTAGACAAGACACAAGCATTATTTGCTGAAAAAATTATCAACGAAGCTTTGTTCTTAGGCGAAATGGGGAACTTAACAATATCACATAAGGTAATGACTCCAACAACAACGCCATTTGATGAAGTTTGTTCTCGCTCATCAACACCTTTGTCTAGTTCTTCCACATCGAACTATTCTAACACATCTCAGAATTCAACCAATTGTTCACTTCCATTACATCGTATTTATCCTAGTACTGTAACTGGATATAACGAATCATCTATTATTCAACCAGTTCATTTATCTTGTCCAACTACTATGTACCAAACTATTAACCAACTACAGGATACTCAAGAAGGAGTTTTGTTATGGCAACCCTAACTTAAGACAATTACGTTCACAGATATATGAGACTACAATTCACTTATTTTTTCGAGAAATATTACATGAATTAATTAAAAAATAAATTATAAATTCCTTAATTTGAATCGAAAATCTATTCGATTATTTTATATTATATTATAATTCAAAATAATTAAAATAGTTTGAATAATAAAATAATCGAATACATTATCAGTTCAAATAAGAATAATGATTAAAAGTATTACCAAGTACCAACCATATACATACAACTTCAATTTACTAAACTACTTTTTTATTATCTTTCGAATAGATCATCAGTGAATTATCTTTATCACGTATCTATGCAAAGATAACTCAACTGTCATTATTTCAAAAGGTTTTAATAACGTAAAAGAGTCAGGTATTAATTCTCATTCTAACGTGGTTAAGAAATTTGGAGCACGAGGAAGAAATGTTATTGCGGCAGATAACAGCGCTTTAATTTAGGTAAATAAGTCTTTCTAACATTAGGTACCAAACTAAAATTCTATCTAGTACTAACGTCTTGTTTTACTTTTAATTCAGGAAGATTCATTGGTTTTGTATTTCTTTTAATTTTATAGATGCAAAAACACTATGCTTAAGATGGCCGACCAACTCTCGGCATTTTTTTAGAACGTTAAGTAACTCTTCATTTGAAGTACGTAGTTGCATCATTAACAGTTAAATGTAATGTATGTGCAACACATGGATGACGATATTTGCGAAGGTGTTAATTTATCGCATTTTTTATATTCGACCCGTTGTCTGAAAATATCGTTACATTTTTGCCTAAAATTTCCCATCCAATTAAAATATCTGAAATTAAAGTAGAAATGTTTGCACCAGAATGTGTTTTAATCATTTCTTTTATTGCTAATTAGGCGAATAAAAACAATCATTAAATATATAATAACTGTTAAATGTACGCCATTGCTATTGGAAGTCCACATATCAGTTTAGGCTGTAAACTCGTAAAAAAACTTGAATGTCCTGATTGTAAATAAGAACTAGTAAAAGGATCGGCCGCTAATAAATCTGAATCTAATTTTTCTTCAGTTTCTATAATAGAATTAAGATGCGCAGGATGTTTTCTCTTCAAATGTTCCGTAGGTAAAACAAAAATAAATGCAAGCAAAATAAATAAATTGAAATTAAAAACTCTCAAAAAAGGTAATCAATTAAATAAATTGTAACACTCTTATAAAAATGAAATAGGTACACTATACGCGTTAATACATATTATTTTATAGTTCATACGTCATCATAGTACGTACAGTGAAACCTCTATTAATGGACACCTCTCAATAGTGGACCCTTCCCAATAGTGGACACTTCTAAATTCCCCGGCAAAAATGTATGCGTATAATAGGAGTTATAACCTCTTAGTAGTGGACACTCCTAATAGTGGACGTGGACACAATAAACTGGTACCAAATTAAAAATTACCTTTCATAAATGGACACAATACCCCTATGTGCAATATTCAATCTCCTAGTTGTAACATAGAAATCCCATTGAGTCATGAGAGGTTGGGTTTTTGTACTCAATGATCACTCAGAGATGTCACTGGCACGCTTAATGCCCAATCCCGCGAAGTTACTGCATGCGATATCGCAAAACAATGTTCTATGTTACGTCACATTGTAACTTCCATACGCAATCAAGTCAAGATTCACGAGACTACTCATTTTCATCGCATTGACTTCGCATAGAATTCACATGCAAAGTGAATGTTCAGGAAAAAAAGAAAAAAATCTAATTATGGTTATTGTTTGCTCGGGAGATTCGAACCTGGTACCCCTACACTATTAACCTATGATGGACCTACGCCTAACCTACTGGGACACGCTACTGAGATAAGAGCTCGTAAGAAATGTAGTGTATTTAGAGTATTTAGACTATATTTTTAGACTCGTGTTCGTGTAATCTAGCCATAGAATTACACGTTTTTAATTTTGTATAATAATTGAAAGGGGAACTTTTTAATTGACCCTTATGAACAATTGGAGTTCTATTCTCGATTAATTTGCAGACTTTGTTATTCTCTGCAGTCTTAAGACTTAACAATTGTTAAGTACCTATTTGAGTAAAATATTCAAATGCATTTAATTTAAGTACCTACTAAAATACGTATTCTAAATATACTTGAGAAGTACTTGGGCACAGTGTTAATTTTCAGGAGGTGATCTGTAGGGGGGGTTAACCCCCCGGGATAGAATTTCTGAAATAAACACTGTTTGGGCACGGTAGGTACCTAACCACCTAGGTATTTAAATAGGTACTTTTTGAAAGTATCTATATTTAAAATCAAATACCTAGGTATTTGTCTGACTTGGATACCTATAATGTTTTCGAAAACATCAATCAGTTTCATAATAATAAGAAATAGGTAGGTAGGTAGCTTAAAATTAAAATATACCTATAATTTAATTTAGTTTGAAAATGTTAGTTACAGCCTGATTAACTTTAGATATTTATGTAATTATAATTCATTTTTCATTTGGGTAATGGAATTTGTTAAAACAATTAGTGTTCCAACATATAATAAAATAATATGAATATTGAATACAATAATAACTTTTAAAATACATTTAATATTTATTCTTTACGTAATAGAAGAAATGTTTGATTTTAACCAAATTCATAATACAATTAATAATTAAAATTCCTAATAAATATAAACAAATAAAATTTTTATAATCTGGTACAATTAAAAAAAAAAAAAAAAATTAAATATTTTCATGAACTAATGCTATAGCAACAAGTTTATCATTACTTATTGGTACTACAAAACACTTATGTAGTAAAACGTCTATGTTGATTAAAATTAAAACATTAGGGAAAACTTTGTTGATATAAAATATTTTAATTATATCTGAAGGTACAGGACTATGAAACATAGTACAGTGTTCATATTTAACTACTTCAATTTTAATTTGTCCACTTGTATACTTAATTATTTTATTCACTTTAACTATATCGTGATTTTTTAATAAGAAAAATATATCTTTATTATTCTTAGAACTCACAACAAAGTTCTCTAGTACTAATTGTTCATATAGTGTTTCAGTTAATGCATTATTTATGGATGAATCATAATTTAATTAGTTTTTAAGAATAGGACAATTAAGAGACACATCATAAGGCTGACTATTCATTTTCTCCATAATACGGTTATATGTATCTTGAAGAGGGTGTTTGGAATTTTTACTAATCTTTTTTATAAATTGTAAGTAGTTTTCATATTTGAAAGCACTAAAAGCGTCTAGGGGGCCATGAATTAAAACAAAATCGGTTATGTGGAGTAAACCATGGACATTGTAACCAACATATTCGTTACCATAATAATTAGGATAGTCACTAACAAATTGTTTT
This sequence comes from Nasonovia ribisnigri, assembly GCA_027563435.1. Classification (NCBI taxonomy): domain Eukaryota; kingdom Metazoa; phylum Arthropoda; class Insecta; order Hemiptera; family Aphididae; genus Nasonovia; species Nasonovia ribisnigri. The sequence continues at coordinate 59,786 of JANEHU010000424.1, forward strand.
AATAAGTTTTTAGCCATGTTGTTCAGGGTATAACATGTTTCAGCTGAAAGTAAAATCCGAACAGCGCAACTTAAAAGCATGAAGTGTTCATAGAGCGTTTTTTTTAATCGCCCTTTTAACACAATAGGTCCAGTATAAATTAGAAATGTTCTGAATTCTGTGGCCTTCCAAAATTCACACTCTTCTAATGTTCTAGGAAGGCGACTAAATTCACTTGGCAAAAATAATTTGAAGTTAATTAATTCTTCAGATACAATTTCAGGATCAACTAAACGAACAGTTTTTTTACCTTTTACCCAAAATGTAATTAATTTTTTCATCACACCTAAACATATATTATGCATGTATTCTAGCACTACAACTGAGGTAATGTTTACTGGCAAGTCTTCTAATGGACTGGAATCTTTATGATAAAACTCATCTTGTTTATTACGAAAAGACTGATCAGTCCTTAAAGGAGCATACATGTCTAGATATGACATTCGATGGTTTATGTATGTACCCTCCACAATACACGAATTACACCCATGATACGCATTATGATTTTTTACATTTAATATAAAAGATTTAGCAGGTGCGTCACAAATAACTTGACTAATCTTAAACTTTAATATTTTTTCATTGATTTCAAGACCATTAGATATAATTTCATTAATTTCACTAATAAATGGATTTAAAAACTCAAAACTTGATGATGGTTTTTTAAATTTTCCATGATATAATCCTACTGGAATTACAGTTTTTAATAAATGAGGTACATTTACAAAAGACAATAGTATAGGCCAGAAACTTGATTTGGAACTAGACGAAAGTGGTACACCATCTATGTTGAAACTTAGTTGAACAGTAAAATTGTTTTCAAAATTTCCAATATGTGGAGTTAAACATTTTAATAACATAAATTTAACACCGAGATGGATGTATGACCCAGGATGAATAGAAACAATATCATGACTACCAGTTTTTGGAGTTTTTAATAACGTTCTTGTATCTTTAGGGAGTTGCAAACCTTCTGATCTTAAAATTTCCAACAATGCATTAACACAATTATGAGTAACATGAAAATCAACTACCCATTTTTGTAGTTTAGAATCTAAAGAATAATTTTCAGTTTCATTGTTAGTATTAAAACTAAATTGATTATGATAATTATCGCTGATATTAGTTGCAATCTCTTGAAATTTATTTGAAGGCTGCAGAATATTATCGATTGAAAAGAGGACGTGGGCGAAAAGAGGAAGGTCGTTTTTGGGCGAAAAGAGTACCGCCCTCACTGATAGCAGCTGAGTTGTTTGGGTGCACATTGAAGTAGAAGAAGAAGTTTGACTACTTTCTGAAATTGTTCTGTTGGACGACGTAACGCCTGTAAAAAACAATTCATTTTACATTTAATGGGTTTCAATAAATACTTCATAATAATATAAACAAAAAATAATAAATAGAACATAGTATTGTATTAAAATATAATATCTAATAGTAATTAATAACCCAGATACTTACAAGTTTCTGATATTGTAGAGTTTGATTTCAATGGTGTGCTTGAACTAACAGGTTTTTCAAGAATAACATAATTTTGACTAGTATTAATTAATTCAGTACTTTGATCCAATTCATTGGCTTCATTATTTGTAGCTGGCTCAAAATGAACAACGGTTGATTCTAAATAAATATTATCAAAGTATGAATAATTGAAAAATAAACAATTCTGACAATAATTATTTGTTTACTAACCAAACTTGGTAGGAACAGCGGTTGGCAATAAAACAGTTTCTTGAGGATTAGCATACATTTTGGAAATAAAATGTTTGCTACAGACACGATAGTTACTACTGGAGAGGTATACCTGCGCAGGCATGCCTGTGCACAGGTATACCGGACGTCGTTCGTGTATCCGGTGTACCGGAGAGGTCTTCAGTTTTTCCATGATGGCATCGGACGAGGACGCACTAGCTTTGTTAGCCCTCGCGTTAATTATTATTATTTTATTATTTTCGCACAACTGCTGCTTTGTTAGCATCCGGCTCAATTTCTCTAAGTTTTTCTATGAGCAATCTATAAGCAGCTTCTTTTTTGTCACGATCATGGTAGTCCTTGTTTTTGACTTGCCAAAGGCATGGATTCATTTTATATATATCAATAAAATCTTCAAGGACTTTTTTAGTATAATCTGTTGGTGCCATTTTTGCGTATTGAATTTTTGATACCTACACGTGCCAATACGATATCACTACACGACGCTGTGACAACCGACGGCGACAACGTGACAACAACTGACGCGACCTGCGCAGGCGACCGGAGTACATGCACACACGCACAGGTACACCGTACGGTGACGCTAGAAAAAATTGATTTTCGATCTTGCACCGGTCGCCTGAACAGGTCAAAAAAACTGCACAGGTCTATTCCCATACACGCTACGGTCTAACTGCACAGGCATGCCTGCGCAGGTAGACCTCTCCGGTAGACCGTAACGTGTATGGCCGGCATAAGTTGATACACATAAATTTAGATAAAACGCGTGGGCGTCGGTTAAATGATTTTATTAAAAACAAATACACAGGGTTGATAGAATAATTAACTACATTATTACAAATACAATGTGGAACGCGAACGCATGGTTTTTTTAAAACGCGTCGGTCGGTCTTGTACCTGCGAGGTGTCAAGAGAAGCGGGGCAGTGCGATGCATTATAGTACGGCCAGCGAAAAATGTGCCGCGACCGTTACGTCGCTAGAACCGGATTTACATTGGTAGAGTATTTGGTAGAGTACACTAGCCTACTTGTTTGCCTACTCACTCTACTCTACTAGTTTTAGTAGAGTACCTGTTTACACGAAGCATAATAAGCATATGTTTATTTAGTATAAGAGAGTGCAGTTGATGTATAAACTCACGCCGTTGATGTGTACCGGTGCGTTGTTATTCTTAGTGAAGAGAGAGTAAGGACGTATTTCGAAAGAATATACGCAAAGGTGCTTAATAAATGACTAAAAGATGTGTTTATTACTACAAAAACTACAATGTACTGTATTCTAATACTTAATTACTCTAGACTTATTATATAGATCTTCTGCATAACAAAATGAGGTTCTGACTGAGTGCGTTTAACTCTACGACTGACTGGGCGGCCGTGACCAAGGGGGCTTTCTGTGTAACGGCCAGGGTAGGAATTGCTGGATAAGCAGATTCCAGCTCGAGCGTCCGTTCCCGTAGTCACGTACGCCAGTATACATATCATATTACTCTAATATAACTACGTACTATGCTTAAATATAACACCGTCACGGTTAGGTTTGATCAACTTCAAAACATCAAATAAACAAATATGGATATCGTACGTCGTCGTTATTGTCGAAAATTATTAAAGAAATGCCTTAGAGTGGTTACAACTGCGTTAGTAAACGATATTTTAGAATTCATTGATGAGAGTAATGAAGAAAAACGAATTTGGGTTCGAGAGTGGATAAAAAGAAGAACAGTACTTGGCGCATCAGAAAATCTTCTTACTGAACTACCTTTAGAAGATCCAGAAGAGTACAGGGTGTGTTGAAGAATGACACCTGAAAATTTTGAACAATTATTGAATTTGGTATCACCGACTATTCAAAAACAGGACACTATTCTTCGAGATGCACTACCAGCGCGCATTAAGCTACAGATAACATTGATTTTTTTAGCGACTGGTAATAGTTACCGCACCCTACAACATTTCTTTAGTGTCAATTCCAACAATATCTAAATTTTTACCTAAAGTTTGTGACGCCATTTATCAAGCCCTGGAACAATATATTAAGGTATTTTTCTTTAAAATTATTTCTTACATAAGTACAATATATTTTATTATATATTAACAAAATATAGAAAATTACAATATATTAGTTTAAATGTTAAAACTACTATAACTAATACCAACTACAATAAAAATGATTTTTATTCTTTTAAAGTTCAAAACATTTTAATATTATGTACTGAAAAATTAGATAGATTAATGACCAGACTTTTGTGATGATATTGTCTCTGTTGATTTCATCATGTTCGTTGCCTGTGTTGGCCGATATAGATTGTATTGGGTAGATGTTTTTTGATCATTTGTTATATTGTATTGGGGAGATGTATCTTGATCAGTTGTTATATTGTATTGTGCAGATATATCTTCATCAGTTGTATAAAAAGATTGTGGTGACGTAGAATAAAAACTGTTTGTCCCAGACTGTTCTGCTAATCGATACTTGGTCAAAAGAAACTGTACATCACTTAGAGCCAAAATAGCTTACCTTGGTAACAACTTATTAAGTGCTGCAATAACGTACTGGCCAAAAGCATCATTATCACTTATTTCAGTGGAATCCATTTTATTTAAATCAGTTTGAATATTACACAATTCTGTAATTGCTGTTGTAAAATGATGTAGCTTCCTTTTTTTAGCCGATGTTTTTGTAACTTCTGGAGTTTTTGCAGTTGGTGTTGTAGGCTCTTGTGAGTTTCCACCAACTACAGTTGTTGTCATCGGCATTGACATAGACATTTCTGTGTATTCACCTCTCACCTGTTACATTTTCCAATAGCCCTTCTTCGTACCTTGGTTAATTAAAAAAACAAAAATAAATAAATAAAATAAATGTACACAGTTGTATTGCATTGTATGTGGTAATTATTCAAATAATAATATAATAATTATATATTTCGATGCCAAAAACTTATGAAGAATGGAAAAGCATTGCGAAAGGCTTTGAAGATACATGGAATTTTCTAAATGCTACGGAGCAATTGACGGCAAACATGTGTTGATGATGGCACCTCCTAACTGTGGAAGTAAATATTACAACTATAAGGAGACTAACAGTGTAGTGTTGATGGCACTGGTTGACCATAACTATTGTTTAACTTATGTATCAATATGCAGCAAGGGGTCAGCATCGGACGGTGGTATTCTCCAAAATTGTGAACTTGGACAACTTTTGCAAAAATATCTGCTTCCATTA
>JANEHU010000425.1:0-272885 GCA_027563435.1 Nasonovia ribisnigri
GCCAACAGCATTTCATCAAACATTTATTTACAAATTTTATTTTCCCTAAGTGTATATTTTTATTTTTTATCATTTCAAATAATTCTAAACGTATGAAGTAATAACTAATAATAATAACAATAACAATAATGTCATTAACGTCGAAGTATGTTAACAATACAAGAGCCCTAGTTGACAGAATAAAAACTTATCCGCCATTGTTATAAGTGTTCAGTTTTTTTTTTTGTATTATAAATACTATTTACCATCATTAAAAAAACTACTCATAAAGTACAATAATGCATAAGCGACGTGGCAAGTATATCGTTTTCATCAGTAGACCGATGTTTTGACACAAAAACATTATTAATTAATACAGTATATCAGTATAGTTTTTTAATAATATAATAATAATAATGATACAATGAAATCAATACATTTATCATTATTGTGCATGTAAATTATGTGTGTTTCACCTAGCATTAATAATATTATAATAATTATGAAACTTATTATGCTTAATTCTCTAATCAACGAGAATATGTAATAATAATGAATTCGATCTTCAGTAAACATTAAGCTTTTGTTTTTAAGTTAAATGAAAATACATACATTTATTTGTATATGATATATTATTATACACATATATATGCATAATAAATAACTAATAACAATGTTAATATTCACAATGAAAAAATTATAATTTTAATAATTAATAGTAAATAAATAAGTATATAAATATAATTACACTCCTTTAAGTAAAATTTTAATTAGTAAGGTGAGTACTATAAAAGTTAATGTTAACCAATACCTACAACAGTTAGCTAATCATTGAAAAAATAAACATATTATAAACACTTTAGGTATTAAAAAAGGGGTTTAAAATGAATAATGCAAATATAAACTAAAAATTTACTTTACGGCACAATTAAATGGCAAAATGTGCGACATTATGATAAAATATTATTTAATGTGACAATTTGTATAACATTATTACTTAACATAACGTTTAATACAAGATCAAATTGTCATTGTAACGATTAATCAAAGTTTTGTCATACATTAGTAACAGATTTATAAAGCAGTCGACATTTTAATTTTTAATAGTAAATATAAATTTAATTCACTATTACGTTAAAACAAAATAAAAAAATAAATATAATTCATATTTGGTATGAAACAAATAATTTAATAGTTCAAACTAAATTTACACAAAAAAAAAAAAAAAATGAACAATAATTTATAGTTTTAAAAGTATTGAGTAGAATAATTTCATTAGGCGTCTATACTAACATAATCTCATAACTAGTCATAACCAATGTTATCCAACAATTTTAGTACAACTACTATTTTTGTGGTATAAAAAGGTATTCAAAGGCACATATTTTTATGAATTAAGCGATTAAATTGTTTTCAATATAAAAATGAATACCTACCATGAGTAATCTTTCAATTGCATATTATTATAATATTACAAAATATTTGATTTAGACTTCAAATTTATCTATTTAAATACCTACCACACATTAGTTTAAAATAGTTTTCTCTTAAATTTCATAAAAAAAAGCATTACCTATTTCAAACTATTAATTACATTTTGAAATTTAAAGAATGTTTAGTTGATATATTTATTTAGGCCATTTAAATTAACAACAAAAATAACTGCCGTTACTTTATTTATTTTACGAAGTATTGTAGTTGATGTTGTAAAAAATATTATTAGTAGAGACAGCCCTTAATTAACAAAAATATATATATATTATCTTTTATAAATTTATCATAATACATAATTAATAATTATGTCTACAGAGCGTTATAATTCGATGTTTTTGTAGTTGTAAATATTTATTGAACAATATTTACAATTCGATAATGCTGTTGGGCTATTAAAAATAAAGTATTAATTTATAGACTATTTATATAAAACATTAGTACAAACAAATCTTTCCAAGCTCGCAATTATCCAAAGGTACAATAAGCACGGTTAGTTATTATTTATGTGGACTGGTTTTGAAAGACAAACTAGTTTAAATTTCAGCAATACAACAATATGATTATGTTGAGATAATGTTGTAAAACTTAAAACAATTATTAATCAATTGAGTTAATTGGCTAGAATTTTCGAAATTGAGATTGTTCTGTGATATACATAAATAATATATATAATTAGTGATTTTTATCTTTATTATTTTTGATGATACAACTAAATACTTTGTGCGTGAATAAAAATGTTAAATACAAACATGTATAATAATATATTCGTGTTAGGAACTAACATGTTAAAAACAAGATACTGTTATGAATAATGTCACTGAATACAATTAAAAAAAAAAAAGTATAGTTGTTGAATGAATATTCAGATGTCTCATTAAATTACAAAACAAAATTGTTCAGATACTTATAAATTGAATCAAAAGATACAATTAAGGTTGTTAGTGCTCCTTTATATAAATAATAATAAAACATGCATTATTGGCTCTGGACTCTTATTGGGTCTTTTGGGTGTTTGTGTAAATTAATAAGTGCAGGTGTGTGAGATGGAGGAGAGCAGCATAATTTTAAAAGAAAAAATGCATGTACGAGTGAATGTGACTAAAGGATCGTGACAAGAATTCTGACACTCTCATTCGTTGACTGTGTACGATTTGGTCGTCGTTGTTGTGTTGTTGCTGATTGTGGATGAGCAATTATACTTTACTGTGTTGTTCTTGGTGGACACTGAGGAAGATTTGTTAAACACATTTTTGGGGCTCGAGCCTAAAAAATAAACATTAATACCTATTAGTTTTATTCATAATCAAACAAATATATTATTAGAAGTTAATACTGAAACTATCAGGCATGCACTTTGATGGTTTTTAAAAGGTGGCTTGAAAGCAGTCTCCTAGGTTTTGAAATTGACTTCATAATATGTAAATAAATTATATCAAGTTAAGAAAAGTCATAATATTTATATTTTTAATTGAATTAACTTTTTAAGATAACCGCAATGGGATTGTCACTAAGAATTTTGTAATTTTTTTCAATTATATTTATTTTCAAATATAACTTATTTATTTTTAGTTTTAAACTGAGGAGATTATTAGAGAAACAAAGAAAAAACTAATAGTAATTTCATGAATGCATCATATTTGTGAAAGCCAATTAATTGTATTGAGGCATGTAGTACACAAGTGCAGTAGAATAATTAATGCATAATACTGGTTGGCATTACTGTTGTCTCTTACTGGAACTAGAGATAGACATAGATAATACCAGAAGCGAAGAATGACATGCTGCATAGAAGCAATTAAAGATTTATCCGTATTAGTAGCATAACATAAGACATATCTCAAAACTACCATAAGATAAACCAGTAGATTGTTACACCGCGGTAGTCATAAAAACCCGGTCATATCTACACTTCTACTTTAGATACGTACAGCAAAATGTAAAATACCTAATAGGAAATTTTAATGTTATACATTTAATATTACAATTTTTTGGATACATGCTACATTCAAACTCGTATGTTCAGAACACTAACTAATTTCCATAATTTCTATATTACAATAGAAAATAGTAGGTAAGAGCTGCTCAAGGTGTAATCTCATTTAATATACCTTATGTCACAGTAAATTCTCTCCAGGCAGACATTATAGATTTAAATATAAATTAATTCCACAGTATTTTATTATATTACATGGTATATTTTTTGTTGGTTATTATCATAAATAAATACACATTAAATTCTGGTTTTGTTGTATATAGTAAGAAATCAGTGGTTTGAGAATTTGAGATCATTAGGGGTAAGTAGGCAGCCGCAGCCGCACGAAGAATAAAGCAAGCAACAGCTACCAGTATTTGAGCTTTCAAAGCTATCAAAAATGGTCTCGATAGAAAACAGTGTCTACCATATTATTGCTCTTGTCCACCACATTAAGTGTATTTATCGGTAGGCGGTATACCTGCTGAATTGTACGTATACAATTTATTTGTGCCTGAATGAAATGTTTCATTAAAAGTGTTCAGACTAGTTTGATCATTCGAGTTGTTGAGGAGCTTGTACACGTTGTAGGCATTTGCCTGAATGTTGTCTCCGTTTTCATCCATACTACTGTTGACGTAGTTGTCAGTGGAGGTTCTATAAAATATTAGCATGGATGTTTTACCAATAAAATATTAATCACGCCCAAATGCTTTGCAAAGACCCACACATTTTTGACGTATTTATTCTCTTTAAAATACAGGAAACATGGTAAAAAATATACAGAACATAAGTAATACCGTGTCATAGGCGCCCCTGCTATTATCGTGAACAAAAATGATGCCGCAATATTATGATTGAATCAAGTATTAGTCGTGATTTTTACACACAACGCAATATAAATATTTTCAAACAACATACTACAGCATTTTAAGGACGATAATAATAATAATAATAATCAATCAATATAAAACAGCTAATGTTGACGAAAAAAAAATAAATACAATGAAAGCTTTTGCAACTGATTTTTAACCACATTTACCTGCTGCCATTTAACTGATGTTCGAAAGATGAATCGTTTTCCAACAGTTCCGTAGGACTTGAGTCATCGCCTTTCGCCTTGTATTTGGCTTGCCTGATAACAACCAACCGTTGACGGGCCTCCTCTAACTCACGTTCGATCCTCAATACTTCTGATCTGTTCGATTACAGACAAATAAACATATTATTATAAATACATTTAGTGCAATGGTGCAAGTTAGAATGGATGATAAAATTCACAACCAAGTGATTACCTGGCATTAATTTCTTGAGCGATTCCTCCCACCATCCGTTTGCTAAGAACCAGACTTCGTTCTTCGTCGTTCTGAATGGCCTGTTGGGCAGCTTTAACGAGGTTGTCCGTTGCACGTTTCACAGCATTTCCGGCCGCCTAAATAAAAATAACAAATAAGTTAGAACAGTCACACAGACAAATGTCATCAGCCAAGATGTGTAAAAATATTATTCTCAGAAGATGTTTCACTGCTTTCTTTTGAAAGATTTAATAAAAAAAATAAATTAAAAATATTTCATAGGTAGTCATGTCATTGAAATTGCTAGATGATACAGAATTACAAAGTTAAATATAAAACACATTAATATATTATTCTGTCACAGATTATTGATTATTACTTTTTATAAAATGTCAAAGCTATAACATTAGGTATAAATTCACATGAGATCAAATGTTAGGGGAAATTATAAATTTGTTTTTGAATACATTTAGTTATTTCTTCAAAATTTAAGATAAATGAAAAACTGGTACAGTCTTTATAAATGCGGAATTCTGGTACAATCATCAATAGTCAAGGTTTTTTAATCTATTACAAAGAATAAAATATGAACAATTATTTTAAAATTTATTTTATCAATAACCAATGGGAAACCACGAGTGACTTTGCAAGTGAAAATAATCGCTATGCTTTACGATTAAATACATCCCAATATGAAAAAAGGGGGTCAAGTGGATGTCGCTCCGCTGTACAGTGGCTACAAGTAGATCACTGTACTATAATGGATGGTATTAAATTTGAATTCAATGATATAATATCATTGTATAAGAAAAACGATTCTGAGCGGAGACGGTATGTCAGTCTAGGATATTTTAAATTATATTGATATTGTTATTATACGGTAGCTGCTAAGTTGAATTAATATTATTCATATTATTTAATTATTAACCTAAAATTATCAGTGATGCTATAAAAATATTATAATATATACTTTTACTCGTTAAAATTAATTTTAATATGTAATTCCGTCCAAATTTGAACTTAAAATGACTATAAAAAATAACTGTGTTTAAATATTTTTTAGATTTTTTGAATACAGTATGTACTATTTATTAGAATCTTTATTTTAAATTTTCAATCCTTAGTTAAGAAAACTGAACATTTATAATTGTTTAATTACAATGATTGATAATTTTCGAGATTTTGATAAATTTTGTCAAAATTCGAACTTTAAATGATTATAAAAAAAATGTGTGCCTATGTATTTTTAATATTTTCAATTGCTATTGTAATAATATATCAGGAGCCTTGTATTAAATTTTCATTATTTTTGGCCCAACAAATAAAATTTTATTGATATTAATAGAAAAAAAAACTAAAAATTTGAAAATTGAAATCGTCCGTAAAATACTGAAAAATAGTCAAAATATATTAAAAATTAGATGGTGTATAGAAATAGCTTATATAAACATTCAGTGAAATTTTCATGCATCTACAGTTATTTGTTTTTGAATTGCAACAAAATAAGAAAATCGCTACGTGAGAAATCGAGTGAATATCTAATCTTGTACAAATTTGAACTTAAAATGCTCATAAAAATTTATTATGACTTGCTTATAAACTTTTTTTTATTGATAAAATTAGGCAAACTTATGAGGAATCTTGTATTACATTTTCAAATCTTAGATTTAAAAAGAAAAATTTTTATGAATTTCTAACTCAAAATAAATTGCACATTTTCGTCATTTTTACGGATTTTGTCAAAATTTGAACTTTGATTACATATAAATAAAAATTGTGACTACGGATTTTTAATATTTTTCATCTGCCTTTGAAACTATATATTAGAAGCCTACTATTAAATTTTCAAGATTTTTACCCAACAAATAAAATTTTATTGACATTTATAGAAAAAAAAACTAAAAAAATTGGAAACTGAAAATGTCCGTTAACACCTCAAAATAAGTCAGAATATTTTGAAAATGCTATGGTGTATAGAAAATGCTTATATAAACATTCGGTCAAAATTTCATGTCTGTACGGTCATTTTTTTTAGACTTACACCAAAAACCAAAATCGATTTTATCGAAAATCAATGTTGCGTAAAAATTCCCGTTTTTTCCTTAATTTTCCATTTGTTTTTCACGGTACTTTTGAAAACTACTGGAAAATGTTTACTTTTGACCCCCCAAAGTACCAACTAGATTCACTTTCCTATCAGAAAAGGTACTATTGAAGAAAATCGAAGCATTTTTACTGTCCTAAAATGTGATGACAGACACAAAAATAAAAAAAAAAACACACATCATTGTAAAATCAATACATTCATCGCTCCGCTCAGAATCTAAAAAATAAAAAAAAAACACATCATTGTAAAATAAATTGTAAATAACGTTATTTGAAAAAAACGTTTAAGCTTTTTTGTTAAATTGAACCCAACATATTTTTTTTTTTAAATCTTATAGTTATGAACAATTCAAAGTTGGCTAATCTTTATTGACAATAGTCAATCATTTATATTTTCCGAATTATTTTCAGGTTTATTTATAAATATAATATCAATTTTTTTTATTCCTTCTATTTTTAATTAACTATATTGTATAAACTGAACTCATATTTACAATCCCAACCACATGCATTTCGCCTATAGGGGAGTTTGCTGCTTGTTTAATTTGTTATTTCTATTGTATTTTGTTGTATGCATGAAATAAATGATTATTATTATTATATATCAATTCTAGATGCAAATAAGAACTTCATTACGTATTTACATCTATAAAATATTAATTATAAAATTGTAGGTAAATTACAAGTATTTAGTATTTTTTGCGATTTCAATTTTGAGCTAATAAGTCTAATACCTTACTATATTACTAATTGCAACACGTAATTGTTAAATTATTATATTAATGATTTATAGAGTTATATTGAACATTTCTCAAGCTGCCATTTAGATTTTAGATTAACTAATTACTATTTTGTATACATACTTCAAGCAGTTAATGAACTAATATAATTAGAATTTATTAAACACATTTTCTATCTCATTCATGCCATTTTATTTTTGTTTCTAGTGCTCAGAGACTAGAGTATTAGACAATAAATGTGATAATTTATAATATTTAAATTTGTTGTCAGTAATAAATATTACTATAAAGCTTGCTGAAGTTACCAACACCGGCAACACCTAACACTTATCAGTTAGCTCTTTGCTAAAAACTCTAGGAAGATTAAAAATAGTAATCTAACCGGCCCAACAAATTCTACTAACTTCATAATTCTTACATAATAGTGTGGACAATTATGCCACAAATAACAGTAGAATTTGTTATAAAAAAAAGTTTTATCTTTAAATTATGGCGTATAACAAAAAACAAAAAAATGAAAATAACGTTAAAAGGAAAAAATCATATATAATGTTTCAACGTACAATGACGTTAAACATTATAATTGTATAACTTTTAAATACCCAAAAATAGAAAAACGATATTTTTTTAGAATATAAGCCCTGTTACAAATAGGTAATTTGTAATTTTACCTATCTAAATATTTTATAATTTTATTGCAAGTGATGTACTAAGAGCAATCACAAGTATGAATATTGAATGGTACCTACCTCCCATTTTACTATTAAATGCCAACAATACAGAAATAAAATACAAGTTAGGGTTTTATACTTTTATATAGAGATGTCACTATGTGGGTCCTGTAAATTTTTACCGGTCAAAAAATTTACTGTACATTTGGCCAATTTTGTTGTGTGGCCCCTCTAATCAAATGCAATCAAATACTGAATAGTAAAAATATATCTTTTTTTATCAATACAATACGTATGAATGTATGATACTAATCATATTTTCTATTTTTTCGGCATTGTATACATAATACATATAAGTAAATAGTTAATAGTAAATAATTAATAAATATAATTAAATATTTTGACTTTTAAACATAAAAAAATAAAGGAAATGCTGTGTTAATTTTGATAATTTAATTTAAATTATTTGTTAATTATATATTATGGATAATTAAATATTAATAATATGTTTATTTTATAAGTACTGATACAGAACAATAGATCCATTTTTATTTTTTATTATTATTATTAGAAATAAGTAAATTTGTCGAGAATACAATAAGAATAACAATAGTATTAATTAATACAAAAGATGGACCTAAGATAATTTATTATATAACCTTAGATTCTATTTTAGTATTTTACCACTTGTATTGGTAAATTTACGATATTTTTTTACGTACATTTTCTATCTGTTCTTTTAAATAATATTTAACACACAAATCCTAAATGTGGACCTGAATGTTTTATGGTATATACCTACCTATTATAATTGTTTTAATTATTTTATAAAATATTATGACCTACCTAACTATATTAAAAACAATAATATAGTACATCTCGTATTTAAAGGTTTCATTTATACATGTATGAATTGTGATTTATTTATTTATTTGTATTATTTATTATCTACCTATATGATAATAAATAATAATAATATATTAATCATAAATTCATTACAATAATCGTTAGGTAGATATTTTAAGACTTAAAAGTATATTATATATTATTTATTATAATATGACATATGACATAAAAGCCAGTAGGTATAGGTGTATGCAGAGTGCCTTTGTAATTTATATTATTTTATATTATTAGGGCTCTCTAGGTAGATATACTGAATATTGAAAACTACTGGTAACGAGACGTCTCTGTGCGTGTTCGGCGGTTGGAAAATCTTTACAGTATGTGTGGAGCCATGGAGGTATGATATTACAGCACATGTATGGAGGTAGAACCGGCAGAGCCGACCGATCCGACCCGACGCAGCGGTACGCACGAAAAAAAAAAAGGAGTAAAAACTGTCGGTGAAAGGAACGCGGCCGAGGCGGCACGAGCAACACTACGAGGACGCCCGACGCGGTGACTTGCGGAGATCACACACGGCGCAACACAATGCGACACGCATGCGCACACATTACACGCTCGCGCACACGCACAACGCACGATGATAGTCGTGGTGATACGCTCAGGCTACGGAGAAACACAATAATAATAATAATAATAATAAATGTGTGAGCTGCACAAAATATGTTATAGTCGTTTATAGGATCGTAGTCGTCGTCGTCGGTTATCACGGACGGAAGTTGTCTGGAGCAAAAATAAGGTAAAAACGATAAAACGATCCGATCGTAGGTTGTCGTCATTGTCTCATATTGACTAGTTATTTCCTCAGTAAATTTCTTACCGTTGTTCGCTCTCGCCGCCGCCGTCCGACGGACACCAGTAGACCACACGCGCGAACGACTCGGAGACGACCGCGACGTCGTCGGTGGGCGACGTGACATCCGGTCCCGGAAGACATTTTTTTTTATCTTTTTTTACTCTGATGCGTTCCGGTGAGATCGATCGATCCGTTTTTGATAAATGACGTGTTTAGATTGACGTGAAAATGGGACAAAAAGTTAGCAGCCTTGGCGACGTGTTCTCGTGGAAGAATGCTGACTCGTCGAAAAACAACGATGGGTCGACGGCGGGAACCAGGAACAGTTCGCGCTCGTACAACCCGGCCGCAGCTTCTGTTTCCGTCTGTGCAGTGCACGGAGTTCCGGTCACAGGAGACCAGCAGCATTTCGAGAACATTTACGTTTCCAACAGTGACGCGCCGTCCACATCCAGCAACGACCAGAACGTGAACGGTTGCGAAGCGCCAGCAACGGCTGCCGGCGTAGATACGGTCACGTCCAAGAACACGCAGTCGTCGTCGTCAACAAAGAGCACGGCTGGTTCCAAGAAGCTTAACCATTGGGTGTTGCGTTTCAACTGTTCCCGTCCAAAGTCGAAGAGTAAGTGCTATAATCCACCCGAAAATATTCCCGAGCCAAACGAAGTCAAGTGCGAGACGTGTGTGTGCACACGATATGAGCGCACCGAAGACAATCATCATATGGACGACGATGATGTGGTGTATGATCCTTCTCCTGTGCCGGTCGAAGATGAAGAGCAGAACGAAGAGGACGAAACATCACAAGATATGCTTGACTTTGAAGGTGCGTTCAATGCGTTCAACGCGTTTGAAAGTCATAGCCAGTTAGTATTACCTTCATTCGATGAAGGCCTTATGGATCTGCATTCAGATATAAGTGGCGAAGAATTATTTATGAACGAAGACTTTGAAGACAGGGCTTACAAAGAGCGGGCCAAAGAAATCCAAGAGGGTATCGAACCACCGCCAGGATTCAGGCCTGGGTTACACATTCAGTTGGTGGAATTTAGTTTGCCCAAAATGACTATAGACAATTTAACCTCATTATTCCATAGAGCTGCTCTTACAGCTTTAACTGCACCACATGATATGGATGACAGCCATCGAATACATACATCCATTGATTACATTCACTACTTAGTTCCTGATCTACTTCAAATCACAAATTGTTCATTTTATTGGGGCAAAATGGACAGATATGAGGCAGAAAAATTGCTTGAAAATAAACCTGAGGGCACATTTTTACTTAGAGATTCGGCTCAAGAAGAATATTTGTTTTCTGTAAGCTTCAGGAAATATGGTCGTTCTTTACATGCACGAATTGAACAGTGGAATCATCTCTTTAGTTTCGATTCAAGGGATCCTGGTGTTTTTGCATCATCTACAGTTTGTGGACTAATAGAACATTATAAAGATCCTACTTGCTGTATGTTCTTTGAACCTATGCTGACCATACCGTTACATCGAAATTTCACATTTTCATTGCAACATACATGCCGCGCAGCTATTTGTAGTCAAATTACATATGATGATGTCAATCAATTGAAACTTCCAAAATTATTAAAGGCGTACTTAAAAGAGTATCATTATAAGCAACGTGTAAGGGTACGCATATTTGATTCAGAAAATTAATCTCCTTTTTATAAACTCATTTAGTTATATATATATTTTATATCAATATCTTTAGTTATATGAATAGTTTTAACATTATTTGTAATGCTAGGTAAAATGTTAATTGTTTCTTGTTTAAATTAAAACAAATTGTCACTAACATAAATTACATAACTTATTTTCATACCAACCTGCAAAAATGTACTTGTACATTACTACCTGTTTAAATTAATTATTTAGTTTTACAATTTTATAAGATTATAAGTTATATTTCAAATTTTTGTTAATCACTTTTAAATTTTAAAAAATTATAATTATTTAAATCTTCATCATTTCTTCACATGCCTTAATTGGTTAACTAAAACATTTTATACTTTATGTAAACTAATCACTCAATATTATTTATTTATTTAAATGATTATCAGATTATATAATATTAATACATTATTACTTAGGTACCTATTTATTTTTGTTATTTTCATAAATATTTTCATACTTTAAGTTTGATGGTAACAAAGATTTACCCATATTATAATTATTATTATTTTTTTATTTATACATAATAAGTTTTAAAAAATTAATATTAAATAAATTTAACAAAATAATGAATTAAAAGTGTTTAGGTCCTAGAAACATAATATATATGAAAAAAGTTTATTATTTTAGTTTAGTATTAGGTATTGTATAATTTAAAGTATAACATTTTAACACGACATAGCATTATATTATGTATTAATTATTTCGTAAAGAAATCTCTGTATGGTTTTAAGTTTTCATTATGTATTTGATTTAAATATCGGCATTATCAATGTTTTTAATATTATTAGTGTTAAAATGTTTATTTAATTTTTTTTTAAATTTTTTACATAATTATCGTTAAATTTGAATATTTGATTAAATCTATCTTGCACTTATGAAATATTAAAAGTATATATGTAGCTATAAGCGAGTACTATCATGTTTTCGTAACAGTTTTTGAAATTAATTTCTAAAAAAAATTATTTAAGTATAAAATAGGCTAATATTGTTAATCATATTTACTATTATTATAATTTATAATAATGTTATTATTAGTATTAATATTTTATACACGTAAAAGATATCAAGCTCTAAATGTTTAAATGTTTAAGAAATACCTATTTATTATACCAACAAAATATATAAGGTATTTGCATAGGTGTACCTAGTATGAAATTTGTCACTATAAATAAATAATAATTTTTGTGATATAATTTGTACATAAATATCATACTTTAATAATACTGTTAAAAAATATTTTTGAATCTTGCCAGTTAATCATATTTTCATCTCCTAATAAAATATATCTGTAATGCATTTTGAAATATTTTGTCATATATTGTATTGATCTTATTCAAAATGTTTTATATCTATAATAAATTAATTTTTTAATGTTCATACACAAATATAATAATGTTTAAAAATGTATGTGATGTTTTGTTAATTTATTAAAAAATATGATAACAATTCTGAAATTTAGTAAATCTAAGAAGAAAATGCATGGAGGTTGCTTATAATAGTGTAGTAAACCATAAACTGTGTTTAGCTTATTTACTCTGTGGTATAATACTGGTATTCCATTGATGGAAATTAAAAATTAAATGTTTTATTAACTATAATATATTATGTATACAATAACATAGGTACTGGTATATAAAATATATAGTAAATAAATAAAAAGTGGGTAATTGCTCTTTTCGGTGACTTAAGAAAAGGACTAAGTTCTTGAATTAATGTATTAGCTAAATTTTTTGTAAGTCTATAGTTTTTAATAAATGCCGAATCTGTAAGTTCAAATGAGTTTATGATATTATTATTAACAGTTCTTGGGTTAGGTTGAAAATTAATTTGATTTTGCTGATTTTGGATTGCGAATAAATAAGCCATTTCGTCGTCATTCGCCATAGTTAATAAAGTAAAATATGTAATTACTTTTAATAAAAAACGAATAATTCGATTTAGTAAAATTGAGTTAGGTAATATGTATTATAACAATTACGTACAATATCGGACTAGCCGTTATCATAATTAAAAATATAATGAATGCACGACATCGTATACGACAACTCTTGGCGAGTGGTTAGACCCACACTTTTTAAAGTCGCATAACTTTTCATACGCCTTTAAGTCGTGCAAAATTCAAGAATAGACTATTTCAAATATCGCTCGACAATTCCTTAATGTCGTATACGACTAGTAGATAGCGCTGTTCTAGAATTGACCCCCTGCTGTACAGCAGGAGTGTATGTCCTCATATTTTTTTCATAATTTTATACATAATATTTTCACTACATCATTGTATAATCAAAACATTTATTGCACCACTCAGAATCTAAAATTAAAGGTAGGGACCTACTTTCATGATTAATTGTTTAATGTTTGGATTATAACAATTAGTTCACTGGTAAGATATAATTTATTATTGATTGTATAATCTGTATAGTGAAGCTGCTTTGGATATCAAAGGAACCGAAATACTAACCACTATTCTTATCACGAGCACTATTCTGTACCAAACTAAACATTTTCAATAAAATAAAATATTTTTATTTATAAAATAATAAAATTACATTAAAAATAACAATTTTAGTCTGATTTGAGCATTTTAACATTTTGGAGTAAATTTGGAGTGCTTCTTAATCAGTTTCAGTATTAGGAGGTCTGACCTCCAAGTCAAATAATTGTGTTCCTTCACTTCTTAACCCACATTATGTTCTTATAAAAGTAGTTTCTGTTATTCATGGTTGATTCAAACATTTTCTGTAAAAAAAAAAAGTACCTACATAACATAATATAATTTATATTTAATGATACACCTAGTTAAATTATTTATTATTCTATGATTGACTTGTAGACTATAGTAAAATATTACCTACTTAACTCTTGATTTATTCTTCAATTGTAATTGAATCATCATCTCTATTCTCTATAACATGAGTAAATTACTTATTATATTGAATATGTCTCCATATGGATCCTATAATCTATATAATAAACATGATATTATATTATCAAAAAGTATGGAATACGGAAATAATAAATTAACAAAATATTAAACAGAATACCAAGTTTTCTAAATTATTATTAACAATCATCACTAACACTTAATGCGTAACTAATTATTATTTTGTTGCTTGGGTTAGAGTAAAACTGTTTGATTAGAAAAACAAAACAAATGTTGAATCTTATTTTTACTTAAAATATATAGGCCGTATTATAGCATATTATTATGTTTATGTATACAATATAATATTATGTAAATGTGTGAATAGGTTCCTTGACAACAAAACTCATAATAGTTTTATTTGTAGATATTGTAAATTATATTCTTTTCATCTAGTCTTTTTTCATCTCACATTATCTTATTATTTTAATTTTAGATTCAATTTAATACAAATACCTAGCAGGAAAAAATTTTCAAAAATGTTAAATATTTTAGGTAAAATAACTAATAAAGCTAAAACCAAAAGAAAAACTACAAATATGAAAAGTAGAAACTCAATGCTAAGATCTGTATCCAGTGAGTTATTGTCTTACATGATAAATAAAGAAAACTGCGGCATTAGTTTGTATGGTATATGCTAATTATGGCTAGTTATTATTACATTATAGATGGTACATAATTGTTGTACAGGTACACACATATTCAAACGTTATTAGATATGTTTATATTTCAAAATCCTATACAGCCAATAACATATTTTGAATACTACAGTGAAAATATTAAGATGCTATATCAGAAATCACAACCAGATCCTGATTTGAATTTTTTGAATAACATTGACATTGACATTTATAACAAAATAATAGAAATATATAGAGTATTGTTTAATTTATATTAATGTTAACTTTTATGTGGGATAAATGTATACATTTTGCATGCATGGTGCATTTTAGGATACCTTGTATAATGTCAGAGAATATAAGGCAAGTAGTATATCCTATGGGTATGAAATCGAAGGTGAATATGATGATATGCAATACAATGAAGACATGGATGAGATTAATGTACAAGACTTATCAAAAATAAATAACATCTTCAATAAAGCAGGGTGTGGCATAACAAATGATGAAGCTCATCTTATTGGGATAACTATAGACCAAATGTCACTACTAGGAAAGTTTAAAAATATTAGGTACATATATTTTAAATAAGACTGTTGCAATGGTGTTTATTTTCGGTTTAAAAATTGTAATGAATATATTATTAACAGATATTGGGGTAAAATAATAGGTTTAAAACGTAACTATTACATTTTGGAGTGTGATTGGAAAAATAAAGAATTGGAATATAAACTAAGGGTAAGCAATACTAATAGTACTGACTATTCCAATTTCTCAAGTATTATGATATAATATTGGTAATTTTTTTAAATTTATATCATGCTTTAAAAATCTACATTATTAAAAGGACGCTGTACTCGCATTTGTTGTACTTATCCGTTTTACAAGTACATAACGTATCAAATTTACGTTCAGTACTTAACTTTTAGCTTCGTTAGCTTAAAAATTAGACTGACTAGAGAGAATTGACCTACTATTAATCTTAATGGTAAGAGCAATATATGTGTTTGTATATCGGATTTTTACGATAATTCTATTTTTAACGAGTTTTGCGGGTATATAAAAGTGCAATTAAAAATATTCATAAATCGCTTAAAAACTGAATTATTGTAAAATACCGACTAATGAACCCAGATAATGTTTTTAACATTAAGTTTCATAATAGGTTCTAAGGTAATTTGCCATACAACGCACTTGTAAGACAGAGACGACAAATGTAAGAGTAGCATCCTCACTCCTCTTAACGAAAACTTGTCTGCAATAGTGCAATTTGAATAATTATCAAATATTATACACCGTAATTTATTTGGTTATAGCTCTTAAATATAATATTTAATGCTAACAAAAAGAAAGCACCACATGACTATGAAAATGAAAACGAAAATCAAGAAGATGTAGAATTAGAAAAATATATTTTATCTGAAGAAGAAAATGGATATTTTTCTAGAACAGCATTATATGTTCCAAATAGCAAAGACATTAACGACGAATCAGAGGGTTTCGATTCTTTGAAATCGGTAGAATGTTCTTTTCCACCCACAGAACTCAATAATGATGAATATTTATCCCATGAAATATTTGGTTTCGGAGCTAATAAAAAGGTTCATAATATGTTTTGCCCAACTACCCGCTTTTCTTATAATACTCATTATTTAGTCGTACTTTGTTACAAACCAATTAAACGATTCATGGATTGAGTTGCCACTTCTCAAGCCTCATCATATTATTCAATCACGAAATATCAAACGATACTTTACAGGAGATTTGGAGTCGCCTGTAAGAATAACAACGATTACATCGTTATTCATACATTTTTTATTTATCTGTTAGAAAATATTTGGTAGGTACCTACTAACAAAATATCTTATACGTATACAGGTTGAATCTTATCCATTATTTCAAGGTTTAGAAAAACATTATCTCAGAGCTCAAATTGCAAGGATAACAGCTGCGACTCAAATATCACCAAGTGATTATTTTGTACTCGACTACAATTCAAATTCATATAAATGGAGGAAATTAAACCCTTTTCAAACGAAAGTGATGTCACAGAAATGTAAGTTTTTAAAAAAGTCTACATATTTTACTTCCATCGATCTGAATATTACTATGTTAGAAGGCCATGGTAATTGTAATTAGTATTTATAATTTAATTATTGCTTACCTACTCTATTTATGAGTAAATTCTAAAATATTTACGAAAATTATAACACCCACCTATATATTATATTATTTGACATGATTTTCATTATTTTAGTTTATGGGAGGAGCGATGTATGTATTTATTTTACAATGATGTGTGGTTTTTTTGTGTGTATTAGTGTAGGTATGTATACACGATTTATGGTAGAAAAAATGCTTCGATTTTCAACTTCAGTATCTTTTCCGATAGAAAATTGGATCTAGTTAATACTTTAGAGGGTTTAAAAAAAATGCCTGACAAAATAACCGGGAAAACAATAAAAAACTAAGGATAATGGGAATATTTACACAAAACCAGGTTTGGAGGAGGTGCTCAAACAGTATTTTTGAGATTTACAATGGAATTTTTTGTTTATAAATGATTGCTATTGCTTGTAGGAGAAATAATATTAGTAGAAATTAGTATTTATTTATTATTGGTTGCATTTGGTCGATCGGGCAAATCAGGAACTATATTGCAGCGAGATACACCAAAAAGAAGTTGAACAATCATAATTTTTTAAGAGTTGCTATTTTTTACGGGCTATGACGTGCGCGGGATCAATACAAATTTAATATCTTAAATTCATAAAACATACTTAGTAGATAGGTTGACATTCCTTTTTCAATCAGAATCGTTTTTATATATAATCATTTCATCATTGAATTCAAATTTAACTCATACTTTACATAAACGTACTCAATGACAGAACACTTGACAGCTATTTAGGTACTGACATACTGTAGTACTGCAGCAGTGCGATTTCTTACCTTCCTGTTTTTTTAATTACATAAACAATTATTCTTGTATAGGTAATGTATCATTCATTTTACCATTATTTATGATTGATAGTACCTACATAAAGCATATTATATCATAAGAATATAAGTAGGTGTATTCATTATGTCATTATTATGAGGTTGGAGATATACCTTTTACTGAGTCAGAGATCAAACACTATTGAAATTACCTAGCTTTCATATAATTTTATTATACTACTATTTTTCTTTTTTATTCAACATAATATTTTTGTACCTATCCATTTTAGTATAGCTATATTCATTTTATCAAAATTATTATTCATTTAATTCCCACCCTTTACACTTTCACTCACGATGCTCATTACCTACTTACTTCATTTAAATCATACACATCACTTTTTAGTTTTTATTATTATATGCCCAAAGTGCAATATCTACCTATATACCATATACGCTATAATTTTATCTAATCGTAATAATATACATGTAACATTTTATTTACCTATATTGTATTATCATATCCGATTAAAAAATTATTCTGATAGGACTGTTTTTTTTCAGGTACCTATAATATAACCACAAAATAGTGGTTAAAATAAATCATTAAAATAATTGTTATAGGTGTCTACTGAACAATAATTATAATATTCACTTATTATTATATAAGTGCCTAATTTAATAATTTTCGTAGAATTTTATAACTGTAAGTATGTACCTATACCTAAGTGGATATGGTAGTTGTCACACCAAGTTGGTAGTTATATAAGTACATCGGACTGTATAAAAGTAAACAAAGGCCTGTAAGTTGTAAAAATATCAACGTTCATCTTACTACAATAACTCGTGCTCAACGTTTTCATGTGTCCTTTGACCTTTATCGTATCAGCGTATTTTAAAGTTTATTTTAAACTATATAGTCTATAGACATTAAGCATTTAGGTAATTACATTAGCAATAGCGAATATTAAACAATTTATCTATTTCACAATGTTAGTAGGTACTTATACTTAATAGTATACAGTATACCTACTCACAGTAAGACCCGAGTAGTTCTCGATTCAATCGTTATAATTGGATATTATGTTGTTTCGACTTTTCGTTGTTGTCTATATAGCTTAAAGGTCACTAATATTCACATTACAACGTAAATGTTATTATGTTAGGTATATTATATTATTGTATTACGTAGGTATTTACGTATAGGTAACTATACATTATTATTTATCGTAATTCGTAAGTTTCTGTTTATCTGTTAGAAAAATAAAATAATATGATAGCTTTAATTGTAACTAACTTCTCATAAGCCCTTAAATAACGTTTCTAGGGATCCACGAGTATGCAGTGAACGTGGATTACAATCCTCTGTCGGTATACGATTTATTGGAACCGAGCAACTGGGTACATCACACTCCCTTGATATCGGAAAAAGGAGTGACCAAGGCGTGGACCAATATTATAGAGTCCGGAGAAGACTTACAACAAGTAATATATTTAATTGACCGACCGATCGGTACGAATGTATAATCTATAGATTGTCAAATATATATTGCTAAGCTAGTAATAGGTATATACAGGTGTAGTTATAGGATAGGCATCGTACCGTTATTTTATAGTACCTATATTATTATAGATGTAGCACGTAGAATCTAATAATGATATATATAATAATTTTTATAAAATAACATTGCTCAGAACTCAGAGAACATTGAATATGGTTGCAAGATTAGGCCGAACTTAGAAATTGGTAGAGGAGACGGTGACCATCTGGACATATTTGTAAACCTGTCAAATGACGCTTATATGGGTGAAATGCCACCATGGAAATTCGAATTGACCAATCGGTTTGACCACACAAATACGTACGTGACCATCCGATCCAATCTTTGGCCAGGAGCACACGCAGTTGCTCGTGAAAAGTACTTATAAATTATAATGCACATTCCTATAATGTGGTCGATTCCGTTTTGGTCTGTATTTAAGCACATTGTTTTCAATATTTTGCTGTGTACAGCCTTTTGGATTACACGTATCATGGTTGGGGCCACAAATGGGATGCCTTTAGTTTCACGGTCCAACCGTTGAGTGGATATCAGCTGTCCGATTCCTATCAAGACAATATTGGCATGACCACTGAGATCGGAGACCCGACTCGTGAAGACGAACTGATGTATTTATCAATAGTCAACAAGAGGAAAGAAAATCGGACTCGTAGGAAAATAAACGCCCTACGACCGTTTTCTGCAGCAGACGAGGACGAGGAAAGAATCCTCAATCAACACGATTACGATTGATGCTGGTAACGAGTGCCGTTTATCCGTATCATTATTGTTATATTATATAAATATAAAGGGATTATCCGAATACAACTTTACACAATATACAGTACCAACTTACTATAATAGGTAGCTTACCCACCTACAATGTATAATTGTGCTATTATATATATTTTTTTTGTTTTATAAATATAATCTTATATGACTATATGAAGCCTTGCAGTAGTATTGAGATTGCAATTGTTTAATTTATCACGTAAAATATTTTATGTTCAATATAAGGTTAGCTATTTAGGTGTGCCTATTTCGGTGGGTTTGGAAACAAATTCTTAAACTTAAGAGTCAAAACTTCTCAATAAAATCCCTTCATTACTAAAAAAAAAATAATATCTACACATACTATTCGATAAAACATGGTTACATTAGTATTGTCTTAGTCTATAATTATTAAAATAAATAGTAATATTAGGTATATTACTAAGGATGTTGTACCGGTTTTTCCAATTTTCCGCAATTCTATGCAATTTTAAAATTATATTTCATAATATGCCTGTTGCTGCCTTGATTATAATAGTTTTCCACTAATATACTGTTCGATACTTATTTGGGGAGGGTTCAGGGGTTGAACGGTGTATTATATCAATAATAATGACTTCACAGAAAAAACCCTCACGCCTCATTGATATTCGACGCAACTATTTTTTTTTTTTTTTTGTATATTTTTTTTTATTTAAAAGATAAGAATTTTTCATATAGAATTAAAGCCTGAATTTTCATTTTACTTTAATTACTGATAGAAAGATACTTACTTTTAAAAAATAACAAATATTACACATATTTTAACTTCTATTATTGTAATTTTAAAAATCGGGCTTTGATTCACCCTGAAAAATGTTCTCTTCTTTTAAACAAAAAAAAAGAGAGTTTTTCCTATAAAACATGTTTTTGTGGTAAAAACGCACTGGCTCCGACGACCTTAAGACTTAACAATAATAAACAACTAAACAAGAGCATGCTTTTTTCAACGAAATGTGTTTAATATTGAAATAACTTTGATATTTGATAGTTGTCTTCCATCTTACTACAAAAAAAACAATACAATAAAATTGTCATAATATATTGTAAATTGTAATACATCGATTTAACACTGTTTTAGTTAGTTATTGATTCAAAGTAGTTCTATACGTTATAATAGATTCAACCGTAAATCATCAGTAGGTATCAGATAACTTTTGAGTTATATTTAAAGTAGATACAATTAATAAATAGTGGGTAGGTAAAATTTTATAAACAATTATATAAAAGTCGGAAAAATATCAATATAAATTAACTAGCTAGATAATATATTATTACTAATAATAATTTTAACTAGGTATGTACATATTTGTATTCGTGGCTCAGAGAAATTAACAAGAATGACATATTATGTATTCAATGACAAATTAATATTTAATATAATTTATAATATTGACGAATGTTGATGAAACAATTAATATGCAGGTATTTTACAGAAAAAATGTATATAATTATTACTTCTGTTGTACAATAGAATTTTATTTTGTTTCATTTATATTCTTAATTTTAATCATAAAAGTGTTTATTTTTTTAATCATTAGAAATGGTCGCAATAATCTATATCTATACTTAATATTATAAACTGAAATGGTTTGAATATTTGTAACGAATAAATGCCCTAAACATTTTCAAAAATACTCTTTCAAAAAATGAGCACTACCGAAACAATGTTATAGTACGATAACGTCAATAAATAACATATTCATATATAGTCATAAAGATTATAGATGCGCTTTGATCATCGGCTATTTGTTATAAGTCATCGGCTCATTGAAATGTGTGACATTGTGTTAAATTTGTGAATCGTTTTGTTTAAAAACCAGATTACCTAATGATGTTTAGTATAATATTTGTATTTATATAATATATATATTTTTTCGTAATATTACCAGAAATAGATTAAAAAAGTACATAACAAATTAATAATGTGATAAACACGTTTATAAATTCTATTAAATGTCTACACTTCGAAAAATGCAAAAAATTGATTACTTTAATAACTTATAAAAGTTTTTTTTATTTTCTATAATATTTTTTTTTTGTAGTTCATATATTTGATATGTAAATAAACTACAGTAGGAACTAAAGAAACTTTGAAATTATTTTGGCTCTTTTGTACTAAAAGATTTTGTTTGAAAAATATTTGTTGATTTTTTAAAGTTTTTATTTTTTTCCTATTTATGTATGTTTGTTTATGAGTAAAAAACTTGACGTTGAACATTTAAAATACACAGGTAGTCACTATTTATTTTTTACAACCAATCAAAATTTAAATGTTGATAAAAATCGTTTAAATCACAAAAAATTATTTCTAATTATTACGTAGTTAAAAATGTATATAATTTTAGATTCCGAGCGCTCTAATGAATGTATTGATTAATTACAATAATATGTGTTTTTAATGTTTTTATATTTGTGTCTATCATGGTCTTTCGACTTTCAACTTCAGTACGTTGTTCGATGGGAAAGTAAATCTAGTTGGTTCATTCAGGAGGTAAAAATTCCTGATAATTTTCAAAAACGCCTGGAAAATAAAAATAAAAATTTAGGAAAACCAAGAATTTTTACGCAAAATCGATAATGCTTTTGATATAACTCTAAAACAAATGACCGTTCATACATATAGAATGGTTCACTGAATGTATATATTATCATTTTATATACACAATAAATTATTTTGACTTGTTCTAAGCTGTTTACGGACATGTTCAGTTTCTATTTTTTTTAGTTTTTTTTCTATAAGTGTCAATAAAATTGTATTCATTGGGTCAAAAAGTGTTAAAATTTAATACAAGGCTCCTGATATATTGTTACAATAGCAGTTGAAATATATTAAAAATACATAGACACATTAATTTTTATAAGCATTTAAAGTTCGAATTTTGACAACATTTATCAAATTTAAAATTTATAAAAGTTAGACAAGCGTATATCCTTAGCTATAAAAGTTAAAAACTTATAAAATGTTCAACTTTAATAGCTTAGGATTATAAATTTAAAACAAAGTTACATGAAATTTTTACTGACTGTTTATATTAAGATTTTCTATACATTATATAATTTTCAAAATATTTTCAACACGTAAAATAAGTGAAAATCACGAAAATGTGTAAATTATTTTGAGTTAGAAATTCATTAAAATGTTTCTTTTTAAATCTAAGATTCAAACGAAGGTACTACGTTTTGTTTCAAATTTCATTGGGGTTGTTCTGTAAAGGTAAAATCTATAAAAATTATTGAAATGAGATAAAAATGACTATTTTAATGGTTTTTAATATGGAAGTTGTGAGATGATCTTTATGAATTTCGTGAGAAATCTAGATGTTCTAGAAAACTGAGATGAGTGTATTCAATACACTCGTCTCAGTTAAATAGGTAAATATAAAAAAAATGATTTTCCCAACAATCACTCAAAAATTAATTTAATTCAAAGAATGAGTATAATCGTGTATGAGATGATTTCAATTTTCCTGAACAAGCTCCGATATTGCGAACCATTGACACTGGTACGTAATTTGAGAATTCAACCATGTCTTGTTTTGATGTGAACAAGGTTTCTAAGGTTTATTTAAATAATAGCTTAGTATTAAATTATTTAAACAATTTGGAAAATTAATCAAATTCCATTTTATATTGAATAACAATTGTTAAACTGTTTTATAACACCCAATGATCGATCGTATCGTGTCAGAGAACGTGTCAACCAAAAATATGTAAAAATAATTTAATTAAGAATTTTTCCGGAATGCCATGGTCGCATTCCATAAAATTGATACCTACGATTATGACCGACAACGGGTGTACCTACACTGTACACTATAATTTACCGGTATTATATTGCACAATCTAGTATTTAGAACTATTACAGTACAATATTATAAAATTATATTAATATCACAACATCCACCATGATGTTCAAATATAAGTGCACTACGTAGTCAAATATATTATAACTATTATTTGAATACAAAAATATTAAAGATTTTTATTTAAAGCTTCTCATTATTTTATTATTAGGTTCTTCGTTGTCCAAAACTTGAATAATATATATTATTTTATAAAAAAACCTCTTATAATAAGATAAGACTATGCTAATATTTCTATAATTATAATTCACAAAATTTTAAATATCACACTAAGTGTAAAGTATGGGATTACAGTTAAATATAATATCAAATATAATATGTCCATTAGACCATTTCATGAACCGAAGTTTGACTCTCTCTATCTAACCTATCAATAAATTTAAAAAACACGAAGACATTAAAAATAGTCGGAACGCTACCGAAATCGAAAATAACCTTATTGGTATACGTGGGCCCAAGACAAAATTTATCAGTTCTAAAATATAATTAATATATATATTAAATATGCAAAAATTATAACACAGCAGGTACGTTACTTTTTAGATAAAATTCATGAATTAAACAGGTAATAAGGTAGGTAACTAAACGTTGTTTTAAGTTTAAACCACCTTTATTATAGCTGTTCAACATTAAACTGAGTTTAAGTGTTAAATGTGACACGCAAGACAAAATTTCAATTTCAAACCCTAGTTTAATTACAACTTTGTTTAAACTAGAATGGTAAAACTGGCAACTGGCCCTAAATAGATGCTCCATATTATATATTATATTCATTACATTTTAAAGGGGTTTGATATAGGCAATTTTAATACATTTTAAGTAAAATTAAATTTTTTAATGTTGAATATAACTATTGTACAGTTATTAGAGGCCCAAAATCAGTACTACTGAGACAACAATCAAGAAGGTCAGTGTTAGATCAAAAATCACATTTTTACATGATTTCGATAACATTTGTGAAAAAAATTATTGTTTGAAAAAACATAAGAACAATAAATTCTAAAACAAGAATAACTTATATAACTTTTTTGGAATTTTACTTATAGGTTATTCATTGATATCGAAACACTAGAAAAAATAAAAGCGATATCACACTCTGTCAAAGTTCTACTCTTTTATTATAGCATACTATGCTAGCATTAATTGATTGCAAAGAGTGTCATGTGTTATATCATATATGTTATTGTGCTGTGGTTATAATATGTTATGTCATGAAATACTTTGGTACTGTATACTCAAACAAAATAAAACCGATTAAACAATGTGTGCCATGGATACAGCCATAGGTATAGATACCATACTTATATGTATGCATGTATATAAATTCCCCATATTTGTTCAGTTACATTGTTTACATCCAATGACGATAAGACTGTCTGCGTCTACTTTTGTAACCATTCCATCATTTTCGATGCATTAAAAGTATTAGTGTCATTACCCGGGGCCGGGGGATCTATATTATCTTCTGACAGTATGTGCATTACACTTATGTAGTCTTTTTTTTATGATTTATTATATAGTTATCTTACATATCGTGTAAATAGTGTTGTGAAATACGCATAAATATTGCAGTAAAAAAAAATAATAATAATCTATATATTTATGTATAAATTAATGTTCGTATGTGCCCTCTATGCATTCCTAAACGGCTGGACCGATTGCGATGGCATTTGGTACAGAGATAAATGACAGATTATAGCTTTGAGAAGAAGATACAGGCTAATTTAAAAAGGGTAAATTCCAACCAGGGGAGGAGCACAAACAGGATTATGAAATTCAAAATGGACATTTTTGTTTGTAATGGATGCTATTGGTTTTAATAATAATTATTATTATAGCGGTTATTTATTCTGTTGGTGCAGTGGCTATGGCTTTTCTATGTATTTTAGTACATAATGTCCAAGTTCGAACCATGGATTCGGTGTGGACCAAATGTTTGCATTGTTTTTACATTGTTCTTTTTCTTATTTTTCTACTTTATCTACACATACGAATGTTTGGTTTTCTCTTATTCATCGGATTTTAGTACGGTTAGGTCAGGATTTGGTATAAATTAATGGTATTAATCCGCTGTAGATTGAATTAAGCCCCCAAAATGGTTTGTATACCTATAAAATAATTTCTCATTGAAAAAAAATGTTCAAACCGACAAAATTTAATTTGGAATACTTTGGTATTTTTCATGTATTTGTGCGTCATTCAGGTTATTTGAAATTATTGTTTATTAATATGTAACACTGTAGCGATAAGACAACGGTCCGAATGTCCCGATACGTGTTCTATTTTTATACTCGACTGTGCACGTCGCCTGAGCCGATAAACCACCACCCGTCGTAGGTGCTTGCGTTGTGTTTGTGTGACGTGTGTGTACGCGCAACTGCAATATTGCACTATTGTACATCGTTATTTGTTGTTTGGTGTTACGTAATTTAGGGATTATCCCTTCCACCTTTGTATATCTGAAATATATATATATACACACAGTACACATACCAATTATTTAGCCCCCAAATTTAAAACTCAAATTGCGCCTATGCTTACAAACCACACGGGGTCCAAGATCGACCACAGGTAGATTGCCTACCTAATAAGTAATAATATAATGGTATGAAGATCACGGACAACGCCATTCAAGATGGTTATACATTAAAATATACACTAAAAAGCAAGGCTGGGCCAATTATCAATTTTTGTTTTACTTGTTAAAGTAAAGTAATATAAAATAATGTGAGTTAAGTTAATAGTTAAAAGTTACCTTTATTTTTTTTTAACTTGTAAAAGTTGATTGGAAAATAAAAGTAACTTACCTTAGTTAAAAATCAGTTACTTTTTTCATATAAAAATTATAATTATATCTACCTTTTTAAAGCTAACAAGTAACATAGTAATTCAATAAAATAATGTATGTATTAAAATTAATTACTTTAGGTACTTATACTTTAATAAATTATGAAGTCCAACAAAATTATTTATTTATTTTTATGTATTTGTTTAGGTACGTATAATGCTCCCAAAATTCACAACTATACTAAATATTATGATGATTAAATTCATTATTAGAATATAATCAATTGGTTAAACAGCTCACAGCTTCACAGAAAGCAATTTAAAAAACAAAGTGACACAATCGACAGACTATTCGATTATGACTTTATGTACACTATTAAAACCTATACGTAGACACTCAGTACCTTATAGATATATATAGTCTTTACAAGAGAATTGCAAACTTTGTTTTTTGCTTATTACGGACCGGATATATCGGGTGGCTTATTTAAAAATAAAAATTAACCCGCATCCCATAGTGTTGGTAAATAGCTTATTCATTTATTTAATTAGTAATTTAATAAGGTAAATAGTAAATACGATGAACTAAGCTACTAAGTACTAAGGGTTTGCATTATTTACATCAACAGGCCAAGACAGTTATCGCTGAAATTCCATAAATTAATAAAAATATAATAATAGATACCTAAGTAATAGGTTATAGCATTAATAATGATTAGATAGGTAGTGACTAATGAGTAAACAAACTTGTATTGGATAGGTAGGTACAGAGTAAATAGTTATTATTTTCATCTGTTAGGTTAGGTTATACAATAATATATTCTGTGAATATGCAATATGCACTATTATTATAAATTATTATTTATCAATGAATATATTTAATGTTTTGGATAATTATTACTTTTTTTTATAAAATTAATATTTAAAAAATTGAATATATTTGTAATCTGTGGTTTAGGACTCAAATTAACTTAAAGTAACAAATTATCTAACTCATAATTTACCGAATAAGATACCAAAAAATGTGACTCAGTAAGTTAAAAGCTACTTCAAAAAAAAAAGAAACTTTTTAACTTAACTTTAACTTTTTAACTCATTAACGACAAGTTTGTTTAAAAGACATTGCTTCCACAGCGTGAAAGTTACAAAAGGAGCTGAACAATCAGAATGGTTTTTATAAATATAAAATTTATTTTTCAATCTATAAGATTCTAATCTAATTAAGATAAATTATTATCATTAAACATATTGTTACGTTTATATAGGTAACTACGATTGGTGCATCAGAAGCACTGGGAGAGGTAAATTAATACTAAATACTTACCGGAAACATACAAAAGGTTTAAGGTCAATACTATTTATATCATATTTATAGTTAAAGATTTGCTTACCTACTGTAGGTTATTTTTTTATGGCAACAAATCTTAATTAATTTTGATTCAATTTCAATAAGTAAAACAATTTTAATTTTAATAACCATTTAATGTCAATTAAATAAAAAAATTAATCGTAGTTATATGACCTATGTTCACTACAAAATTATCAAAATTATCAACATTGCAACAAATAACTATGCAATAATTCAAAAATTGAAAATTTTTTTGATAAGACACAGAACATTTAAAACACAAGTATGACTGTCTAATTTATTTTACTATGATCTACAGACTATATTGTTTGAAATTTTAGATATGGGATGTAGTTAGCGTATTCCTGGCATCATACATTATAATCATAAAGTAATTTTTATTTTAAATAGTATCCTTGTAATTATTTACATTAAGTGAATGAAATATTCATATTGCACAGCATTATAGTATAAGATTAAAAAAAATAAAGTAAATGTATTATATTCTGAGCCCTACTAACAATATCAAGATATTTACTCGTCCAAACCAGTGTAAAAAAAAAAGTGCATCACTGTTTGACACAAATCATTATCCTGGAGTGAGATAATTTTACACCGGTTTGGACCAATAAGTTTCTATTATATGTATAGATGAGTAATAAAATCAATGAAAAAAAATTATCAATTATAATTACTTAGGTTCACGGGAGTTATTACTGACCTGCAAAGCTTTCTGTTAACTTAGCAAAACACTTTTATATAGTACTTTTTAAAATTTGATTATTTCAATGCCTCGCTACACTAATAGTCACCTTATGAATGTAAGACACTTTATTTAGTAACAAGTTTTGGTATCAGTTATTTGTACAAGCGGGTCGGATTTATTGAGTACTCATTAATGAAAAAATAAATGTCTTAACTATTTTATTTTTTAATAGTTAATAAATTAATTTTGGGTTAAATCAATTTATTTTAAAATTAATTACTTTTAATTTTATTAATGACTTTATTATAATACAATATAAATATTTATAATTTATTTTCACTATACATAAATAGTTTAAATAAAGGCCTCCAATTCTATGTCATACAAATTTTACTTAGTATTATGAGGTATTATAAACACAATATGTTTTATATAATTTAACAATTTTATTCTTTATGAACTGCAAAATCAGATAGGATTAAGCTGTTTAGACCATAATACTAAATTAAATTAGTTGTGTACTCTTATTTGGGTCGATTAGTAGTAAAAGGTAATACAGAACATTTACTCAAAATCGCTATTTTGCCATAATCTATCTTTTAAATTAATCATTCATTCTACTGTAGAAATATTAAGTTATTGAACATTTTCCTGCCATGTAATTTCTAATGTATAAATATTGTGTTGTTACAAATGTACCTAGTATGTTTTTTTTTTTTTTTTTGACATAGATACTATTACAATTGATTGACTCATTAAAAAAATTAAGTAAACTCAATATAAAATCAAATTTTTAAATTCCAGATATTGCTTTTATTAACCTCTGCAATTTAATTGAAACACATCTTTACTTAAGTTCTACAAAATAAAATAAAATTATAAATTTTATAATTATAGGTATGTTTCATAATATTGTAACTAACAATAAATAAAACAATAAAATATCAAGGGTTAAAAAAAAATAATTATAAATATTAAAAAGGAATGTAAAATTAATTAAAATTATTGTAGTTAATGTATTTGGTACAAACAATTTTGAAAAAATTATTTGAAATAATAGTAAAATTGTGTAATTTGTTGATAGTCATCAATTTATAATTATTTTACACATAGTAATATTCTTAAAAAAATATCTCTGAAAAGAAAATAATAATACATTTTAATATAATATGTAATATTAATATCATCATATAAAAGTGAGCATGGTAGATAAAATCTATTAACAAAATATGCAAATGCTGTCTGAAGTACAATTTTAATTGATAAAATGTAAAAGTAGAAAAATACATTAAGTCATTTACACGCAACAAATATATGTTTTAACTACATATGAGTTGCCTGATGCATTTATTATATAAACTGAAATTGTAGTCATATTTCTAAAAATAAAATAAATAAGATTGATAAAAAATGAAGTATGTTATGATTAAAGTATGTAAATTAACTAAGTAATCAATGTATAAATTTATATAAATATATCATAATATATGATGTGTAATAAAGCATTTTCTCAATGTAGAATATTCCAGTATTTATTAATAATTTTAAATCTAATTAAATTAATTAAAATGAAAGACAATTTAAAAGACTTGATTGAAATGTTTAAAGAACACTTGAAATAATTAACCTAAACTTATGTTATGGCATGCAATTAAGCAATAAAATGCTATTCAATTTTATCGCTTAATTACTTTTAAACTAATATGGTACTTTTTTGACTAAATTCAATATTGTTTGGTAATTTTGATTATTTAAAATAATTTAGCGAAATACTAAACAATAAATCTAATATTAGGTCTAATTCATAGTTGTATACTAACAAATAAAATATATCTATATGATCAAGAAGAAGTTAATAAAAACACTATATTTAAAGTATAAGGAGAAAGTAAAAGTCTTATAACCAGGGACTGGAACCTTGATGACTGTACGGTGCCGGTTTCGGTTTTCAGAAAAACTAAAATTTCAATTACAGTTCCGGTTCGGTTCCCAGAAAAACCAAAAATAAAGGTTTTGCTTTCTTTTCGGTTCTTAAAAAAATGTAAAATGTGTTGCCTGTTTTGGTTTTATACATATGTAAAAAATTTGTAAAGTGAAAGTATCGGTTCCCTTAAAGTTCTGGTTTTTAAATAAATTTGAATATGGGTTCCGGTGAGGTTCCAGTATTAAAATAAGGGTTTCAGTGAGGTTTTGGTTCCCAATATTCAAAACGTTCCGGATCTTTTCGGTAAGGTTCCAGTCCCTGCTTATAACTATAGTAACTTAAAACATTAATCCTAAAAATAATCACAATATTGGTGACGTTACATTCTTTTTATAAATGCAAAAATATTTTAGTTTCTTTTTAAGATAATATCGCAACACTTTTACGAGCAACTGTATTACTGCTCACATTATCTAGACTAGACCATTTTTTTATACCATTTTTTAAAAATTCAGCTGTTATCTTATCTTCAAATACTCTAGACATTGCTTCTAGCTTTTTAGCCCGTTCTTTACTTAATGGTTCTGCCGGGAATGTCAATTCATTGTCTTCAGCCAATGAGCGTAGATCAAAATAATATTTGGCATATACACTGGATGGAACATTAATATTAAACTGTAGCATCTCAAGGAATTGACGTTCTAATTCATTCCTAAATAAAATTAACATTGATTAAAATACAATTTTCACTTGTTGATATAAAATATTTAGATTTCAGCAGCTACTACTTTTTTTAAGATCAAACCCATTATTTTAGACCTTTTTATCACTATTGAGCAGTATGGTTATTATGCCCAAAACATTTACCTCATTCACTGCTCTAGACATACTATTACGTTCTTGTATTTTATAATAATATCATTTGTCAATAATCATACAACTTTAGGAAAACCCTGGCTTGGATTATTTTAAACTTAAATAATTAGATCATAAGTATAGATCTTAAAATTAAAATTAATTTTTATTTGATGTAGTATAAACAGATTGCAGAGTTTAAATAGTGTAGCAGTGAAAAGTTTAATAAAACAATGACTATTTATGTTTGGATTATGATACTTAACACCAATTATTAATAGAGTTTTAAATTTGAATTATTAATATAATAAATTAAGTTTAAACATATCATATAACATGGCTTATTAAGTTTCAGCGTGTACATATTATTATGAATATTGTTTACTAATCACATTGGTGTTGTAGAAAATAATTTTATATTATACAGAAACACATGAATAAACTTATGAATAACTATAAAAAGATATTATGGTATTATGTATTTATGTATCAAAAAAATTATGTTTTTGTATGTAATAATTTTTAAAATATAAATAATAATGATATGGTAGGCTGAAACGTATATCTATACTATAATGTATTCAGTTATAGATAATCAGAAATGATTTTAGATTACACACTGAAGAAAAGTATTAGGAACAACCGAGACTAAATTATCCAAATATTATTAAAGTAATCAATTGATATCTTTGATCTCGGTATTAACTACAGAACAACCGAATGAAAAATTACTCGGCGAGTGATTCTCTCGAAATTAAATCTCGACTGATGTCTAGAACATAAAACAATTGAATGAAAATTAGTAATTTCTAGGTTATTATAATATAAAAGTTATCATTAACTACATTCATTAAGTACATACATTTATAATTTTTTCATTCAGTATTTTAATCTCTTGAAATGTAACAGTTTTTAAGCAAGTTTATAACTCTACACATAATGTCACTTAATACTAATTTGTTATATTATTTATATTTAATACACACTACCTATAACATATATTAATACATTATTAATTGATATTTATAGTCTATACATTTATTCCTCTATATAATATATATAAGTACATGCGTTTAAATTAATAATAATATAATATACGCATTACACATTGAAAAAAGAAATAATAATAGGTAAATTGAGGAAATTTAATATTAACTAATTAATTTATATTTTTATTTATTTCCTTGATTTGGTCTGATAAACCCATGCCAGTTCTTAGTTACTACATTATATAATTTACATTTTATTACCCTAACCATTATAATAATATGTAACAAACAAAATGGATACATTTTTATACCTATATACAATTTGGATTAAATATATTTTAGTTTAAATTCTAATTTAAAAATTATTTTTATTTTTGAAATACTGAGTTTAATAATAAATTATAATAATGAGTTATATATAAATAATAGTTACATTAGGTAAGTTTGGTTTGTCTTGCAGTTGATAAGTGATGAAATGAGTGACTGATTTCATGTAGTCGTGCGGAATTAATGAAGAAATGAAACCTCACATTACCTACAGTTAATACTAACCAAGAGATTTTTTTTAATGAATCTCCGCATAGTTAAAACCTCTCGAATTATTAAAATCACTTGGTTATTCCTAGATTAGGATCAACCGAATCACTACCGAAAATATTGGTAATAAATGACTTATCATCCAAAGTTTACAAATTAATATTTTAATGGTTATAATTTAGGTATGAGTGGTATCTACCTATTATATTATTGGTTAATTTAATACATATTGATTTTTTTGTGTTCAATACAATAAACCAACTTTTAAAAATTATCTCTTGCTAAAAATTTTACAACTATAAACTTTTAGATAAAATAAGCAATTAGTTTTTATTTTTCACATAAATGAAATATTTCAATAAAATCAATTTCATGAAATTTTATAACTCTAATATCTAATATTACATATTTTCATATTCACACCTATTTACTTATCGGCAACAGTACTATTTATACAATTTAACAATTTTTTTTTAAATTAATAATACATATATTAACATAATAATTCTTTCATACTTTTGAGCTATATTAAAATCTTAGGATCACTTTTTGCACAAGTGCTTTATCCAAAATATTAATTACATTTTCCAATTTATAGATTCATAAAATTTGTTTAAATAAAACTACAGGTATTCTGTAAATCTATAAAAAAAAAGTAGCGTCTATGCCATCACGTTTCATCATGTCTAATGAATAGTTAACAATACCATGCTTTTACCGATTTAGGGAATATTGAATTAGAATCTGGATCATGTGCACAACCTATATTATATTAAATATTAACACAGATTTTTGATACTATATTTAAATGAGTATTTTTTTTAATATTGGCACTACAATAAACATTTTCCGAATGAGAGCCATTTTATATTGAATCATAAAAATATTTTTAGAAGTATTAAAATTTTGAAAATCTATTAGACAGAACATATATAGTTTGAATAATAATTAATGTTATTACTTGATAAATGTTGTAATTTTAATATATAAATAAAATATTTGATTCTATAAGAATAACCAAAAAAATGTACCTACATAAAACATAACTAATTTGAATACATTTTAATTAATCAAAAAAATTTATTTAAGATCCTTAAATGGCCCTTGTTTAGTCAATGTTTATGTTAGTCATAGTTTTTAAAACAAGTTGACTTGGAAAAAATACCAAAATATCATATTAAAATAATATAAATTGTACTATGTATGAACAACCAGAACAGATTAATAAATTGAAATGTTCATATAAAAGTGAATTTAGGCACACATTGTCAAAAATTACTGATTCAATCAACATACCTAATGTTTTGCTACCTAAATCAGTGAATACAAGGCATAGTTATATGTATAAATCATTCAAATAAAAAAAACTATTCAATTGTTAATTGATTAAAAAAAATATTTATATAATAAGACGAGAGTGAGAAAACCCAGGTAAATTGGTTCATGTAAAGATACACAGCATCCTGTTTGAACTTGGCCTGGCGGACTGCCGTGCTCTTAAATATGAACAATTTATTTGAATGAATCTAAATTATCTAAATTATATTTTTTTTTTAACTCTTATATATTTAATATATTTATAAATAATATATATCTTACTAAGATATGGAAAAATTCAATGTAACAATAAATTTTGTTTGTTAATTTTTTTGGATTCACTATTAAAATTAAGGGCAGCACAGGCCCTATAAAAAATCTAATATGTTAAATATATATAATAATAAACGAAGTGTACTTGAAGTAATGAGTTTTAAGACATAAAGTTAAAAATATTAATACAAATTGTACATACATATCTTCTACTGTTATATCTTTAAGAATTTGACAATAATCTACATTCCATACAGCTTGATCATCCCATACTTTTGAAGACAACAAAATTGCTCCAAGAACAATTCTCTTCCAATTGGCAGGTGTTATATCAACATCTGCATAAGTTAACAACCTATAATTTTTTTTTTTAATTAATGAATTGAATAAAAATACCCAAATAATAAATATAAAAACTTTACCTTTCTAAATAAACTAATGTTATAATAGCACATTCAGCAGTTAATTGTGCAGCATTAAATAATGTTCGAACAAATTTATATATATGACGATGTTCTGGACTATGAACATCATAATTATCAGGTACTCTATCTCTCTAATAATTCAAGTAAAATATTTAAATTAACATAGTTAAAGGTTATTAAAAAGTAACATGAAAGTTATTATTTTAAGTTCACTACATTTATACTTACAGTTAAGGGATGTAATTTTTCATCAAAAATTTCAATTTGTCTTTCAGAAGTTCTATTTTTTATATGATAGTAAATTGCAAGTGCTACACATTTTACTGTATTTTTTAGATTTGGTTGAGATACTGTACTGTCATCTAAATATATAGTTGAACACGAACTACTTTTTTTTAGAGATCTGAAGTCTACAATCTGTAAAATGTTTAAAAAGTACAAAATAGATTAAATTACTATGATAACAACAAATAACACTTTTTAAAATATCAAACATTCACCCAACTTATTAATTATTACAAAAAGTAATTAAAAAACTAATTTTAATAGGTAAATGTTATTGAACTTTACACATAAATATAATTTAATATTTACAACAAATATTATGATTTGTATTTTATAATCATTTAGAAATTAATACAAAATAAAATAAGTTAACAAACCTGAGACTGACTTTGTTTTCTTGTCAAACCATCTGGAAAAAAATGTGTTTGTATTATAATAAGTGCCAATAAATAATAACCTTAATTGAAAATAAAACGTATTCACTCATCATTAATGAGTCAAGTGATAAACTTTTAAAGGCTGGTGCCTATACTTAAAGAGGTTTTTGTTTATGACAAAATAATTTGTCAACCATTAAGGAAAAAAGTTTTGTTATCAAGATCTATCTGTAAATCAAAGTTTCAGTAATCAATTCATTCAAACATCTTCAGCAATTAAATTATAATAAGAGGAAATTATTTATTAGGCCATACCTCCCTATTATAGCTAAAATATTACATTTGCTTGTTTTCTAATGGGGGTTTATTTTTATGTATTACTTGATAAACTAAAAATATTTATGCAAATATTATACGCAAGTATAAGTTTGTTTAAAATGTTAAGGTAAATACAAAATGTATAACTCAAAACACAAAAATAAACAGTTAAGTACTTTTCTTATTCTTAAGAAACTAAAAAATGATTTTAAAAGTCACTAGTAAGCAGCTATTTGTAAAAGAAAAAGGCCAATGCTACTTATAAGTAGTTATTTAATATTTTAGTATACATTAATAACAACATATTACTAAAATAATATTAAATGGAATTACAAATCAATATTTTAAGAATAAGTGCAGTTTGGGTAGGTTTTCATTGCAATAACATCCAATAGTAAAATAAATTAGAAATAGACAATAAGTGGCTTGGATAAAATCAAACTTACTTTCAACTTTTGATCTTTCTAAAAATATTGTTGCAACTTTTGGATGAACAGATGGGTCAGTGTTCCAGTCGTCATGCTCGCGTTCACTAATGTGTTGTAAGTTCCCAACACTCTCCTCACCCTCTTGCGCGAATTCATTTATAGCGCCATTGGCATCCTTGCGTCTAGACAGGGGGCTGCTGTAAGAGCAACAACTAGTCCAATTGCCCATGATTTGTAGCAAGTAGATGCTTTCGTCAATAAACATGAAGGTTACACAAACACGTTTTAAGGTAATAGTGTATGTAATGATGTTGAACGTTATACCATTTTTAAAATTTTATTTTTATACACACATCACACATGTATATAATGTATTGAATATATTATATTATTATTATCGTGGAAAGTTTACGATCTTGGGCAACAGTGTCACAGTGGTGAGTGTCGGTAGTCGGTACCCAATAGTTATCGAAACTTTCTTGATTAACCGTCGTCCGTCGGTCGGCAAAAGTTTGCGGCGTCGTCGGCGTCAGCGATGATGAGGGGACGGGGCTGAGGTGCTGGCGTGCGTACGTACAGAGTGCGAGTTTTATATTTTTATCAGGCGGCGGTGAATAATCAACATACACCCGCCGGTCACCGATGATGACATATTGTCACTTGTCAGATAATAATAATAATCGTTGTTTACAATAAACTTGCGCGCACCGGCTGACAGATTATGATAATATAATAATCCTATGTTCCTAATGTTGCGAAGACTGAAGGGCGGATGGATAAAAATAATAATATGTATCATGTAAAGTGTAACTCATCGCCACTCAAACAATAACAATAACTAATAATTGCCAACAAATTAAAGTTATCACTGACTCGTTTCGACTGATAACGTCTACCTCACGAAAGGGTGGGCGGTTGGGCGGAACTCTGCGATTAGTATCAGTTATCACCTTATCTTCTCTACATTGCGTATCTGAACCACGGTTGTGGTTTGTTTTCAGATGGTCTTTTGTCGGGAGAGTCAGCGATGCCCGATTATCGGTGACGAGTTGAAAGTTGGAGTTTGGACGCCTAGCAAAATGTTAGGTTGAGCGTCGTTTGTAAATTTCATACGCCTTGTTTGGCATTGACGGTGCAGCGTCTCTCTCATTATTTTCTGCGGGCCGTGCCGCTATGGTACGGCCCGCAGGCCGCAGCTCTTAAATCATAAGTCACAGAATAAAATATAAATTACATTTCATTTCATATTTTAATTTATTGATTTGGTAGGTACTCTGCAATAGTACGGAAGTAACAACTGCAACTGACTAGTTCGATGACTATCGAAGTCGTAACTCGTGGTCTTGGGCAGTATTTTCTGTCGCCTTGTGTTCTTCTTGTGGGTAAGTAAACAAATCTCGTACGTTTTACATGGCGTTTAGTGATGTACTCTTACTTGTACCGTCGATTATATTGTGCGAATTCACACGATTCTTGTCATCGAACAAAGTCGTTTATGAGTGAGCGTTTAACGACAAGTCCGATTACAATTGAGGTATTAAATTCCCCCAGTCGCGACTACTGTCAAGCATGGTAGGTCGCCAGCACGGTAGCTAGTGGTTTAACTTTCTTCCTGTTCATGTGGACAACACAAATTGATATCACTCGACAGATAGTTAAATAATAACCGAGTAGTGGCTAAAGTAGGACATTAAATAACGATAATCATATCATGTTGTTTATATCATAGATTTATTACACATGACAACAGTTTTGGCATAACAAATTAAATAGGTATGTCAGCAACTTGTGATACGCATGTCTGTGACGTCGGCATTTCTCCAATTGTGCGGTGGAGTGGTGGTGTAGTCTTCGACGGTGGTGGACCAATTAGAAATGGAGAAATGCTTACGTCACAGTACAAGGCTGAGTGGAGGATAGATGCGCAATTTGTTTCAAAACCAGTAATGTTGCTGACATACCTATTTTATTTTTCATGAGTTTTGGCTTAAAAAGACGTCGCGCTCACATATGTGTCTCCATATTAAACTCGTACAACATAACAAACTGTGTGCTCAATAGATCACATTTAGCTCCTTTAGTCTAAAAATCAGAGTGAATTGACTTCTCATATAATTTTTAAACTAACGGAGGTAAACATGATCTGTTGAGGGCAATATTTAGTAAGTTATGCACTTGTAAGATAGAGACAACAAATGTCTGTGTAGCATCCTCTTAAATACAATATACATTTATATTTTATATTTAAAAACATTGATACTCAGTATACCTTTCAATAATGTTATTAAAAATATTATAATAATAGTACAATAAAATAATAAAGTACATTTAATTCTGTATATATAAACTAAACTAAGATAAAAGTGAGAATCATAAATTGCGGTCATTTTGCTCAAAACGTAACTAATGATATTATTATTATATACTTGAAAATTATAACGCGGCTAACAACATAATATACACTAGCACAAGTAACGACGGGTCAAATAAAAGTTAAAATTTATAGATCATAAGTCTAGGTTTAGTAATTTGATCCATTCTATAGCTTCCGGAGTGACGTTATGGATAGGGGAGAATGTTGTACCTTAGGACTATTTTTATTAAATGTCCTCTCATAGCTCTAATTGTTAATATCAACGTTAATGCATATTAATAATATTGTAGATATATTAAATCTAGCCTACATGAGTTTTTTTATTTACCCTAAATCAACTACTTTCTAAGATAATTTTATTTAAAAAATGGTTCAAGGTACAATGTATAATGTACCTTGGAATTCACATTGAAAAAGGTCGTTTTAAACACTATGTGTCTATTGATTGCTTGATCTCTCCACTGCCGCACCAAGAATCATCTCTGTACTTCCATTTGTGTAAAAAGTGTCCACACCTCCTTCGTCCTGTTCTGATGCGATTCACTGTCAGCTATGTGCGTCTAGGTTCATTCCCTCTAACATCTTAGAAGGGTTATTTACAAACTCCTGATTTCTGACTTCAGGTTCTGTCCATTACTTTGTCCATATCACAGAGTCACAATTCTAATCTGTTTTCTATAAATGTTGTAAGTGCCATAACATGTTTTACGCAGCCA
Source organism: Nasonovia ribisnigri (assembly GCA_027563435.1). Lineage (NCBI taxonomy): Eukaryota > Metazoa > Arthropoda > Insecta > Hemiptera > Aphididae > Nasonovia > Nasonovia ribisnigri. The sequence continues at coordinate 40,011 of JANEHU010000425.1, forward strand.
TGGTTTTCTCTAAACTCTGATTGTTCACCAACCTTAAGAAGGGACAATAACTTAAGCTTTTTTTAATTTTTTTTTAACATTATGTGGTTAATATGTCTGTATAAAATTGAGACAGCCACTTTACGGATACCTGGACCAGTATATTTTAGGAATTCTGAATATTATATTCCAATGAATCCTGCTGCTTTGCCTAACTTTGGTTTTATAAGTGTGTTGGACAGTTCCCCTATTGTGAACTGTGCACTGTAAAATGGGTGTGGGCATTGCTTCTTGAAGTTTCTCAATTGACTTCTTGTGGCCTTCACGTAATTCTGTCTTTGCAATCGTAAGAAGTCTAGATGAAATATCATGTAGCTTAACCTTGTTTGTTTTGTATTGTCTTATGGTTACCTCCTCATAATCTTTTTATGAAGACCCATGCTTTATGACTTGATAGTGTGAAGCCAACATTATATAGTCATATTAAAATGTTTGTAAATACTACAATAAATAATTTGTATAACACTGATTACTACTTACTAGGTAGTGTTAAAATAAAATAAAATTTATTAAAAATTGGTTTTATTTAGAATAATGCTTCTATTTAATTACAGTACTCCGGTCTCTTAAAAAGTTCTATTGCATTTTAACAGCAAATTAAATAGTATTTTATAAATAGCAATGGTATTTAGACATTTTATGTACACCTGTACTACTATTAACTACATTTGTGGCTTCTATTCAACTGATTATTATCCACCTAACAAATAATTAAACAATTTAAATGTATTTTAATATTTTCCTGTTTTGTAATTTTAAATTTTATAAGTACTAATTTTGTCCTGTAATTTATGTTTATTTTCATATTTTTGTTTAGGTATATACTGATAGTACAAAAGTCTAAAATGTTCACGATTCCACCAATGTGAACCACATAATAAATTACAGTAGAACGTCAATTATCCGGATAATGAAAATATAGAAAATTAAAAGTTATACTTATAATATACGTTATAATAATTGACAAACTAGTACAAGGGTTAGACACCAACTGGCAAATTGAAAATACATACAGACGCTACAGTGATAGCCAATAATCAGTGTTCGATTTTAATATTTTATGGAATAATTTTTATATATAAAGAGTATTCATAAATATGTACTATAACTGCAGATATATTATAATCTACAATTACGATTACATGGAATGACAAAATATAATTACAAGTTATTCAAATACTTTGCCCGTCCAGTGGATTGACGTTCTGATAATTGATATTCTACTGTACTTAAATGTATACATCAAACAAGAACATATTATGCATAAACATATATTGGATGAATCAACCAAATTGAAGCTAGATGATGATGGCAATGAATGTCAATGGTAAGTATTTTATTGTTTTCTTTATAAGAATTCCCTTATTGTCTGGTGATACTCGGTTAATATAGTATTTGTTGTCTCCCATAGTTTTTAATAGACTATCTTTAAATATATACTTCAATGTTTGTGCATTTTAACCCAAATGATACCATTTTTTTTTATCATAATATGTTGGTGCACTATTTTTTCGAAAATCATAACACACTTGAGTACTATAATAAATATTTGTTACATACATGCATTTTTTTTATGTAGGTAGTGTATAATATAAAAATAATCTACTTTGAAAAAGACTTATAAGTAATAACTACTTACCATGATAATTATAGTGGTAATACTATGATAAAGTTAGATATCTAAGTGATACTAAACAATTAATAATTATTATATGCTTTTAGTATATAGCTTTTTAACATCAAAATCAGAAATCTGAATATTAGGTATTTAGAGAACTTTGAAAAATATAAATAAACAAAAAACTAAAATATTTGAAAATACATTTAATCGTTTAGATTTTGAAAAATACCCATATCATAACATAAAAATTGTTTCCAACTATTCAAATATATTATAACTTACAATATTGTTTTATTTATTTTTTATTATTTTGTGTATACTAAATTTATTGTAGTTCCTATAATATACTCCAAATTATGGGTTATATAGGTACTTTTTTTTGTTTTAATGCCTGAATGTGGGATAATTTTTGGAGCGCTCTATTGTGATATAAACATACAGGTATTGAGTACTTAAATGTTGTGTGAATTTATAGTACTGAAAATGTAAAAATGCCCAATCATGCTCACTGTTTTAAATACATATGTTGTGCTCGTTTTATTTTTAATACCAAATCAGTATTTCATACATAGGTGGTATACTATTTATCTTTTTAAGAATGTAAAAAGTGTTCCTTGTATTATGCTATTTCAAAATAACATATCATATCATTATAACTCCTAATACTATAAGTAAACAATTTAAAGAAAAATTTGATTTTGAGGATTTCAGCACAACATTTGTTTTCTCTTAGACCTATCCACAACATGGATACGGCACATACTGATGTAAAATCATTTATTTTTTTTTATTTTTAAATAATCTTAAAGTAAAACCACATATTAGAAAAATTACAGAAGATAATATTTTTGAGGATTTGATTTCATATCAGTTGTATATTTTATTATCCTTTGATTTAAGAAGACTACACCCATGTATATTGTCTGTCTGACAAATGTACAACATATCAAAAACTGTTTTGCTCAGGAACCACTCAGTCTATAGAGATAGATAAGAATTCAAATTGATATAAAATATAGTTGAGAACATTATCTGACATCTGTGAAATATTGTTTTTATTTTATTGATATCACTTATATAAATAAAGTTCTTACTGTTTCAAAATACATTATTTTTGTGTTTTTCAATCTTGAAAACCTTTTTTATAGTTCCAATATCGAAAAAATAAATATAATATTTCACAGCCGAAGTTCTTCATTTCATGGGGTGAAAATGTCATTTCTTAGTTATGACTGTAACCTTCTCAGTTCTTTCACGCTCAAAACAGATTTTGTTATGCTAAACATTAATTATAAGACAGAGACAACAGATGTAGGTGTCGCTCCCTGTTAAACAAAAAATAAAAAATGTTTGTAAATTTAAATGGTTTTGAGACAATATGTAGTCAAATCAATATTTCATGCCCTACTGAAAATACCGTCATAAATATTATTATCTTTTTTACTATGCAAAATCTTACTCTAAAACAAAACAAAAAAAGGGGAGTAAGTGGGTGTCACTATGCTATACAGTGGGTTACAAGTGGGTCACTGTAATAGATAGTGTTAAATTCGAATCCAATGATACACAATCATTGAATGTGGAAAACGATTTTGATCGAAAACAATCTGTCAGCCTATAATATTACTATAGTACCTATATTTGATGATATTAGTGTGATTAAAGTAATTTATTTTACTCTTTGGCTTAAGTACAACAGTAGGGGTTAAATTCATTTTTGCCAAAAAAAAATGACATTGTGTGTATAAAATATAATAATATACACTAAAAGTTTCATATACCCACGAATAATAATATTAAATTACAACAAGATAACTGTTTTTTATATAAATATTTTTTAGTTTTTTTTATTACAGCATGACCTATTTATGAATACGCATTTTAAATTTTCAATTTAATAAATGTTGTAAAAATCGTGCCATATCAATCTTTATTAATTCTTAACTGCTATTAGAACTACTTATGAGGAATCTTGTATTAAATAATCAAGTTTTTTGATCCTACAAATATTTTATTGACAATTTATAGATTAAAAAACTAAATTGAAAACTATTATTGTTTGTTTTAGGTACCAGAAAACACTATAGAACATGAAGATGAAATAAAAATTGAAGTGCAAATAGTTGATGATATTATACAATATTTTTTTTATCAATGACGAGAATAATGTGTGCCTTCATCTGCATCTATGACATTATATTAAGTCACAGATTGAAAACAAGGATAACAAAGCAATATATGAAGTTTAGAAACATAAGGTGAGGAGATAGAAAAAAATAACAATGTTTGCGTTTACTATCTGTTCAAAATTCTTTCTCAACACTTAAAACTCTTTCTAACTAATTTTGAAAAAACATACAAAAATATCATCTGTAATATATCATATTTTTATAAAGCAACTCCCTTAAATTTGATCCAGTAGTAGTATTCATTAGAAATAAAACATTTATATGGTTTTTCCCCGGTATTAATTTATGATCCTTAAGGTGAGTTTTGCTAGGTTATCAAAACTCTCATTTAGGGTTTATACCGGAGAAAAACCATAAAAATGAGTTATGTTTATTGAGTTGTTGAATATTCCTAAAGATCATAATACCATAAAGTCCGATGAATAAGTTTCAAAAACATCAACTTTAAAGGAATAGTAACACGGTTGTATAATAATGCTATTGAATCAAAAAACAAAAGCTGAACCTTATATATAATATTTTTTTTTGTTAAAAATGTACCAAAGTTTCTACCTTAAGTCAATATAAGTGGTAGTTGTATCTGTGGGCAGTTAATGGGTTGTATCCCCCCCCCCCGCCCCATGCAATTAGGGAAACCCTATATTAATGAGTTGTTTGTTATAAATCTACTTCTCAAACATTGATTAGTAATCATCACAATAGTATTCCTAAATTCATTGAAACATAAAACTATAAAGTATAAAAAATACTGCCATTTCTTACAAATAAAACATTTGTATGGTTTTTCCCCCGTGTGAATGTTTGATTCTTAATGTAAGTTTTGCTAGGTTATCAAAACTCCCATTAGAATTTATACGGGAGAATGACCATACACATGAGTTGTTGGTAATAAATCTTTACATAAGCCAACAGTAGTGTTTATAGGCCTTGATTTGTTTAATCGTAAAGCTGATAACATTAAAAATATTATATTTTAAATAGGTGAAGTCACTAGCTATGGCCACCTTAAGTATTTACCATTTAATAGTTAAGCCTTGACATTTTGACCTGTTATCATTATAATATGTTTATTACTTAGTTAACATTTTGGATACAACGGGTAATTGTAATATCTAACTCATTATTTCTCAAAATAATTTTTTTTTTATAATTGTAACCCTTGTTATTTTTAGTAATCACTAGCTCTGGTCAGTAAAATACCCACTTATGGCCTAAATTAAAAAATTTTAATACATTTAAATGTAATGATAAATAATACTGTATTAATTCTGAATTGTATATTTCACTACTCAATCATGTATAAATAACTAAATAAAATCATTTCTAAAAATAATTTAATATTCTGAAAATAAGAATTTGAAATAACGAGATTTGCCGGACGAGCGCACATCATATAACTGTCTACTTAGTTCGCTAACTTTTCGGATTTGATTTCTCTATAATATTATCAATATTATCACAAACCACATAAAAGTCTTATTCCTATTATTTCACAAATAAGTTAATTTGTTAGTTGATTGTCAAAAGGATAACCAAAAAAAAAAAATTTGGTTCATTACCTATGGTCGTAAGTCCGTCAGATATTTTATTACAGTTGTCTGCGGCCACTTTTACCTCTTCAGAAGTCAGATATACAATTGTTCAAATATTTATTTAATCCTAGTTATCTGATTGCCAAATGATCCAATTAATATTGTTCTTTATCTTGGACAATAAATGTAAAATCAGCCAGAAACGTATGTAAGATCTTCAAAGTACAACAGAACATATTAAATTCAAATTAACAATAAATTAAATAAAAAATGTTTTAAATTAAGCTGGACATAGATGATGAATCCACTCTAAATAATTTTCTCAATCATCAACTTATTTAATTAATTTAATCTTTATTAATATCACCATAGTGCTATTTATTATACTTAAAACATTTGTATGGCTTTACTCCCTTATGAACTTTTGATTCTTGTTATAAGTTTGGCTTGGATATCAAAACTCACATTAAAATTTGCAATGTAGTATAGCCATGTATATGTATTGTTGGTAATACATACTTTTCGAAACCATAAACTTAAATCCAACTCAGTAGAGTTCATAACCCTCCCTTTATTTTATCCAAAAGCTGATAAACATAATCAATGATAACAAGTATCAACATTAAGTCTACTAAGTACTATCTATTTTAAACTAAACATTTATTATGTTTTTCACCCTATGAACTTTTGATAAATAATAAAAACCATGACAGTTTTAAAAATATAAATGACATACCCATAATACTCAATTGTTGAAGCTGCACATTACTATTTGGATCTGGGACATCAAAATAATCTCTTTCTTAGAAATATTCATCATCACTATCATTTTCAATATCGGTAAGTCCACCATCGTCATCAGGAATTTCTATTAAAGTTTCTATTTCAAAATCACTCAACTTTTTAAATTTATGTGAAACACTCAAACTTTCGATGTACGATGAGTCACTCTCTAGAAGTCTATACGTTAGTCGGAATATTTGAAGTCACAACGACAACGGACCAATGGGACTTATAAGTCCGTTGCAATAATAAATTGAAACTAAATACTAAACGCACATATTATCGTGTTTCAATGATACGCATTGGTTCATTAGATGTTTACGATAATAACAACATCGGCGTTTATTGATTATCAGTGGGTTTTCATGCGGTAGTTATTTTTAGAAAATTGGTGAATATTATTTGAAAAAAAAAATGTTTATCTTATAAAATTATGTATACAGCGTTATCTATTGGTGTGCCATAAATTCACTTCCTATAAAATCGAAAAAAAACATCGTGACTTATATGTCTCGTTGGTCACATAGAACATATTTTAGTTTCTTCCTTATTAAATATGTGTAAAATGACAGCGGACTTAAAAGTCCCATTGGTCAGCAAAGGGTTAACATGTAAGTTTTGCTAGGATGTCAAATCCACAAGGATTTATATGGGAGGATAGCCGTGTACATGTATTGTTGGTAATACATACTTTTTGAGACCATAAACTTAAAGCCAACCCAATAGAAGTACTATTGATTAAAAATAAAACACTTGTATGGTTTTTCTCCCGTGTGAACTTTTGATACTTAATGTAAGTTTTGCTAAGTTATCAAAACTCACTAGGATTTATACAGGAAAATAACCATGTTAATGAATTTTTGATATTAAATTAATTTTTGAAGCAACAACTCTAATGTTATTACAGAATGAATACATTAAGCTCCCATATTTCATAGAAACAAGCCTTTTAATTTAATTTTATTTTTAATAAGAAATTGTCTATCTTAAAGCAACACTGTAGGATATATTACAAGTAACATATTTGTATGATTTTTTTATATGTCTCTTAGTACATTCAATATTGTTCATTAAATCTGCAAACCATCTACTTATAAATATCTTTACATTAAGATTCATAAAATAGATAAGTGTTTAATAGAGTGAGCAGAATAATTTTATTTATGAGGAATTATTCTAGTCACATTTATATTCCCTTCCTTTATGTATATATTTTTATATTTGTTTACTATTTTATTTTGTCGAATTTATAATGGAAATTGTATTATAATAAATAGTTACATGTTAAGCTTAGCTTATGAGACAAATATTACAAATTATATCATTAATAAATTTATGTAATCTCCATTCAAACTATATCTTACTATAAAATAATATTGTTTTTTTATAATGTAATGTTTTATCTTTCATTATATTTTGAAGTTCAAAATTAAAATGTTAAAATGATATAATTATTCAATGTATAAGTTTATATTGGTTTTTTATATTTTGTTACTTTATAATTGTTATTATGTAATTTAATGTATTTATATATTAAAAATGTATCACCCAATGACCTCTATGCCATGGTTATCATTAATAATAAAAATTTAAAATCAATGTGTGTAACTTAATCTTATTACCATTAAATGATTGTAATATAATTTTAACGACGTCTTCTTAATCAATCAAATTTCTTGTAATCTGATTTTATAGTATGCCATCTACCATGTATATGTGGTAGAATATATTCACCATCAGCTGAAGGTGATAATGCTAGGTTTTTGTGATTAACCTACTGCTTTTGGGTGTAACACACTGTGGAAGTAATGTCTTTTTAAGTGTAAATTTATTATATTTTAGTTTATAGCTATCTCGACCGGAGTTTTCCGTGAGATTCTCTTGTGATAATATACTGCTAGCATATAGGCAATCTTCCTGCAGTAGATCACGGACACCGCTTAGTGTACAATTTAACTTAGAATAAGTATCAAAAAATGCAAAAATTGGTCCACTTAAATGTTTCAAACCCAATACATTCACTAAAATACACGCTTATCGCATTAATTATAATAATAATTATTATTAAAACCAATAGCAACCATTTATAAACAAAAAATAATAATATCAAAATCCATGTTTGAAAACTTCCCCGGGTTGGGCCTCTTATAGTTTTATTTACCTTTTTTTCGCAACAAACTGTAGCCTATCTTCTTCCCCGAGGCCTAATCTATCTCTGTACCAAATTTCATCGCAATCGGATGAACGGTTTAGGAGTGCATAGAGCCATAAAGGACATTGGTAAAAACAAACATTTTTTTGTCTTCTATACATACATATATTATAGATTGTTTATGTTCTTTATTCATTATAAATGTTTTACAAGAAGAGAAATAATTTTTTTTGTTAGTAATACTGAAATATAGTAGGTATAGTAGGTACAGTAGGTACCAGCTACTAATGCTAGCAATCACAACAAAGCAAGTTATTGGTAAATGAATGATTAATTTTATTATTTTACTCATGTTTGAAATATAATAACTACCAAGTATTTAAACATCAAAAATTACTTTTGTATCATTACTAAAGATGTTACACTTTAATAATTGTGTTTATTTTATAAATATGTAGAACTATATTTTTATTAATAATGCACACCGCAGTCCAAGGCCGTTTCAAGATTACCTAGTAGCTGGTAGCTCGTCAACAAAATAGTGTGAATATTGCTACTAATTGTCCGAAAGCATATTTTCGCATAGCTATTGATATACTATTTTTTGATGATTTTATAAGACAATTAAAAGAACGCATCACTAAACATAAAAAAAATATATCCTAACCATAGTTTTATTATATAATATGAATTGTATACGATATTAAATTACCTATACAATATTATAATAAAATAAGAACAGATTTTTAGCTTACAACTTACTTTAATACTATTAATAAGAATAATACAATAAAAGATTTGATTATATATAATAAATAGTATTGATAAGAAGTTACAACAGTTGAATAACGAGTTTACATAACCTTTCATTATATTAAATTAACCAATTCGGTTCGTCGGCTGGAGGATTATATTATATTGGGAGTTCTGGGTCCTACATATTATTATTATATATTATATATTATTATACTGTAATTACTACAGATTATTTTTAATTTAGTAGCAAAACGAGACCATAATAAAGGTACCTATAATGAATTACACTGATGTTAAAATGTTATGAACATATTTAAACAGCTGTACCTACAGTAATAATATTTTAATTTATTTTTTACGCTTGACAAATAATTTTTGGAACGGAATAGATGTCATTCACCGTCGAAAATAGCAAAAGTGTTTACTTTTTCTCTCTCCCTGCACTTGCCACATAGTATTATAAAACCATTAAAACCTATTTAATGTGACCGATTTTTAAAAGAACAATTATTTTTTTCACAAAATATTTAAAACTTTTTATTGATTTCAGAATAAAAGTATTCAGATTACTTTTATTTGAATACTTTACAAGACTAGGGATATAAGCAATTGACCCTCGATTACATTGAGTGAATTTAATTGCTGCTTATCCGATCACAACTGCAGACTGCAGAGGCATTAAACTTAGTCACAACTACTGCTAGCCACTAATCACTATATATAGTCGCTAACGTTAACGGATTATGGGCGTGTCTGTTATTTTTTGTGACGATTATTATAAGTGTCCCCCTGAGCCCGCACATTTAGAAGATGTCAGCGCAATATTTGTTTTCTTTTTCAGACCAATGCGTGGCATAGATAAAACGCTCGTTGATGTAAAAATGTGATATATCTTATAATGCATATAACATATATAGTTCATAACAGTATTATACCTACTTAATTGTATCAATTTAATCAATTTTGCAACGATGAAAGCTCAAAAAATATAACGTTAAATGGCGACTTGTGCCCACGACAATATAGTTGTAAAAATATGTGTTGATTCACGCATACGTACGACAGAGTGACAGACAAATAGTGACGATTAGCGCCTAAAATGTACCTACAATAAACGGGAATATACTCAATTTATGTTAGTTCGACGTATTTTACAGGCTTTCGGCGAACCTAAATTAAATATAAAACTAAAACTTTGTACAAAAAAATACTATACACATAATAAACATCATACTACTTAAGCTATTAAATAAAATAAATCACAAAGCCATAATATGCAGATTGTGCGTGCGTGTTGTGTATCGTATACTCGTATGTGTTTGTTACGCCAGTCGACATACCAAATACCTAATTTTCCGACCAATATTCGATGTGGTGATATGTTGCCCCGTTGCCCGGTGCTTTAATTGGGAAACAACATAATAATATCATATGTTTAGAATTTTAGACTGCATTGTTTTCAGTATGAACTACTTATGAGGAACTTATTGTATTCAATTTTGAATTTTCAAATCATAACTATACAAATAAAAAATAGAATATTTAATACATTTTAGATTCTGAGCGGAGCGATAAATGTATTGGTTTTACAATGATGTGATTTTAGATTCTGAGCGGAGTGATGAATGTATTGATTTTACAATGATGTGTGTTTTTTTTTTTTGTTTTTTTTTTTTTACTTTTGTGTCTGACATCTCTTAGCTTATGGGTCAGTAAAACTGCTTCGATTTTCTTCAACAGTATATTTTCTGATATGAAACTGAATCTAGTTGTTCCTTGAGGGGTCAAAAGTAAAAAAGTATAAATAGTTTTCAAATGAGTAGGGAAAAACAAAAGAAAAATATTAAGAAAAAGTGAGAATTTGTACGCAAAATCAGTTTTCAGCTAAATCGATTTTGTATTATGGTATAACTCTAAAACAAATTACCGCAGATACATGAAATATTCACTGGTTGTTTATATTATCATTTTCTATACACGATAAAATTTTCAAAATATTTTGAATTCTTTTGAACTGTTTACGGACATAACTCAATTTCCTATTTTTTTAGGTTTTTTTTTCTATGAATGTCAATTAAATTTTATTTGTTGGATAAAAAACTTGACATTTTAATACAGCAATTAAAAACCTTAAGTCACAATTTTTTTTTTATCGGCATTTAAAATTCAAATCTTAGCAAAATACGTAAAAATCACGAAAATTATTTTCAGTTACAAATTCATAAAAAATGTTCCTTTTAAATCTAAGATTTGAAAATTTAATTCAAGATTCTTCATAAGTTCACCTACATTTTTTTAAAAAAAAAATGTCTACCTAAAAGTCAAATTAAATTTTTATAAGCGTTTGAAGTTTAAATTTTTACAACATTGGAAATTCATTGATTTCTCATGTAGCGATTTTCTTGTTTCGCAGTAATTCAAAACTAATAACAGTAGATACTTGAAATTTATATCATATGTTTATTTTCTCAATTGCTATACTTGATAAAATTTTCAAAATATTTTGTTTCGTTTTGAGCTATTTACGGACATATTTTTTTACAGTTTTTTTAGTTATTTCTTTTATGAATGTCAATAAAATTTTTATTTGTTACGTCAAAAAGCTTAATACAAGGCTCCTAATATATTATTACAATTGAAAAATATTAAAAATACATAGGCACAATTTTTTTTATAAGCATTTAAAGTTCGATTTTTGACAACATTTATCAAATTTTAAAATTCAAAATAATTTTGTAGTTAAAAATTGATAATATTTTCAATTTTTAGAGCTAAGGATTGAAAATTTAAAACAAGGTTCCACGTGACTTGGTTATTTTGTGACTAAAAATCTCAAAAATATAAACACAGTTTTTTTTTATAGTTATTTATGATCAAATTTGGACGAAATTACATACTAAATAACCGAGAATAACAATTTTAGTTATTTTGTTGTAATTGTATAATATTAAATCAACTTACCGGCTACCGTATTAATAATATAAAATAACAATATATAATATAAAATAAACTTGATCAAAAAAAAAAAAAATGTCTACAAGAAAGTCAAAGTAAATTTTATGGGTGTTTGAAGTTCAACATTTTACAACATTGGAAATTCATTCGATTTCTCATGTAGCGATTTTCTTATTTTGCTGTAATTCAAAAACTAATAACAGTAGATACTTGAAATTTACACCATATGCGTATATATATAAATATATATATATTTATATCCTTATTATGCGTTTTCTTTACATGATAAAATATTTTGTTTCGTTTTGAGCTATTTACGAACAATTACAAATTTCTTTTTTTTTGTTCAACTAAATTTTAATCGTTGGGTCAAAATACTTGAAAATGTAATACAAGGCTCCTAATATATTGTTACAATAGTAGCTGAAAAATATTAAAAGTACAGATGCACAACTTCTTTATAAGCATTTAAAATTCAATTTTGACTACATTTATCCAATTTTAAATTTAAAAATAATTTTGTAGCTAAGGATTGAAAATTTATTAAAACAAGGTTCCATGAAAGTAGGTTATTCTGTAACTAAAAAATCTCAAAAGTATAAACACACAGTTTTTTTTATAGTTATTTTATGATAAAATTAGTAATTACATATTAGATAACCAAGAATAACGATTTTAGTTATTTTGTTGTTATTTTATAATAATAATTCAACTTACCAGCTACCGGGCAACCGCCGTGTTAATAATATGAAAGAACAATATAAGTATAATATAAAATATCCATACTGGCAAACAGTTTCAGCAGAGTGCATCAAAAAAAATGTGTACCCAGGGCAGCAAAATCCTAAATACAACACTGTGAACACTGTCCAATTGTCGTTCGGCGGGCGGCTGGCCAACACTTTCTGTTCGCGTAAGTTTGCCGCCGACCGTTTCAAATTTTCGAGCGGCGGGCGCCGGTGGCAGAACGTTTCGCTCCGGCGTGGCCAAACGTTTGCCGTTCACGTTGACCGATGGGCGGGCGGTCTTGCTTATCGTTATCATCGTTTCTTTTTATTTTTTTTTCTCGTTTTTGTCCCCCCGAACCTTCTGGTTCACCACAGTACTACACGAATTTTTATTTCGTTGATAGCGTTGTTTTTTTTTTCGATTTCCTCGTACACAACGACAACGAAAAGTGACCACGACAAACAACAAGCAGCACCGCCAACAGCATCGTCGTCGTCGTCGTCGTTTGCGTGACGGCAAAAAATAAGAAATCAACGGACGACATGTAACGCGGTCACGATCGTTTTTCGATTCAACCTAAACGACTGCCGATCGCGGACGCCCCGGGGACCGTACAACGCCGTCCCGTCTGTCCGACGGTTTCCAAACGTCTCCGGAAAAAGATCTGATGTCCGTCGTATTGCTCCTGTTCAACTCTGTCGCCAAATAATGAAAATGAGCGACGAAACGCCAGTCAGTTCTCTGGTTCTACCAGTGTTGATCAGACCGATTTTATCTCAGGTATTCAATGTTTTGCGCTGTAGCAATCCTTTCGAAAATGCTTTGTAATATCTTTTCTTTGGTTCTATTGTATTTTTGATTTTTAACCAAATTGTATCGATGCGACTTACATCAACGCTATTGCGACAAAACTAAGTTATGTTGTGATTTTCAGTTAGAGAAACGCAATGTTTCTGCGTCTCAAACTTTACGGTCAGCATTGTTTAAAACGGAAAATACTCATCCAGGGTTTGCGTATAATTTGGTTGCTGGCATAATGAAACAAGGTGATATTAGTATTAATATGAATGAGAGTATATTGCGACTTCAAGGGACAGTTTCTGATCTAGAAGGTAAATTTTAAACTACATATTGAACATTAAGTAGGTATTTAATATTTTGAATTAAATTATTATTTAATTATATTATATTTAGAATTATATTATACGCTTCTATTTTTTGAAATGTGTTGAAGATATTATGTTCGGCCAAGTTTTTTATTTTGCCTAGTTACATGTGAAATTTGTACAGGGAAAAAGTGAAATTACTATTGAAAATTATTAAATGTGTATAAATTATAAATTTTAATTTTTCTATCTAAAATGCATATAAACTACTGATCCATCATAATGTATGATAAAGTTAGAACAAATTATGTTTCATAAAAGTGTGATTAAAAATACAAAATCTTTTAGATTATACTTGTACACCATTTTATAGTTTTTAGAATATATTTTACAATAGTTGTAAGGTCATATTTAGTCTGTTAATAGCAAATTGCACTATTTTGTAATTTGAATAAAAATTTCATGTACAATTTCAAGAAAATAAGAATAAGAATTTTAATAACCCTTGCCAATTCAGTAGAATTGGAATTGGAATCTTTAAAACTTTATCGGTTTTAGTTTAGGTTTTAGGTTCTGAGCTCAAAAATCAAAAATTTAGGTTTCGGTTTTCTAAAATATAAAATTTCTGTTTTAGTTAATACTGGTTTTAACTCTTTTTATTAGACTTGCTATTTGTTTTATTTTTATCAACTAAGTAGGTAATGTATAAAAAAAATCTATCCTAGGTAGGTACTATCAGACAGCACCACATTGATTCCATTTTCATTATTCTGTATTATAAAAAATAATACATACATAGATTCATTATTACAAAAATTATGTTTTTTTTTATGTTATGATTCCAATGAAAATATATCTAATGGAATCAAAATGGCGGCCTCCAATAAGGGGACACTTTTTACTGCATAAATTATATACAATGCTTGTTCTATACTTACAGATTAGTACTAGGTAGGCACTTAATATAACATTTTCAATTATATGAGTATAACTTAATACGTAGTTATTGTACATGAAACACCAAGAATGTTTTACAATATTGTTCTCTAGGTGTAGTAATTAAATAATCAGTTAATCAAATTAAAGTACATAAATAAAATCACTTACATATGTTAATCAAAAATTAAAAAGTATTAATACAGTGTATATATTATGGTTATAATATACTGTATTTACAAAAACTAATGTTTTATTTACTTTTACATATTTCAAAAAGTTTAAAACTTCTAAAGTGTCCCTTGGTTTTTTCAAAATTTTTTGTAGAAAGGTTAGTGGCAAAGTTTTGTGGGTAATTGATTTCCAAAATTCTTAAATCTTAAGTAAGCAAACTGGATTTGATATTTATTTATTATCAAATTTTAAATATTTTTATTGTAATTTAATAGTTCAAATTAATAATATATAATTTAGTACATATGTGAAGATAATTTATTTTGTAGGTATTGATTATTTTATTATAATACAGAATATTAAATTATTAATACAAATATTCTATAATCTCACATTTTGTTTAGGTGGTGAATATAGGTTAAATAGATCTGAAGATGCGTTTCAAGAATTAAATAAAAAATCTATGGCTTTAAAAAGAATATTAAGTCGCATACCAGATGAAATCAATGATCGTAAAACTTTTTTGGAAACAATTAAGTAAGTTATAACAAATGTTAAAATGTTTTATAGTTGTATAGTTTTATTACTATCACATACCTAATAGTAAATATATTGAATAACGAGTGGCAACTCTTTTAAATGACTTAGTACAACCATTAGTTTGATAGAAAAATATAATATATTTTCAGTTATTTAGAATCTGAACTACTGTCTATTACTACCGGTAAAGTGGTGACATTCATTTTTTTTTGACATAAATAATTTTTATTTCTTATTAATAATTTTATGTAGATCAAATCATATGTGTTTAATTATCTATATTATATGTATAAAAATTGTCCACTTTTTTTTTTATAAATGTATATTATAATATAAAAGTTATTATATGAAGACCATCAAGAAAGCACAATACAAATATGCTTGAAAATCAATTGGGAATAATTAATTACTGTAATCAACAATTAAATGTTAGTTTTCTGTTTTTATTGTATTATATTGATATTAAAAAAATGTATTAGTAATGTTTCTGCTTTTCTAAAAATCATTTACTAACACACAATCCATTACAGGGTTTGTTAGAAATTAAATAGAAGTATAAAAACTTAAAAAGATATATTATACAGTTTATATTTCTTAGTAGTAAATAGTAATTTGATTAACTTTTCAAGTTTATCAGCTAAGTAAAATATCTTATGTTTACGGGCTGGCTGCTATTATTTTTTTTCTGGCCGAGTTTCGTAATAATAACATTTATTATTGTTACCCTAGTACCCTCTTCCGAAAAACATATTTATAATTAATAGATTTTTCCTTTCAAAGGAAAAATATTAAGTAGCGTTCTACGTTGTTCAAATTAGAATTATCCTTTTTATGTATGATATTGCTAGTGGTGAAGAGGGTTTGGTAGTAACTACACATAATGTAATATTACAATTAAATATTAATGAACGTTTAATATTTTATTGGGAGTATGTACAATATTTTATTTTACGATTAATTTGTTTGTTGAGTTTTTTGCTCACATTTTTTATTTTATATTCTTTCAACAACCAATTCAAAAATTTAAACAATTTCTATTCTAAGAAGTCTAATAAACTATTTGATATATTTAAACGTTTAAAATTATTATCAATTTTATTTAGACAAAATATTATGTTTTGTTTGTTTAATTTGTTAGTATTTACTACAGTATAAACATTATTTTATTCATGATTACAGAGAGATAGCTAGTGCTATAAAAAAATTACTTGATGCAGTCAATGAAGTATCTGCATATATTCCAGGGCCTAGTAACAAACAAGCATTAGAACAGAGAAAACGTGAGTTTGTTAAGTATTCCAAACGGTTCAGTAATACACTAAAAGATTACTTCAAAGAAGGACAGTAAGTAAATTTGTTTATTTACAATACAAAATTCTCATTTAAAAAAACCTTAAGTTAGTACCTGTTGAATTATAAGTGACATTTACATTTCAACAATTTAGTTTTACACTTTTACCCAATAGCTTTTATAAATTAAATTCTACTAACAAACTTATTTTAAATCAGCTTGGCTTCCCAACTGAAAATTAAAATATTACAGAATATCAGTGGCTCATGGTTCAGGCGACAAAATGATTTCACCCCCTACTAAAATTAAAGAAAATAAGAATATTAATTTTATACTAATATTTACTGAAAAAGAAGTTTTAATGGTTTATTAAAACTTTAATTTTTGAATAATAGTATTATATTTATGAAATTTTTTTTTGTGTATAATTGTGAAAACATTGAGTTGTTCCTGTCAGAAATCAGGAGTGTGTTTGAAAAAAAATATCTTTGTTCGAGTTGTTCTGAATACATTTTCAATTATAAGTTCATACAATAAAATATTAGTATAGGAAGTAGGTTATTTTTTTTTTAATTAAAAATGTATATTTTAAGGATCATGGTTGGTCGCTTTTTTTAATTAGTATTTTTAAACATAATTCATTTAAAGCTTGAAAATAATAGTAGATTTAATTTGCTATAGATATCATATTAAAATCACCCTCTCATCAATAACAATCATGAGCCTCCACTGCAGAATATTTATACATTTTATAAATCTGTTTACTAATCTGACTTAACAAATATATATTTGTGCAAAATTTAACAAAAAATAAGTTCATTTAACGCTCAATTAACTTAAAATTGAATGTTAAAATTTAGTAATTTTCAGTATAAAAATGTAAATATGTTATTGATTAATAAAACAAGATCAACAAAATACTATTTTAACAATCAATTAATATAACTTAATTTTTCACTGAATTGTATCATTAAACTTATTTTTATACCATATTATTGGCTGTAGTAGAACTCTCATTTATTAATTTCTGGTCAAAATTAATTTGTTTAGGAATTATTAAAAAAAAATAGTTTTCTGTAAGAGATACATTGAAATTTAGTTTACAAAAAATGTAACAAAATTTTAACTTTCAAAAAACTGGAAAACTTGCTAAACATTTAGGACAATACTTATTACTATTTTTTTTTAGTTATATTTTATAGCTAAGTTATAATAATGGATTGCATTTTTTTTTTTCAGTGCCAATGCAGTATTTATCAGTGCCTTATATTTAATTCACCAAACAAACCAAATTATGATAACTGTGAAAAGTAAATGTGAATAACATTTTTTTTATATTTCAGTTAATAAGTAAGCAATGTAATACATTCCACTACCAATTATTTATTACAATTATTGTTCTCATAGGAAAAAAGGAAACAATGTTATATAGTTTTAAAATAATGTCGAATTATATTATTAATATCTATATTGTATTTGCTATTTAAATGCATTGTCATATTTAGAAAATTATTTATAAATAACATTATTTTTACAAATACTTTTGATTGATTTATGGATAATATTTATTTCATAAAGTTCATGAATTTGAAAACTTTGGTTTTCATGAAGTCAAATTTATACTTTTTTTTCTTAATGTGTTTTAATTAGCGTAATCTTATTACAAATTATAATATTTTATAGCACTTCTCCAATAAGGAAAAATATTTTTCTTTGTTAACATTTGATTATGATTATGATTTAAATTATTATCAACAGTGTTCACTCACAACTATTATTTTATACATTTATTAAATATTCATAAATGTTATATTTTTATGCACCAGTATTATAGTAAAGAATGTGATTAAGTACAAGTTGTACTAATAATAAATTCTGATATCATACATAAAATATAGTATGTTGAGTATTAAAATACAATTATTACCATTATTTATTATTATAATTAAATTAATATTTAAAACTTTTCAAAACTCTATTTTTATTTATAAAGAATAAGCAACTGTTAACCCTTATCATAAACATATTATTACTATTTACTCAACTAATGTATTGTAATTGTATTAATCATATATTATATTATTAGTTAATTTATTTCATTTTATTTTTTTAATTAAATTATATTTATATATTAAAAAAAACTAATTTGTTTAGAATGTAATATTTTAATTAAATTATTATCAATAGAACATTTTATGAATTCCTATAATTGTTATAGAAAGATAAATTTAGAAACATGTGCAATTTACCTTAAATGTCCAAAGAATGTTATACAGGATTATGAACAAAAAAGTATTTTCAATTCTCAAAATTACATGTTTACTATATTATATTTTATTCCATTGTGTTGTTGATTATGTATAAAAACATATTTAAGTATTTATATTGAAATGGGGATCAATTAAAATGATATTGAATTGCTTAGATAAATTAATTTTAGTTAAATGTTTTAAGTTAAACTTGAAGTTTGTATGTTTTTTTACATGTCTGCGTGAAATAAAAATTATTAAAAATTATCTTTTGATAAATTCTATTAAGTGAGATATTAAACTTAATTTTCTGAAATGAAAAAATAAATTTGTGGTATACTTTATTTGTAAGTTCAATATTTTTTTTTGGATTGTGTAAACGTGTTTATATAAACCAGTAAATAGATAATAGAAATTTTATTTTATAAAATCTTTCTATAAATTAGCAGTAGTATTTATCTAAAAGCTATGTAAGAGGCAATATATATTTAAATAATTAGAAGTATTTTATATTAGTTATCATTTCAAATATATTATAGATAAAAATGAACTGTTTGGAATTGTATGAAATGTTTTTAATTTTTACCCAATCAAACCATTAGAAACTCAGTATTTTGTGTAATGAATTATATAGTGCATTTCTACATTAGACTTAAGTAATCAAATATAATATTCATATAAATTATGTATTATAATTTATAAGATATAACAAAGATTGCAATTTTTTATCTAGATCGCTTAATTGTAAAGTTTAAACTTGAGCACAAAATGTTTTATTTTTTATTTGTACTTATTTTGTACACGTTATAGCATAACTGCTCTGCATTTATACGGCTTGAAGTAGAAGAATTCATCTTTTATATGATATTTTTTTCAGTATTTTATTTTGTAAGATAGTCTCAAATCACAATAAAATAACAATGGAAACATATATAACTTATAGGTAGTAATAGTACCTTTTAAAATATTGAAATATGTAGTATTTTAAATATTTGAGTCATTATTTTATTATTGGTTATTTGGTAAACATATCAAGCATATTATATTTTCTTAATGTTAACTCTAAATATTAAGTGACTTATGAAGAGGACACTTGATGAGCACTAAACAACTTTATGATATATGCAATACATTTATAAGAAGATTTATTCAAGTAAGATATATTAAAGTTAGATTGTTAGTTGATATGTCAAAAATATATATAATTATGTAATAGAGCAAATAGATATTTTCTTCTTATTATAATATGTATTTAATTCATAAAATAAATGTTACCAATCGCCAGACATTTTCTTATTTATAAGGTAACAATGAATTATTAACTTTAATTAACTATAGATAATTTTTTAATTAGTATAAGCAAAATTTTAATTAAAATATAGAAGGGCAACATAACTCAGAAATGTATTCCAAATAATATATACCATAGTCATGCTTATAACCCATAGATTAATTGATGTATGTACTAAGTAACACGCTGTATACAAAAATTGTGTAAAAATACACACAACAATCACTATAATATAATATGAAGTTAACAAGTTAAGTATAACATAATATAACTATATTAAGTATCCATAAGTGGTATGATAATGAATTGGCCGTCATGTTAAGATGTCTAGTGTCAGCAATAATGTACAAAGATAATAAAATATAATACACAGTACTTATTGTAATAGCCAATAACTGCACGATAGTCGCATGTTGCACAATCTAAGCAGTTACTATGGAATATTTTGATTGGCCCACAGTGCATATCATTTTCTGTATAATCCATAATGTGTTTCCCTACTAGCTACTGCCGACAAAGCAGAACCTTTGAAAACAATTAAGTTTTTTATATTTTCTCGTTGCTAACATTCGGATTTAATGTCATTTCACAAGCCACCATGTCCTGTGCCGGCTGAGCAAACAAGTCTCGTCAAATTTTAAATTATTCTTCTAGGACGAGATCTCTTGATTAATTTCTATTAATTTTTCTTTGTAAAAATGCGTTTTGTTAGGTAAAAAACTGAAAATGTAGTGGAATAGGTTACCAAAACACGTCACGAAGTCGACGACGTACGGTGTACGCATAACGCATTGAAATCAGCGGTGGAGGTAAAATTGTGTACGGCTTCATTTTGCCGTAACCGCCACCTCCACAGTCTGTGTGGACCTTTACACAATAATAATATAATGTCACGACACAGTTTTAGCGATGGTTGTACAATAAGATTTTATAAAATTCTTCGCAACTCGCAAGGTGTCGGATCACAGAATCGACCGATTCACCTTACACCTATTACACGTATATCTGAAGGTAGATATCAGCAAGCTGTGTCCGTCGTAAAAGTGTTATCAAAATATGGTATTTTAATTATTTTAATTATTTTCGCCAAATCAGTGGGAATAATAATTATACCATAACAATCATTGGGTGTGCTACACTGCACTTTTGGTCTCATAATATGACCGTCGTCCAATGATGAGATTTTTGTAGAAGAAAGGGATAATTTATTAATTATTCGCAAATCATTTTTCGTTTTCATTCGTAACCTGCGAAATAATTTTGTCTCTCGTTCTTTGTCTTACGTTTTTTTTTTCGGCAACTATACAAAATTTTGTTTGTTAATTACGTCATACCAATTACAACATTTCATATTCCTTGCATTATTACACACATCGTACTTATATTATATCCTGTCAATATCCGAAGTATACATAAGTATTATATCCTAGGTAAGTAAATCATGTTCCTTAATCCTCGTATAATTGGCCACTTATTGATTTAGATTTTTATCGTTTGGAAAACACCATGGCGATAAAATAACATGAAATAATATTATGGGACTGGAAGGGGAAAATAATAATATGCGTACAATGTACCTACAAAGTTTATTAAATTAATTTTATTCAAACATTTCTTAGTCATCGAATAGTTCTCGTCTGGACTAATGAGTTTAGCATAGTAAAGTTGCATACAGGTCACAGATGTCTATAATGATGAACAATAGTGGATTTATCAAAGAAAAATTATTTTATTCCTAAAAAACATAAGAAACGAACGAATTTATGTACGTAACGACTGTTTTTTTATGGTCCTGAATTTAATAACAAATTATTATGTGTATAATTCTATAAGCTTCTTTCAAAAGAGATTCGATCTAATGTTTTCTACCAAAATAGACCTATCATAATGTCAACTGTTCCAATGGTACTGATGATACCGTTATAATCATAGTTTAATCTGACAAAATTTCTGAAAACATATTATTTGAATTCGTCATAATTCGTTCAGTTAACTTGTAAACAATTTTTCCATTTTATTGAAATTGAATTCCTAAATCCTTGAAAATCAGACTTTTATATTTTGATAAATTAATACGAAGATTTTTAAAACGTTAATAACAATGAAGTGAAATAATGCATTTAAAAATGTAAGAATAATCGTTTACGAGTAAATTTAATGACAATGTTTTCAGAAATTTTATCGGACAAATAGATTAGGTGTTAATATACGATTAATATACGATTAACATACTTTTGAATTTTGACCAAAAAACCAAAAATAATTAATATTCTTGTAGTACGGGTGCCGGTGTTTTTTTTTTTGGACACACAGTCACATACACTAATGAGTAATGACTAAATAACTAAATTTTTATGACTTACTATTATAACAATTAGTGATTACTTACTACGCACAAATTTACACGACACAATAGTACTAGACAATTGCTTATACTGAACTCCTTAAAGACGGTCAATATTGAATATTTGAATTCGCTTAAACCTTAGCGTAATAATGTGATAAAATATTACATGTAGGCCATGTATTATAGAGTTTGTTCAACAACTTACTCTAAAATGTACTTTTAATAAAATTGGGTAAGCCCCTATACTTGCCTGTGGCTCTCTGATGTACTGCAGTAGGTGTCTAGTAAGTTATTGAGTAGAAAGTCACTGTAATGGATAGTTGAATTTACGAAGGAAATCGGAAACCTATATTTCTGAAGATATTTTATTATTCTATAGGTATGTATATTTTATACATATAGTTATTACGTATCACAGTAACATGGTGTGTATTGAATTATTGTCGACAAAAACATATCGCATACTATATTATTTAATATTATATAATTATAAGTAAACGTATTAATTAATACCTACGTAACTTAGAATGATGTTCATAGGTTTATGGTATAAATAGCTTCAAATTAATCTTGCCACCGATAATTTTATTTTGAACGTGGTTTCAAATATGGTTCTCCAAAAATGTTAATTGGTGATCCTGATGTAGACTACAGTCTACAGAGTACATAATAATATACAATATACATATATTTCGTAATGAATAAAACCTTGAAGTCCCTATATGAATAATATGTTTTAAAATATGACAACAGTTGTTTTTGCCGTACAAATATCCAACAATTTCATACAATTTGGATTTAAAATATGTATAGAAAAAAATGTCCATTCGTATTATCGAAGTTTTAAGGTTTCTGCAAGAGTAATAACTTATGAATAACGTTGTATTAGATTTTCAATCCTTACCTATAAAATTGAAAATTATATAGATGTTTGACTTATTACAAAATAATTTGTTTGTGATTTTGAAGAATTTTGTCAAAATCTAAACTTCAACACTTCAACACAAAAAATTGTGCCAATATATTTTTAATATTATTTAAATTCTGTAAGAACAAAATTGGTGAGATCTGATAGATTTTATAAAATTATTACTTTTAAACGTTTATAAAAACAACGAAAAATATTTTCGACATTTTTAGACTCTGGTACGAACAACTTATGAGGAAGAACCTAGTATTAATTTGTCACTTGTTACTTGACAGGAGTTTTTAGTTGAAAACATGTATCATTCATAAAATTAAACACGTCGAAAATTTTAAATGCCTATAAACTGTACAAAAAATCTAAAATATTTTGATAATTATATAAAGTCTAGAAAATGCTTATATATATAAGCTTATATTTGGTGTAAAAATCAAGTCTTCAGATATTCATTTTTGAATAAAAATCAAACTAATTTTACGTAAAACCTCCGTTAGTTTTTTACTAGTTATTTTGAAAAATACTGAAAATTTGTCATTGTAAAACCAATAGGTACAGTTATCACTACACTCAGAATATAAAATGTATCAATTAGGTAGGTACCTATATTATTGTAGATACATCAAAAATACATTTTGAGTATACCTGTATATTGTGTAGGTACTGTATAGTCGTATAGACGTATAGTGTATACTCACAACGATAAACAAAAAAATAAATCTAAAAATACCTAGAATAAATTATCTCCCTAATACTTATTTTCAATTTACATTCTGAGCGAAAATATGAATATATTGATTTTCCACTTTAATATCTTTTCTGGTAGAAAAATCAATCTGATTGAAACTAATTCAAAACACTATATTAGATTATTACTATAGTCTATATAATAATACAATTATTTGCTTTAATAGTAATATAACTATATCATAAAACATACTTACTAATATAGGCTGATTTACCATCTTCACTCAAAATACATAGGCATTTTTTATGATCATTTAAAACTCGAATTTTGATAAAATGTTTCAACTATCAAATTGAAAATTTGCAAATTATTTGGAGTTATAAATTAATAAAAGGTTAAATTTTTATAGCTAAGAATTAAAAATTTAAAATAAGGTTTCTCATTAGTATTTCATACTGTAACCAAAAAATCCAAAAAATATATAAACACAAGTTTTTTTTAATAGTTATTTTAATTTCGAATTTGGACAAAATTGGATACTTCAACGAAGAATAACAATTTTAGTTATTTTCTTGCAATTAAAAAAAAAATATTCGTTGGTATTTCAAGCTTTTAAAGTAGGTATATTATTATATTTTATACACACAATAAAATTTTCAAATGTAGCGTTTTCTGAAAAAATTACAAATAGTAAAATAAATTACTTTAACTGCAATATAAAATATATGTTATCAATTATATTTAATAATACAGGCCGAAACTCGTATTTCGTATTTAAACTCGAAACTCAGAATTGTTTTTCGTTTATGTAAATAAATAAACACATTTCAGTGTCAACAACTTATATACAGCGGAACGGTACCCAATTTTTTTTTTTTTTAATTTTAAATTACTATCAATTGGTTATTTTCCGTATGACACCGTTTTTCTATAAAAATTTGTAATTATGTGACAGAGTAGTTTTGAAATAAATAATAAGCTATGGTACTAAGAACTATTATTACATTTTTATTAATTTTAAATAATATTTAATTATATTGTTTAGGTACCTATCAATTCAAAATTTAAAATTTCGATTTTTTAGTATAACAATGATAAGCTTTCTTGTTATATAATTAATATTGTTTATTTTAATACAGTACTGACCTACCCAAAAAAACCAATTAAACATAGTTTTAAACAATGTATGAATACATAACATCATAGTATATACATAGTATACATAATTAAAAAAAAAATTTTAAATTGAATAATATATACCTGGTATGAACGTGACCTAGGCAAATTAGTTTAGGTGGTGAGGTTGAAAATTGGAATATTGTTTGCATCTCACATTAGTCTCTTGAATTTAGTTAGATGAATTTAAGATATAATTTTCAGAGGAATGTGGTATTAGGAAAGGAGTTGAGCACAAGAATGGTAATATGGAACAGGTACCTACTCCTAAGTGATAATAATTTTGGACACGCATATTATAATTGGACCTAAAATATTAGATTTTATTTTTCGGAAGTTAAAATTGCAAATTTGATGGAATCTTGTGATTTTTTGATAGTTTTTAGCTAGGTCCTAAAAATAATATCTACTTATACTTACTTTATTACTAAATTGTTTTAAAAAAAAATAAAAAATAGGCTTACGCATTGAAATAAAACCAAGTTGTTATCTCAATCTAAAATATATGGTAACTAATTCTTATACATTTTTTTCAAGTTGAGTAATGGAAAATATATCAAGTGAATACTATCCAGCCGAAAAATGTTTGATGAACATTAAGCATCAATTGTTAAATGTCCACTCCGAACTCAATAAACAAAACATGACTAGTATAGTCCAGTCAATTAAACCAAACAATGATAAATATGCTAACATTAATCATTTAAAAGATAATAAATCTCAAAATGACAACATTTGTCTTGAATCAGATGAATACGACTCTGATTGCAGTTTGGGATCATTAAATTCTTTGTATTTGAGGTTAAAGGATAATTCTAAAATTCAAAATTTAAATAAAACTATTAGAGTTAGTGTACAACAATTACAGCCTGCTGTTTGTAATTTGAGTGAAGCAGACTGTACTTCTGAAAATAATGAAGTCTTACCACTTAAACCAAAAAATGAGAAAGATGCCAACATTAATCATTTAAATGATAATAATTCTCAAAATGACAATATTTGTCTTGAATCAGAAGAATACGACTCTGATTGCAGTTTAGGATCATTAAATTCATTGTATTTGAGATCAAAGGATAACTCTAAAATTTTCAATTTTAATAAAACTGATAGAGTTATTACTAAACAATTACAGCCTGCTATATGTAAATTGAGTAAAACTGACAGTTCTCCTGGAAATAATAAAGTCTTGAAAATTAAAACTTCAGAAAAAACAATGACTTATGATAAAACAGAAGACACGAAACCAATAATGAAATTGAACACAACACTTTTTTATGGAAAACAGGTAATGAGTATCTATGCATATAAAAAATAATTTAAAAATGTTTTATCACTATTACTATAGTTGATTTATAATATTTATAATATTTTATAATTTGTACAATACTATTATTGTGTATAAGGTATGTGTATATGGTAGTCGATTGTCTACATACAGTGTAGGTACCATCGATTTGATTTCAATTGTATATAAATAACCAAATTAAAGTATATCAACCATAAAAAAATTCCAAATAAATTTAATTTAACATTGTATCATACTATGAAATAAAATTATGGTAATCCACATAGCTCAGCATTAATGAGTAAATAATTAAAATTTAACTTGTTACTTATTTTTGAAATTAAATTTTAACTTTAAGTTATACATTTATTTGTTAAAGAAACATTAGATTTAATGAAAATGTCTAAGATTTTAAACATGAAAATCCTAAAAATGGACTGTCATATTCATTACTAGCTTGCGCTTATTATACATAACCTATAAACTAATATCTCATTATATAAGATAGAATTATAATTTATAAATATAATAGTTCATATAGAAACCATTTTCAATGGATATATCCTGAATATTTAAGCTCTTTTTATAAAACTTTCATATTTACAAATACCAGAGAACAAAATATTAACATAACTTTATAGGTTTAAAAATGATTGGTCATTCACCTCTAGATTTCCACCTTAATTAACATGTAAGGGGATATTTTGCCGGAAAGTCAACTACTCTCTCCGTGTCCTTTATTGTAAACTCTTGCTGTGAATCCTATGTACATTGTTTCAAACTTGGAAAAATATCGTAACTTATTTATTTAGTAGGTATGCATTTTTTTTTATAAATTAAAAATTAAATTTTTTTTCTTTTAACAATTATAATTTAATTGGTTTTGCAGTTAATTTTAAACTTAACAAATTTAGAAAAAACAACTTACTTTTTTCTATATTAATTTAATTTGAAGAGTAACAAAAAAAATTATAAAACCAGCTTTGCCCATTATCTATTTATACAATGCAGATGCATTTTAAAAAGTAGTTTGATTACACACTATGGATTCATAATAAATAATTAATTTACTAAACTAATAAAAATAATTTTAATAATATAATTTCTGTAATTATTTTGAAAATATACTTCATAATATTTACTGAATTTGTTTTATTAATTAAACATTTATTGGACAAATTAGTTCAATAGATGGATCAATTTCTTAAATGACAAATATTGATTATATTTA
This sequence comes from Nasonovia ribisnigri, assembly GCA_027563435.1. Taxonomy (NCBI): domain Eukaryota; kingdom Metazoa; phylum Arthropoda; class Insecta; order Hemiptera; family Aphididae; genus Nasonovia; species Nasonovia ribisnigri. The sequence goes on from JANEHU010000425.1 coordinate 68,003, forward strand.
TATTGAAGTGTTTATTTATGGGTAAGGTGATAACTAATAAATTATATATATATATATATATTTTTTTTTATAGAAATTAATTTCTCAACATACTTTTACACGGCTATCTCATGAATATTCAATTAAAAAAAAGTTCTCAAATTCAAAATTACTTAAAAACAGATCCTCAGTTTGCACATTTAAATATAATACAAATAAATTACAAATTTCATGGAAAAAACCAAAACAAAGAAGACATCCAACTATTCAAAAAACATTATCTACTAATAAAATATTTTGGGAAAATAAAAATTTAATTCGGTCTCAATTAAAAGAAGCTATTCCACTCTTGCAGTTTACTGCTAAGTGCATAACAAATAATGTTCAGAATAATGAATTATATTCATGGACAAACACTGAAGAAAATCTAATGCCGAATAAAATAGAATTGATCAAGTATGACATTGCACATTAAATATGTAATTTTTAGGTTTAACATGTTGGTTAGCAATATTAAAAAGAGGAATTTAATTTAGCCCTCAATAAATTAAGTATATATTTCTAATTATTTTAGATAATTTAAAATGTATAAATAGTAAAATAGTTTCTAGGTAGGTAAAAAGTACATTATTATTTAGTAGAGGTAGGTCGAACTCCAAAATAGGGTCTCAAACTGAACCTTTTAATGTCAAACCAAACTCAAACCGAACATGAACTGAACAATTGAGTGTGATGTTGAACTTGAACTGAATATTTGAATCTAACCACGTCTGTACCATATATTTATTATATTTCATTATTGATCTGAACCCAAACTAAACTTTTGAATTAAATGTCAAATCAAACATTATTATGACAAGTCAAAATAACTAACAACTATCAAGTAAGGACTAAGACTATTAATTATAGAATGTAAAACTTTTTGTTTGAGTTTGGTTCGGTTCGGTTCAGTTTTTTTAAGGCTTGGGTCGATGTTAAAACTCAAACCAAACACCTAAAGTTTGGTTCGATCCAATTATTTAGATTACAGAAGGTATTTTAAATTTTAGTTAATATAACTCAATTCATAAACCTATTTGCTATGATTGTTATAATATGATATATTGATGTTAACCTAACCTTAGGTTAATTTACCACTAAAAATTTGTTGCAAAATAGAAAATATATTTCTTTCTACTTATTTAAGTCTAAGGTTAACAACTCTAAGTAAGTACATTATACAGTTGTTAACTGCTTGTTTAAATATTGATTACACTAAGTGAAATACAATTTAATAGTTAGTTTTAAATTCTTATTATGTGGGTACCTTACTATTGTAAAACTTTAACTATTACATAAATTAACAAATTTATGAAACAAAAAATTTAATTATTGAATCAACTATTTAATTGTGAATTTTTTTTTATTATAATATTACAAAACTATTGGTAAATAACTCAAATATGTCAATGTTTTAGTTAAATTGATGTAATCTGTCTTTTAAAAGGACACTATCCATACATTTGTTGTCTTTGTCTTACACATGTATGATATAGCCAAATATTGTTCACTAGTTTTAATAGTGTGCTGTTGGTTTTGATATTAGAGTGAATTGACCTATTATCAAACTTTTAGGTAAGAACATTAATCTGATTCAATATTTTAATTTTTAAGAGAGATATGAGCATTTTTAATTTGAGATATTTGCGTACCCATTTCTTGGCTGGAAATTAAAATATCAAAAAAATCGTCGACCCTTAAGCACAGATAATGTTCTTAACTAAATGTTTGATGATAAGTCAATTCACTCGAATATCAAAACTAACAGCACACTACTGAAACTACTGAATAAAAATTTGGTATGCTGTACGTTTGTAAGATGGAGACAACAAACGCATGGGGTCCTCTTAAGATTTAATTTGTAAAAGTTTTAGTGTTAGTTATATATATGTGTTTTTATTATATATAGAAATGTATGTTATAACTTTCTAGAGATGAACATATAAAAAAAGAAGACAATTCATCATTAGAATTTAGTTGTATTGAAAATCAATTATATGAACCAAATCATTTTTTTATGGATGATTTTGCAGATACAGGTAAATTAATTCAATTTTTTTCAAAATATTTACTTTATAAATACCTAATAGGTATTTATTGAATGTTTTTTTCTATCAGATGATTTTGGAGGTACTATAGAGATTGAAAATATAATACAAACACTTGAAGAAGATGATTTGTTTATTAATAATGAAACAAATAAATGGTGGAAAAATGAATATAATTATGAGGATCAAAATGAGATACAAGAGAAATTTAATATATTGTTTAAAGAATTTAATAATTTTTAAACCATATGATAATTGAAATTTTAACTAAACGTGTATGTAATATACACATTTGTAATGTTGTATAGATATATATTTTTAATAGATAGATTTTAGTTAGTCAATTCACATCTATCTAATCATAATACCTATAATTTTACATTAATTTTAATAAAAAGTTTTTAGGCTATTACTTAATTATACTTACAATAGGAACTAGTCTGTTACAAAATCTTTCATATTTTACTATGTTTTGTAGTGCATTTATTAAAAATTAAAAAATTAAAATGTTTACTTATACAAATATTATATTGTTTGATATTTAATAAATTTATTTTTTATTTTTTTGTAACTATTAAATACAAAATTAATTATATAATACTGATAGTGACTATAATATAATTTTAAATTTCATTGAGAATCTTGGATTTAGTTGCGGATTATAACAGTTATAACGATTATAGGTACATCATAACATAAAATAGTTATAATAGTGGGTAATTATAAAAATATGTTTTGTCTTAGGCATTAAGGCCCAAAGTTACCTAATTTGTATTAAGTTCTTAGGTAACTATCACCTATGTATAAAGTATAAATTTTACATTCATGGGTAAAGTTATATAGTTAGTAGATACACATTTTATTTAAAACTGATGTAAAAATCTGAAGAGTTTCAGCTAGTATATGCCTATGGGTAGGTACTATAATCGTAAGTACTGACAAATTTGTTACACAATTAAAGGCAGTTTAAAGAGTATTTAAAAAATAATTTAGGTCCATATCACAGAACAATAATACCTACTTAAATTACTATCATCGAATACATCCAGCTACAATGCTACATATATAATTAAATTACACTTGACACTTGTGCAGTTATTCCTATTAAAAGATTATAATTTATTTATTTTTTACGCAGGACTCATCACAATTCTGAAACACTAAATGGTATAATAAGTAAATACTTGTAAGTACTAAGTAGGCACGTACATAAAGCAAAAGCTACAATATTATTATTATTGTATCTTAAATATTATCTTAGTCCGTGTCTCGTAGTAATGATGGTGATATCTATGATTTCCGTTTATCAATTTTGATAAGCAAACATATGATTCTATATTTCGATAAAACGAATGATAATCACGAATTTCTAAACACTGTTAACCGGTCAAAAGAAAAAAATTATTTTGAAGTTCTGATTGTGGATTGAAGACATATTAAATATTAATGTCGACCCGTCTTTGATTTGTCGATTGCCGCCTGCCGGTTTGTGTAAGTGCATATTAAATATTAATCTGCAAGTTTGACTTTATTTTTATTTTTAATTGTATTAACTTCTTACTGTTAAGTAGTACCTAAGTACTTGTTTATATTTAATACTTTTCTCTATTTCAGACTCAGTCAATCGCTTTAATTCAAATGGGAGTTTGGTGCCGAGTAAAAAATCTTTTATTTGGCGTGGCTATTGGACGCACAGTAATTGACACGTTTGGTTCTGTGGCCAGAGTTGATGGAATTTCTATGCAACCAACATTCAATCCTAATACCACAGTGGACTTTGTGTTCCTATCATATATTCCAGTGCGATTTGATTCTATTAAGCGCGGTGATATTATTGTAGCCATATCACCTAGAAATCCAAAAGAAACAATTATTAAACGTGTAATCGGTGTTGAAGGTGACATTGTGCTATCAAAAAAGAAGAATAATACTTCAAGTACACGAAACTTTATTCCTAGAGGATACTATTGGATTGAAGGTGATCACAAAGGCCACACATATGATTCTACTAGTTTTGGTCCAATTTCTAAAGGACTTGTTGTTGCTAAGGTTTCTGTTATAATTTGGCCTCCTAGTAGGTGGCAACTACTCCAATCTCAAGTTCATAAATAAGGTAACATAATATTTTACCTAGAGATGATTTCTTGTAGAAAAAATTAGTTACTCGTTTGGTCCCTAATTGTTGATATTTTTATTTTATTTTAAAATGACTGGGCGATTAGTTAATTATAGCCTAATATTTACTAATTCAGTTTATTCGATAGAAATATTTAGTTATTTTACCCTTTGACAATAAATATTTTCATTAAATTTCAATATTATTGTCAAGTATATTAAACAAATTCTATTAAAGCTCTATTTTTAGTCTTTTTTAATATTTATTTACCATTCTAATTTAAATTCAAATTTAACATTACTTGAATAGGAAATTATTAAAAGTTATATGAATTATTTAAATGTGTTTGGATAAGTGATCCCTCACATTGAGATTTCATAGTACTATAAGGGTAGGTTCACATGAAGAGCGTTTAGAAAATGTACCCAAGATGTATGACAACACTCGTTAACGCGTTGCAATGTGTCGGAAAGCTGTAAACGCGCGTTATAATACAGTTGCATTAATAATAATTGTAAACGGGTGTTAGTCCAACTCGCGTCTAACGCTCTTCATGTGAACCTACCCTTAACCTTTCAATATGGATATTCTATATTTTGATAATAGTCTCATTCCAAAAGTTTTTTAAAACTTAAAAATGTTAAAGGTTCCAACATTTTTTAAAATTTCATGACAATCATTACAGACGTACTTTTACTACTAAAAGCACAATATTATATCTGAAAGGTTGTCGAACATTAATAAATATAAAATATTTTTCATATAATATAATACTTATATAAATTTTCTTAACGAAAACCTTTAGGCCATGGGCATTTGAAAATATTAATTGGTTCTTTGATTCAAGCCATGTGCAATTTAACTAATATATTTTTCTGTATATACTGCAATTCGACTGTTCTAGGTTATCCAATGAGCGCAATTCTACCATCTCTTAAAGTTATTATACATTAATTGAGTGGTTGAGCCATAATAAGGGATTTCAACTTAGACTATCAGTTTCTATTTTTCTTCTGTAATTTATTTATTAAAACGAAACTTAGAATTAAAACTTTGTTTTGAGTCTTTTTCAAACTAGGTACATAAATGATTTTGGGTTATGTTTTAATTTGTATATTATATCAATAATTTCCATGTAAAACAGTTTAGTGTTGGAAAATATATTTATTTTTTTTGATTGAATAAAACAAAAAACAACTATCAAATATTTATGAAAACTTGTGCATGTATTTAATATTTTAGAAAATTACGTTTAACTATATTTTATACAATAATTGTATTTATTATGTTTTAGAGTTAAAAAATTCAAGTCACCATTACTTATCATCCCGAGTTGTAAAGGATACTCAGCATCTAGTATATGACCACAAATTATGGCTAGAAGACGATCAAAGCATAAATAAACTAATATTTTAAGTTTAAATAGATACATCTATTTAGTATAATATTAATTTTTTTATTTTGTTAGGTTTTTAAAATAATGTTACTTTTTGTATATATATTTTTATAATATTATTTGTGTTTAAGCTCGCAATAAATTTTTTTGTGGTTAAAAAAACATTAAGTACTATATTATATCTATATAAACAAACAGGGTTATGGTAGTTTGGTATATAAAATATTCAATACTTTTAGAATGAATTGAAATTTATGTTTTTGTATTAAAACTATAAATACATTATTAATTTCCTTATGTTATTTACTTAGGAATACCAAACTGTATTACCTAATAGATAAGTTAAGATTTAACAACTTTGAATTATACTTTTAAGAATACTGTTGTGATCATAGGTTATGTATACAATTGTATTATAAATAGAAGTAGAGAACATATGCATAAATTAAAAAAAAATTGTTTAATTAATGTAGCCATATTTATGAAGTCTGAGATTAAATATTTAAATAATTAAGTTACCATAATTTTTATTTAATTTTTTTTGTGCATAAAAGCCTTACAATATTAACTTTAGTATTAGATTCAATTGACCTAATTGTCAATTTAATTAATTAATTAATTTAACCTACGCAACAATTTTCATAAATATATATGCATAATTTGTTTTATACAAATTTCAAGTTCAAATGTTAAAAATGTTGATATTGAAACTAAAAATAACAATTTTTTGCTTATATTTTATTGTAATTCGAAAAGTGAAATTCATTGAGCCTTGACACTTTTTTACATTACTTATCTATAATAAGATAATATTATTACATTACAGTTATAATATATTATGATTATTTCCTATGCACCATGACATTTTTAAAGTATAAACTAATTTCAAACTATAGCATGAATCTATACACACCATTTTACCTACAATTTACCACTTGAAACTAATAAAGTAGTAGAAACTAATAGTAGGTTACTATAAAAAATTTAAATCATCTTAAAGGACATCACATCAATAAAAAATGTTTTTTTTTTTAATTTAAGTTTTATGGTTTATTATTAAAATAATAATAGTTAAAAGTAATAATAAATATTTTAGTTATTTATGCTACCTATTAGTCTATGAAGTAAAAAAAAATGATGACAATATATGCAATGAGAAAATTAGTGTTGATAAATAACCTCCAATATTTTGCACATTGTAAAATTTGTCTAATTTACATAATGATTTCAATAACTTTTGTTCAAATATTACGTTTATTTTTATGTTGAACACAGTCACATAGATATTGTACTTAATACTTATACCTAGAAATATTATAAATATTGTAAAATTGAGTTCTCATTCCATCGCTCTGTGCCATTTGCACCAAATGCACTCAAATATTTGTATATTGTACTGTGAAAAAACTAAAAAGTATATCAAAATTACAATCTCATGAGTATCATAAACACATAGTAAAAATTATAAAATGTTATTTTTATCAATTTTAATTGTACGCATACAAAATAAGTTGCTGTTCAGACTTTGGCTCAGTGTTGGATTGGTTAGTACCGTCCACATAGCTTCTACCAGCGTCAAACCCCATTAAACTGGGTTAGACCAATTAAATCTTAAACTTAATTTACCAAAATGTTGTCTGACCCACTGAGTTATTAAGATATAATATCACTACCTACGTCAGTGTCACTATCAGTTTGTCCTGACATGTCACTGAAATTGCATTGCAAAATCTAAATTTTTTGATTCTGAGTGGAACGATGAATGCATTGGTTATACAATAACGTGTGATATTTTTTGTCTCGGTCATCGCCATTTGGGACAGTAAAAATGGTTCAATTGTCCACTTCAGTAGGTATTTTGTTAGATGGGAAAGTGAATATTATAGTTAGTGCATTTGGTGCATAGTCAAAATTATTTTGAGTTAGAAATTCATATAAATTTTTCTTTTTAAATCTTAGATTTTAAAATTTAATATAAAATTCCTCATAAGTTTGTCTACCTTTATTAAAAATAAGCTGTCTATTGGAAAGTCAAATTAAATTTTTACAAGCTTACCTAGTTCAAATTTTTACAACATTGGATATTCACTTGATTTCTCATGTAGCAATTTTCTCATCTTGTTGAAATTCAAAACGAATAACTGTAGATACATGTGATTTACACCATATGTTTATTTTATAAATTTCTATACTTGATAAAATGTTTAAATATATTATTACTTGTTTTGAGCTGTTACTGTCATTTTCAATTTTCAATTTTTTTAGTTTTTTTTCTATAAATGTCAATAAAATTGTATTTATTGGGTCAAAAAGTGAAAATGTAATACTAGGTTTCTGATGTATTGTTACAATAAGATATAACTTATATGGAAATCTAAAAATAAAACAAACAATTTACTAGGAACTTTTCTTAATTTTTTTAAATATATCAGATAAAAATCTTTGTGATTTTGATGACTTCAAGATTTAAATTTATTGGATAAATCCCAAATGTATAATTTGCAAGAGTTCAATGGCTCATATAGTAGTCCAACTGCTACCGAAGTACAAGCCATTTACATTTTTTTTGTTAATTGTTTTAATAAGTTTAAAATTATTTATTTGTCATATCTAGTTCTCCACATTTGGCCTATTCAAATTTATTTTGGTGTTTGTTTTTCCAATTTCTTTGGAATTCAAACTATTTTGTAGTTCAGATTTACTATAGAATTTCAAACTTTTTGTTTGAGTTCGATTCAGCTCGATTTTTCAAATTTCGAACAGTTCGGCCCACCTCCCCTTTTTTTATTTGAAGACCACAGTGAGCTTTTCAGTTATATATTAATTTACAATAATTTACACCTATGTAGTGTGTATAATATATTGACCGATGTTTATTATCTCCTAAAAATGGGTACTTTGTACCTACCTCTCGATAAGATAGGTTTACAAATATCAATAGTATTATTAATTATTAATTATTATACCTAGTTGTATTGCTATTTTAAGAATTTATAAACAATATTTACTCTGGACATAGGTAATCATCTTATTACCTATCTATATACTTAATATTTAAATTTTAAATATTATATCCTTATCTAAATAAATAAATAAATATTGGCTCGGATGACATCCATTTGTCCGACACTGACGGCTGACACTAGCAGTCTCCACTTTCCCTGTGTCTATCTCCGGCTATGGCGAGACGTAGCTAGTAAATACCTACTAACTTAACTTAATCTAATGTGTAATATTTTCAAATACCTATTAAAAATATAGGTATTCTGTTCAATATTACTATTATATGAGTTGTGTTTTTGTCTTATATTAAATTAGGTATAAATAAATTAACATCAAAGTTCAAACCTATTTCTTCTTCTTTCGTTTTCAAATCAAGTAGGTACCTACAAGTCTGCATTTGAACTAGGCTAAGGATAATTTGTTATAAATTATAATATAAAATCCTTATATGTATAATATAATACTATGTGTACTTTATGCCTTATGTTCAAACATATATATATAATATGAAAGTTGTAAAATAATAATATGCATTATATATGTACCTATATAAATAATAAATTATGTATGATTGAATAAATACATATACATTTGACCATACATACTTTGTTTGACATAACCTGCCTTTTCAAAATATAGGGAATTTCCAATAATGGTACTAAATTATATACTATATACTTACCTACCTCTTTTCTTAAAAACCAAAATATATACCATTTTGGCAATGTATGTTCTACCAAAATACCTTCAGATGAAACATTTGTCAAAATAAGTGAAGTCGAAATAAATATTTTCCACAGTACAAATGATGTGTAGCAATACAGGCCTAATTATAGGCATTATGCAGTGGCAGATTTAGGAATGTGCAGGCTCTATTCCCATCCTTAGTGGTGAGTAGTAGCCATTATTTTTCAATTACATATATTTAATAAACTTATCTAATATTGGAACAAGTCGACAATGTAAATATATAATAAAATATCTATATTATTTTTATTTATTTTATTTTTATACCATCAACAACATGGTTATTAGCTTATAATTTGTCTTATATAATTAGGTACATTCAGAGGTTTTAACAGTGAAGTTTAGGGAAATTAAATAAGATTAAGATGTACATTTCAATTTTTTTTTTTTAAAAAGTGATTATTTATGGTATGTCAGCATAGGCTTCATACAAATTGTCTGGGATTCCACATTCTTCCATGGCCTCCGTGAATATCCGGCAATGGATGAGGATGTATTTGACCATGATTGTTGAATTGCATGTCGGAGGTTTGATCTTTTCTTATCTATATTATTACTTACTGTAACCAATTAGTTTTTTTTTAACAATGTATATTATGCAGTTCATTATACAAAACGGACTTATAAACCGTTTGAGTGAATCAACCCAAAATGTGGTTTGTTTAATGTGAATAATTATATTTATACCGTTTGAAAAGCAACTGTTTATTCCACCAAAAATACTGTTTGGATTTGTATGTATTGTACATTGTTATAACACTAAAAAAATGTAAATCATAAAATAAAATCATATACAATATACATAATTAATAATTAACAATGTAATTTAACTTTAAAATTATATTGATATAGTAATAATTTAATATAGTAGGAGAATAGATTTGTAGATAAATTAATTTGTATGTATTGTATAGTTATGTAAATTGTTATAATACTAAAAAATGTAAATTATAAAATAAAATCATATACAATATACATAATTAATAATTAACAATGTAATTTAACTTTAAAATTATATTCGTACAGTAATAATTTAATATAGTAGGTAATGTATAAAACAGTTAAAATAATAAAATCACTCAGTCCATATCAATGACAAATATGAAAAAAATATATATAGTAGATATAGTAACCATTTTTATTAATAGATCAGTATCTATATACATATTCAAAATCTTAAAACTAAATTAACTAAAAAATTGTTGGTACCATTTTATATAAAAAATATATAGAGTGGTACAACATTTTTAAAATTTTCTTAACATAATAATATTAATGGTTTTATGATTTCGAACTTAATAATTACAAATATTATACAAACTTATTGTGTGAAAGTTTTAAAATCTGTTTTCTAAATAAATATAATAGAAACCATTCAATAAGTCAATAACAGTTATCATAACTATTTTTTTTCAATATATAATTAATAGTTGCGTTGTTCAATTCATAAATGCACTACCTTTAAATCCAGTTCCTTCTACAGCAACATTTTAGGTAAAATTTACATTGATAAACTTTGCTATTATCACTGATCCAGGATAGATTTCTAGATCCCTTAATGTTGTTCCATTTTCAATTAATGGTTTTCCTTCTGCTGTTTTTAAAATTTGATCCCCGGGCGAGACATTGAATACTTCCTCTATCTTATTTTTAAGTTGGAAAACTGTATCATTCGATGAAATTGTTATACTTTGGTACTCTGGCACTTTCCGTATACTCCTGGTTCCATAATCAGGATTACTGTTGTAAATGTTTATTGAAGTTGTTGCTTCATTTTCACTGGCACAATTTGTCGATGCAGCATCTGGTTTAAATTTCTTTACACTATTGCACAAAACCTCATACTCATTGTCTGTTTCACAAAATTTAAAATTGTTAGTTGACTGATTGTTTGTGACTTGAATATATATTTTTGCATTAATATAATCCTTAATCTTATTTATTTCTTCGCCCTGTGTTTTTATACATTTTTGACAGACTTTTGGTATGGACTTTTGAAATATTCCTTTTTTATCAAAATACACTAATATTCCATAATCAGCTTGATAAAAATCAATCAGATTTAACCACTCATTTTTAGTTATTATCACTGATTCACTATGATCTGTTACAACAAAATTAGATGTTGGTTCTAATAGCAATTCATTGTGATCTTTGCAAAGTAGGGATTTGTTATAGATCATTAGGGGTTTGGGTTCTTTATTAGGACAGGTGATAAATTTTTGCCAAGATTCAAGAAAATCCTTGCTAATGCAAAAATATGGATAATTTTCTATCGTGAATTTAGGTCTTGTATCTTTAAACATTAAAGTATTTACAAATTTCTCCTGTAAAAGAGCATCCATACAATGTATCATTTTCGGATTGTATGTATTTTTATAATATGCCTTACACAACCTACATGGTTTGGTGTTTTTAACAAAAAGTTGTAGTTTGGGAAAGTAAGTTTGAAATAAATTTCTCACTTCTTCCGAAACTAATATCATTGTCTCTTTAGCTATACATAAGTTACCGTGTGGGCATGTTATATCTTCATTAAATGTCCATGACTCATAGTCGGTATCATCAATAATAATAGGATCCAAATCAATAAATTCAGCATTGGAATTGAGCATTATGGCAGTCCGTTGATGTTCTAATAATTTAAAGTAATTATTCATATTGTTTTCAGAATCGCGCACATCAATATTATTATCAGGTTCAATTTTATCCATGTCATCTGTTTCAATATTGTTTTCATTTATACTATTCTCGATAAGGGTATCATCTAAAATTCCTATTAATGATGTACAAGTGGCAACTAATTCTTCTTGGTTTATTGGCAATGTTGTATTAGGAAGTACATTATTAAATTTAAGAAAATGTTGAAATTTCTTTAAATATTTGATATGCCAATGTTGAAACGATTTTATTCCTACCCAAAAAGTTTGTTCCTTGTTTTTGTCATCTGAATTATTATTGGTGGAATTTTGAATCCTACATATTAATTTTTTATGTTCTTTGGTTAAGTCAGTCATACATAATAAGGCAGATTGATTTCTAACACATGCCTCACATAATGACGAATTTAACTTAAGTCTTGGACCCCCTTTATACAAATCATACAGTTTATCAGCCAGTTCTGTTCCAATGTATTTGGTTTTGTGTAATGCATTAGGACTTAGTTTGTTATGTGAACATACTATGGATTTGTTGTCTATTTCATTGATTACCTCACCAGGTTTTGTGTCTGCCAATGTTAGTAGCCAGAACAACGAAATAGCATCGCCTTCATCTTGTTTTACTTTAGTAGATCTAATTTCTGAGATCAAATTTGATAAAAATAGTTTAGATTCTAGATTTTCAGTTTCATTTACTACATTATTTTCATAGTAATTATTATGGGCATTAACTAATTCAGTCAATCGTGGTGACAATGTGAAATTGCATGGTTCAGTTTTTAATTTCTTTACTATGGAAGCGTTTATGTACACCAACATATAAGCATCACTCGTCTTGTACTCGTTTGTTTGAATGTTGAAAGATATAGCGGATTTGTATTGGTTAAACATGTTCAAATTTGAGTTGTAAGTATACAACCTTTTTACATTTTCATCGTTCATTTCATACCATTCTTCGGTTTTGAGATCTTTAATGTGTGTTATGAAATGACCAACATTTACATTTTTGCCTTTGTGTATAAGGACTCCATATAAATTATAAATATAATTTTCTTTTGATGATTCATAGGATACATCCAAATAATTTTTCATGTCTATAGTGTATGGACATCCTATTTCTGTATCCAATTTTGTTGTTATCATCAAATTGTTATTATACACATAACGCATAAGTTTTAGATGTATTAGGTGAGGTAATGAAGTTAATACAATTTGACAAAGAGCGTTTTGTTTGCTATTACAATAGGTACAAAAATATTGATCATCTCCAATCATTTCTTCTTTTTTAAAATACGCTTGTAAACTGTCAGTTACGGTTTTATAGCATTTAATGTTTAAACAAATTTCCCTAAATTGCGAAGAAGTTACTGATTCAGTTTTACACTTTAAACATTTAGTTACAGTGTTATATTCACCAAAAAAATTGTCTTTTAACATTTCTCTAACAGATACATTTGATTGTAAATTAAATTTTTCTTGAAATAATGTTATCAAATAATTTTGAAATTCTTCCGAATCCTCATGTTTAGTAACATCAATATGAAACGATCTTATGAAGGATAGAGGATTTATTGTTGGCTGATTTCCAAACTGCATTAAAGCAAATACTAATTGAAGATGACCGATTTCAGTTATCGGCTCATATATATTTTCATTGAAAAGAGTCTGATTTATTTTTTCATCCTCATCATCCATAGGATCCCAATTTAATATTGCATTTCTAATATTTATATTGTGAAACCACAGTTGAAGTAAACAGTTAATATAACAAGTTGCTCCTAAATTGGTCAATCCGACAAAAGTATTTGCTTGTCGAAGTTTGAGCTCTGGTTCCACATTCACACAATTGTTATGAACCTCATAAAGACAATTCGGATTCATACAATCATCTAATTGATGGTCAAATACATCTGTACATTTAGGAAAACCTATCATATACATTTTCAAAACATGGTAATTTTTTATGTGCATCTCTTGGGGAAGAATGTTGTTTGCAGAATTCATAATTATCACGAGCTTAATCTTTTTATCAATTTTATACAAGAAGTTTGATTTAATAAATCATCTGTTTTGAAATGGATAGTAGTTGTTTGTTGTTTAGCATTTAACAGTGTCTTGCTGAAACAATAAAAAAAACAATGAATATAGAAAATGGGAATTTCAATATTTAATATTTAATACTGAAATGCAGTATAATAGAACAGATATTTTGATTGTTGCTAGTTAAATTTTTTTAATAACACCAATATTAATTTACACTAATAAAAGTTGTTAAACATAAAATCAATATCAAAATTATTCTGATATGAATAAGAATTGGTAATCGGCCACTTATAATTAGACTGTTTCTCATTGAAATAATCAAACTTGTAACTATAATTTATAGGTTTAGATTAGTATTATTTAATTATTTAACTACAATAATAATTTTACTGAGAGTAATATTTCTTTGAATATAAATTTTAAATGTCAATTCACATGTTTAAACCTGACATCAATATTAAAAATAATGTTTAAAAATCAAAGCTGTTCCAAACTAATTCAACAAATAACAAGTATTATTATTTAATTCCCTTATGGTTCTAAAATGTGAAAAATACATTGTAGATGAAATAACTATTGATTGTATTCTAAACTAGACGGATTGCCCATCGCTATCCGTGCTAAAGATATTAGTTAAAAAAAATATATATATTTGTTAAAAAATGTATATGCCATATTCCTACGGCGGATTGAGTGCTTTGTGCCGCCGTGCTATGTACAACATTTAAAGTCAAAAACCGTGTTTGAGTGTCTTGCCAAGTTAGGTTCACCTCAAGTGAAAATTTATTTGCATGCAACTTTGTCACTTAAATAGTTTGGTAGACAATCTACACCTAACCTGTGTTCATTAAATATTCGTAATCTCTACAACTATGAATAGCCAATTGGTAATTTATAAGGAAGATCCCCAATAATAAATTTTTTATTCATTACCCAATCACCGAGTTAACTACCGTTATTTGCATATCTCGTGATTTTCTTGCGTGCTAAATAATGCGTAGGTTATACGACGGAAAAAATGAGCAATTTCCATCACCTACTATGGGAATTAATTGATCATCCATACTTTTTATATACAACTAATTTTAATTCGTACTTACAAGATATTCTTTGATTAAACTTAAAATAACATACTTAAATAACACGTCATTAAATATGTCATATTATCTTATACATTATTGCCAATTTATTGGTAGTTATTAGCACGTAGGTAAGTTATTAAATTAATGGTTGCCATTGGTTACTCAGCACATCAGGTAGGTACAACCTGTACAAGCATGCATCAAATTGTCACGATTATGGCTTAGAATAAAGTAATTAGGTACATCGTACATATTAAAACCAAATGTATGTGTGTAACTTAAATACTCAAAAACTACTCAAATGAATTTGACGAAATAGTTAGAGAGTGATTTTTTTTAGATCTAAGAACAGTTTAGAGAGTAAGTGGTTAATTAAAAAATATAATATGTGCTAAATCCAATCCGTGATTTGCTGTCACCATCTACGTATATGCCAATATGCCCGTGAGCAGAGGTACACTGGGATACACCTACACAACGAATATACTATATATAGCTATAGGATTTACTATAGTTAGTTTTTTTTTTTATAGTTATTTTATGATCAAATTTTATTACATATTAAATAACCAAGAATAACGATTTTAGTTATTTTGTTATGATTTTATAATATTAATTCATCTTTACGGCTACCTAATAATAAATGACACTGACAAACCACCTCAGCTCAGAATCGTTTTTCGTACCTATTCAATGATATTATATCATTGAATTCAAATTTAATACCATCCATTTTACAGTGGCCCACTTGTAGCCTACTGTATAGCAGAGCGAAATCCGCTTACCAGCTTTTTTATTATATGAGTATAAGGTACTATTTAGCATTAGAATTGAATCAATCAGATATTAAGGTTAGGAGTTATTAGGTTATTTATCAACTAGCGAGCTGGTGTGGTATCGAATTACTAGCAAAAAAGAGGTATAATATAATGACGTAATTAAGTTATATAAACTACTTAATTCTCGAATCGAATGCCCCGAAAAGTCAAATATCTTTGAATGACCCTCGCACTTAAATACTCGTTTTACAAACGATTTACACTTCTATAGGTACTTACCGCCAAAACTATAAATATACTTATTAGTTTATTCGTTCCGCACGACACAATACTTACTACAAGAGGTTAGACTCATCTCAACACTTGATTGACGTAACGTCATTATTAATACAAGTCACAGACTCAGTGCCGGCGGTTAGGTATTGCGGGGCCATAATTACTACATTAGGCAGCGCCGCGGAAGCAATGCGAAAGGGCAAGAATTATAGCTTTATTTTTAATTAGGATTTTTAAAAAAATACTGTTTTTCTTAGATTTTTAAACATTAAATATAATAATATTATAGGTTATTCTTATCCTTTTTTTATTGTAATGTGTTAAGGGTATCGGGTGCCGGTTTTTTTAAAGAAGAAAACATTTTTCAGTCGGATCAAAAACTGAATTTTCATTTTACTTTAGATAGGTAGTGGGAAAAAAATACGTTTGAAAAAGAACAAATATTGTGCATTATTCAAATGCATATTTTAGCTTTTTATATAATTATTATTTTGAAAATCGGGCCTTGATTCTACTTGCAAAATGTTCTTTTCTTTCAAATAAAAAAAAAATTAACACAATCTATTATGACAATTTTTCCTATAAGACATGTTTTTGTACTAAAAAACGCACTGCCTCCGCGCCCTTAGCACAAAATTATTTACAAATAATAAAATAATAACTAATTAGGTACATACAATGACAACGAAGGTATAATTATAGTAAGAAGATATTAATTGTATATTAAAACATTTTGTTTCATAGTGATTTGAAGTTATTTGTTTTTACTGTACCTACTAGGTACCTATACTGCGCTTAAATAAATTACCAATTCATTTTTTTGAAACGATTTGTACCATATAAATTAATATTTTGTCGTTCTGTGACGGTCCGTACCGTGCTGTAACAATGTGATTTTAGTCGTAGTGCACTGGTGCGTTAAGAAACACGGTAAATTAGTAATCATGGGTAAAGGGTTTAAACAATACAAAATACACTTTGAATTTCGCACTTTTTTTTTATTTTTGAAACCTATATGTAAATCAACGTATTATAACTGATTATGGTGTTCATAAAAATTTGAGCATATTATCATTAGTATTGAGATTACAACAAATGGAAAATTCATATAATTTTTACGTTTTTATTAATTAAATGTATTACATAAGTACTTAATACGTATAATTTAAATATAATTATTTTGAAATTACAAATCAGTATTCAGTATCAGTCGTATGGGTATCAGTGTATTGGGAACTACATTCAGAACCGTCGTCGTCGTCGTTATTTGTGAAGTCATTACTCAACAACGGATCATTAAGTTCATCAGCTTTTTTAAATAACTCGTTAAAGCCCAATTTATGATAACGAAGACGTTTCATAAACGTGAACTTTGACGTGTAATCGCCGAAAACATTTTTTTTTGGACAGTATTGTGAAAGTGATGCTTTCGCATTTCGCCACATTATACCTTCAAAGTTATTGGTTCCGGATTAAGAAATTGAATTTACTGCAATTTACTGTGAAATGTTGAAAACTTTCCTCTTCCAATCATAAGCCTAAAATTTTAGCAATAAAAAATTGAAAAATTAATTTTTGATTTCATGTTCAAAAGTTATTTGTAAAAGTAATACCTATCGTAGACGGGTAATATAACTGGTGTAAGTTGTAACCTGGTAGAATAATATAACTATAGGGTGTAGTAGCCAGTGTAGGGTCCGGATTTCAATGCATTATTTTTTGGGTAGGTACCTACTCTATAGGACAATGCATTCCAAGCACATATTTTGTTCCATCTAACCATATAACAGATACTTCAAAAGTGAAACTCTTATTTTTGCATTCATTAATTTTCAAACGAAAATTTGACTATGAAATAGTGCTTTTGACCTATTATGAAAATGTGAATTGATTTATCGACGTTATTTTCCATATAAGAATCCATGTTTTATCTAACTAGATTTTATACATTTTGACAATAAAACGTTTTGGTTTTCTATCCCTCATATATTATATACAGTGAAACCTCCGAATATTACACACTCTGCAATCGACGATATTTTGTCCGCTATTCAGTTGCAATACATTTTGAAAATTTATAAAGGGTATAAAAGTGTAAGATATATAGTGCGCTAGGTTAATTCATTTTTGGGGATTCCACCTTTTTTTGTGATTTTCTGAATTTTTCAAACACACGCCTGAAATTTTACACATGTTCGCTATTCGTAATTTAATTTTCAACCCACACTTTGTAAATCGTATTTATTTGACATTACATCCATGATCTGAGTTTTTCCAACTTGAAACATTTCTTCAAGTTCACAAACTCCTACTGCGTTTCCGTTGTTTCGACAAAAGTCAAGAAGTTCAATTTTTAACGAAGCGAAAACCTCTGTCGCTTTAATACACACTCATCGCTCCTAAAACTATAATCACTAAGACTAAGTATAGCCAGTATAGGTACTAACCTACTAACTAATAATACTAAAAACAGATGAAACATTGGCGGTCAAGGACAATAATTGATATTTTTGTTATACATAATCGTTTTATGTTATCGTATCGTTTAGTTTCGTTCAGGGGATTCAATCCCGAGTTTTCATACATAAATAGACCTATGACCTATCTTATGCCAACTGTACCGACTATCCTAGTCATTGGGCATAACTTTTAAAATCATATTTGAATTCGACATTGTAGTTTACATAAAAACGACTCCGTTTTTTTAAATTCAACTCTTAAACCCTTCAAAATTTCAGTTTTAAATTTTGGTTATCGAGAATTTTAAAATGATAATAATAATATTGAAGTGAAAAAATGTATTCAAAAATAAAAAAAAAGTGGTTTTCAAGTAAATTTCATGACGAATTAATATATGTTTTCGTACATTGTATAGGATAAATAGGTGTAGGTAATACAATTAGCAAAATATTAATACATTCGACAAAAAATAAACTAATTTTCGTGTAGTGAGTTATTAACAAAACCTCCCCCTAACGGGCATCTCCATACAAAAATTTTAATATTTTGTACTCCGCAAATTGAGTGTTCAGCACAAAATAAATATTATAAAAATAATGAATTTGTATGATTTCTCATGACATAGGTAGTTGAGCTCAAATATTTGTAACTATACTAGGGGAAATTATTTTTAACAATAAAGCAAAGCTAACATTTAATTATAAATCTAAATTCTATGCAGCACATATTGATTTTAATTTTTAAACATTAACTTTAAAAAGTACTTATTGTTTGCAATAAAAAAATTAAAATGTGTAAATAGAAAATATTTTAAATTCATACCTTATCAAAACCCTATGAAGAGATAATAGATCTTTGAACTTTAAAAATATTTACTCAGTTTTAATTTAGTGACATTAAATGACAAATATAATGTCGTCAATAGAGTTTAAAATTATTTATTTGAGTAGAATAAGTATTATACTTATTTGTTAGGTAGTTTTCTAACAACATATTAAATTAGGCTTAAATACACCATAATATTATATTAGGAAGAATTTTAATTTTTAAAAAATATCTGTAAACAAAATTGAAACATAAAGCATACGGAATACAGAAATCTTATATTTAAAAAAATAGTTCTGATGATAAAATACAAATTATTACATAAATTATCAAAAATAGACACGCACATTATAGTAAATTAATTATTTTGTTAAGAAATAAATATATATATTATGCATACATAAATTATAACTTTTTACAAACTTAATTTATAAAGGACAATGTATTGAATAATACACAAATCACATTTTACACATTTTAATAAACTAACAATAAATAAAAACTTTAAATTTATAATCTTGTAAACTAAGGGCCTGGCCCAGATAAAACATAAATAATAAATAAAAATATAATAAAAATAAGTATAAATAAATTTAATTAGTTCAGACATTTCAACTCATGAGTTCAGTACCTTTAAATCCAGTTTCTGCTGCAATAACGACTTCTGGCTTATGTATTATGTTTTCATCAAATTGTGCTAGTATCACCGAATCCGGAAGGATTTTAAGGTCTTCCATGGTTGCTTCATTGTTCAGCAACTCTATTCCATCAGGTGTTTTTAAATATTGGTTGTCGGGATTAACATGAAATACTTCCATGATCTTTAATTTAAGATGAAGCAACGAACTGTCAGAAGAGACTATAACAAATTCAACCTTTGGCATTTGTTTTCGTTCATTTCTTCTAGTTGCGGGCTGAGATACATGATTGTTTGTGTTATTCAAAGTGGAGGCTGTATCCGAGCCACTAGTGCCATTCATAGACACGGTAGTGTCTCGTTTGAATTTCTTGGAAGAGTTGCCAGACATCAATTTCTGATCTTCAATATCGATTACTTGAATGAATATTTTTGCATCATTGTATTTCAAATAATTAATTTTATCTTCATGCAATTTCTTCTCACGACACATTTCACATATTTCTGGTTTTGATGTTGTAAATACACGTTGATCATCAAAGTACACATACACTCCAAAATCAGCATCATAGCATAGTAAAAGCCATTTCCATTCTTTTTTTGTTATAAGCACCAATTTATTATAGTCATGATGTGTTGGATTCAAACTTGACATTGGATGATAAAGCAATTTATTGTGGTCTTCGCAAAGCAGTGCTTTATTCCTGATCAACTTGGGAATTGGTTCCTTTAATGGATATCTGACAAACTTTCTGAAAGCTTCCAAAAATTCCATAGAAATACATGCATAAGGGGAACATTCTTTTGAAAAAACATTTCTGTTTTTATTCCACAGTAAATCATTTAAAAAGAAATCCTCTATCTTGGCCAGACTTAAACGTGTAAGTTTGCGTACCATAACCTGAATATGCACACTCCTACACATATGACACGGTATGGTGGTTTTCACAAACAATGATGCCTTTGGAAAGTAAGTTTGAAACATATTTTTTACTTTTTCCGGCACTAATGTCTTTGTATTTTTTGCAATAGTCATATTCCCATGCATGCATATAATATCACTGTTAAATACCCATGGCTTACATTCAGTATTATTTAGGATTTTCAAATAATCGTAACCATCACTCTGATATAATTTCTCGAGGGTTATGCTTTGTGACAATTTGTCTTCCCCCTCACCACAAAAATCATAATCGGGTATAATCATATTTTCTGTGTCTTCGACCATTTTGACATTTTCTTTTTTCATATCTCCATTGACATTAATTATTTCTTCCCATATGCTGGACGGTTCACATATTGCGGACAACGTTTCGTGGTTGATTGGCAATGTTGTATTAGGAAGTACATCACTTTTTATGAGAAATGTTTGAAATGATTCAAAATATTTTGTTTGCCAGAATTTAAGTGTTTCATTGCCTACCCAGTAACTTGTTTCTTCATTTTCACTGTCTGAATTTTTAGTTGGGGACCAATTTCGTAAGATTGCACTAATAGATTCATTATGTTTAGCAGCTAAAGTTCTTGTATACATTAAGGCGCATTTGTTCCTAATGCATACTTCACATAATGATGACATTAACTTCAATCTTGGACCACCTTCATACATACCATACAGTTTATCAGCAAAGTCTGATCCTATGTACTTGGCTTCAAATACCTTATCTGGATCCAGTAAGTTATGTTTACATAATATTGGATTGTTGTTTATTTTCTCGACAGTCTCATTTGGGTTTAATTTCAACCAATATTTTAACCACTGTAACGAGATAATATCTCCTTCGTTTTCTTTTATTTGACTTTGTTTCATTGCATTGATTAAATGCAACATTTGTTCCACAAATAATTTACTTTGTTTACTCTCTAATATTTTATTTTCAAAATTGTTGTTATGAAAATTTACTAATTGAGTCAATCTAGGTGACATCTCACAGGTGGTCGATTTTGTACTCAGTTTTTCAGCCTCTGTATCTTTCATATACACCAGCATATAAGCATCATTCGTTTGAAACTCATCGACGTAATTTTTGATATTTTTCATTGATTTTGATCTTTTAGAATCATCATTGATACACAAATTTAAACCTTTAGGAATGAGCTTGTCTACTTTATCATCGTTGAATTGGTACCATTGTTTTGTGGTGTTATCCTTGATTTGGGCCACATAGTGACCACAATTTGCACTGGAGCCTTTATGTATAAGGACTGCGTATAAATTGTACTTATAATTTTCTCTTGAAGACACATTAGGTTTATCAGGAACATTTAAATATTGCCCCATGTCTAATGTTTGTGGAAATCTTATAAATGTGTTTAGTTTTTTCTTCTGCATTGATTGTCTATCATAGACAAAACGCATTAGTTGAAAATTTAACACAGAAGGTAATGCAGTCAAACACATTTGCCGCACAGCATTTTGTTTTCCTTCACACCGGCTGCAATAATATTGGTCATCCCCGGCGAGAATTTCTTGTTTTAAGTAATCATCCAAACTTTCATTTAAAGTTTGTTGACCCTCAATGTTTAAACTAAGATCCCTAAATGTTGAGCAACTAAGAGACTTTAATTTACATGTCAAGCATGTAATTACACTCTGATATTCGCCTAAAAAATTATTTTTCACCATATTTTTGACGAATTCGTTTGTTTGGTTTTCAAATTTGCTTTCCAGTGTTGTTAATAACAAATTGGAAAACTCTTCTGCATCCTGTTCAATACTTGTATTGATTTTTAAAGATTTAATGAACCCTTCTGGATTTACAGTTTGTTCTTTTCCAAATTGCATTAACGCAAATACTAATTGTAGTTGACCAACAGCAGTCACTGGCTCATATACATTTTCAATATATTGAGTATGATTATTCTTCTCAATTTCATCCTCTTCAGGGTTCCAATTTAAAATTGCATTTCTTATATTTAAATTATGGAACCATAGTTGGAGGAGACTATTAATATAACATGTTGCACCTAAGTTTTTCAAACCACAGAAAGTATTTGTTTGTCGACGCTCTAGCTCTGGGTCTTCAATTTGGGTGACTTTGTTTTGAAACCAACGTTGTTCACCTAGTCCTGATAGGCAGAATGGATTGTTATTACAATGGCGATGGTTAGATAGAGGTTTACATCTGGAATGTAACAGGAAAAACGCTTTATTCACATGAGTCTCGTTAATGTCATCAGGGTGAGTGTTGTCAGCCCATGACCACTGCTTCTTTTTCTCGAGGTTCTTCCTATTACGAATTTTAAACATTATTATTTACACCTGTTTTTTAATGGACCAATCAGATCATCAATGTTAATCGTTAATCACTTGTGAGTTTCTTGCTGAAACAATAAAAGTAAATAATATATATATATTTAATAAGTTAACAATAGATTATAAAAACACAAATACAAATTACGCGAATTTGATACAGGCTTAAAAATATTGTATTTTTAATGAAACTAAAATTAATACCAAACTAACACCAACATTTAAAAAAAAAAAAATTCTGTTTTCTTAACAAAAGCTATGATATAATATAAGCTATATAGCTCTATTTATTATTTAATCATTTTAATTAAAACTATAATGGTTTGTAAATGGACTATTATTATTATGGTTCAATCAACAAGTACCAATATTTATAAGAAATTAATTTGTACAATTGTTTAAATATTGTAATAGGTACTTTCTTAATAGAATTTATAGATTAAAAGTTTGAATTTTTGGAACTTATTATTTACATAATATTAATATATTTAATGTTATTTCTTTTATGCTATTTATTAACTTATTATCACATTTTGTTGTTATTTATTTCGAAGGTACTTTGCTTGTACAAATGTACAAAATAAAAAACAAGTAATTGCAATTTTAAAATAAAATTAGTTATGAAACAAAAACTATGTAAAATATTGTTTATTATGGAAAGCTTTGAGCCCTAATACATTTTTTTTTTTTTAATTTTGTAAGAAAATAACTTATAAGTAAAAATTAATACATAGAGTCGTTTGCCTACAGTCATATGTTTCAGAATACAGAAGCTTGGTATTTTTTTTTTATCTAATGGATCAATGAGTACTATATTGCAAACTGTTTGAAGTGAAAGTTAATGCTGAAAAATTTTTTACTAATTTGCAGCACCATAAAACCGAAAAGCTTGTAAAATCAGTTAACCAAATCGATAAGCCATAAAAAGAAAAAGAATTAATGCAATATGTTAATTTTATTTTTTTATTTTTTTGTTTTTAATGAAACAATAAAAATATTTTTGCATATTAGTATGGCACATTTTTAAGGCATTAATGCAAGCATTTTTAAAGATTTTTTAGAGCATGCAGTTGAAGTTCCTAGCTCTATTTATAACAATTATGTTGATGAATATTGTTAGTTACTTGTAAATTATAATTTAGATCACAAACATATTATCATAATACCAAACCACATAAAATCCCAACTTTAACATTTTCAAGCAGAGGGTAATAAACATTTGATTAAACCTGATACAGATATCAGGGGGGGGCTTAGACAAGTTTAACCCCCCTTAAAAATTGCAATAGCCTCCAAAATTTATATTTATTCAAAGTTCTATTTATTATTATTGTTTTGTTTTAATAATTATGCATCAATATTTTGCTATTATTTAAAAATAATTGCAAAATATTTAGCAAACAAATGGTGCTAAATAAGGTATAAAGTTGCAATCAAGGTCATAGAGTAATATGGTTGTGAGTTGCAACGGTGAATATATAATGAAAATAATAAAAATAAGCAAAAATGTAAAATACAGATTAAGATAATTACACAAATTATGTTTTTTACGTTAATGTAATTAGGTATTGAATTGTTAAGTTCACCATTCAGTTAGAACATTAAATGTTTTTTAAAAACAAATAAGAACAAGAATAAAATAATCAATAATAATTATTATTTAATGCCATTTGTTCATAGTACACTCATATTTTTTATTAGGAATATCCTAATGTATAGTAGTATGTTAGATAGTAAGTGTGAGGGGGGGGGGGAGATTCTGCGGGTCACTTTACTTTGGATTATTCAAGACCTCCCAAAAGTCGCCAATTGATGAAACTCGTTGACTGTAGCAGTGATAAATCCAAAAGGATCAGTTTGTTATTATAGGATATATAGCATTAATAGTTTTGAATATTCCATACAGTGTTTTGGTCAGTAATTTTCTAGAAAGTGGTTTTGAAAAAAATTGAAATGTAAGCCAATTGTTTTATAATATGAAATAAGAAGCATAAATAAATGTACTTAAAATTTAGTTTGAACTATTTTTCTTTCAGTTGATTCTGATTTACACAGCTATAGATGTGAAGTAAAAAATATTGAAAAAAGTGTATTGGTATCAAAAGAAAGCATTGCATTTAAAAAGAATTACAATTTGTGCTGCACATGTATATATTGAAGGGATCTGTGGGGTACCCATGATTTTTCAATTGGAGGGTGGAATGAATAACTTAATAATTAATACTATGTAAAATGTTCCATCAAAACCATTTGTGGAAATATCATAGTTTGTACTTTGCCTTTTTTTAAGATTTATACAATAACACGACTAATGGGCGAGGAGGGCTGAAGCCCCCTTAGCCCCGCCTGGGTTAGGGGACGGGGTTAAACATTCAAATGTTTCCTGTGTGTCCTCTTATATAAGTACCCTCTAGCTCAGGGGCTGGCAATTAGTTTTTAAGAGGGTCCCGGAGATTTGATAAAAACAGTGTTAATTTTAACTAATTATTACAAAACTATTAATTTATTCACTTAAATTGTCCTTTTGAGTCTGTTAAAATTTATATATAATAGGTATCTACAATAATTACCTGTCTTATATTTACTTGTATTTTTTTTTTTAAATTGATTATTTACAAATATTTTTTATAAGAATTAAAGAGGGGTATTAGGAGGTGTAGGGCACCCAATTTTTTTTAAAAGTAAACATGTCTCCTTACTTTAATTTTGAAAAGTTGAGCACTGATTGATACATAATATTTTTACTTCTTTCCACACGCATATATTTATTTTAAATTTAGTATATAAATTATTAATAACTATACAAAAAAAACACGCATTTTCAATTGTTCAATTTTAAAAATGTTGAGATAATTTAATATAGAAACTACAAAAAAAAATTTTTACTTAAAATTTGTATATTGTTTCGAGTAGAAATACTTTCTTCTGATAAACACATTTTAGATCCTGAGCGGAGAGATGAATAATGAAGTATTGATATTACAATGATGTGTGTTTTTTATTTTTATGTCTGCATACATGATAAGTAGTTGAAATAATGCTATGATTTTAAACTTTAGTAACTTTTATTGTAGGAATGCGAATCAAGTTGGTACCTACATTTAGGAGGTAAATATTAAAACTCCGAAGTTATTTTCAAAAGCTTCGAGAAAACCAAGGAAAACTGAAATTTATAACGCAAAACTAATTTTTGACAAAATCAATTTGATTTTTTTTTGGTTAAATTAAAAAAAATTAATCATAAAAACATTCAATTTTTACTCATATAGAGCTATTTATAGGCATAAGATAATTTCAATTTTTATAAGTATTTTTTTTTAAAAATATTGTCTATAATACATTTTTCACTCTGTCAAAAACTTGAATTTAGTTCAAGGTTTCTCATACTTATTGTTTGGTGGAAATCAAAAAAAAATGGTGGGCAAATGAGTGTCGCTCTGTTGTACAGTAGGTCACTGTAATGGATGGTGTTAAATTTAAATTCAATGATAGAATATCATTGCATACGAAAAACGATTCAGAACGAAGACGGTCAGCAAACCTACATATTACTAAGTATATTTGATGATATTATGAATAAAGTAATTTATTTATATTTTTACGTGGAACCTTTTTTTAAATGTTCAATCCTTAGTTATAAAAGTTGAACATTTTATAAATTTATAACTACAAAAGCATTTTTAAATTTTAAATTTGATAAATTTTGTCAAAATTCGTACTTTAAATGCTTATAAAAAAATGTGTACCTATATATTTTTAATATTTTTTAACTGTTATTATAACAATATATCAGGTACCTCGTATTATTTTTTCATGCTTTTTGACCCAACAAATAAAATGTTATTGACATTTATAGAAAAAAAACTAAAAAAATTGAAAATTGAAAATGTCCGTAAACAGCTTAAAATGAGTTAATAAAGTTTTATGGTGTATAAAAATTGAATATATAAACATTTAGTTAAATTTTTATGTATCTACAGTTATACGCTTTTGAATTACAGCAAAATAAGAGAATCTCTATATGAAAAATCGAGTGATATCTAATCTTGTAAAAACTTCAAACGCTCATAACATTTAATTTGACTTTCAGGTAGACGTTTCTTTTTTTTTTGATAAAATTATTCAAACTTATGAAAAATCTTGTTTTAAATTTACAAATCTTAGTTGAAAATTTAAAACAAGGATTCTCATGAATAGTTTATACTGAAACCAAAAAATATAATAACTATACATAAGGAGTATTTTTTATAGACATTTTAAGTTCAAATTTAGATGAAATTAGATATTCAAACGAACACGCAATGACATGTTCAAATGCTATTTATTCGGCAAAAATTAATTTAACCTACTGTAAACTAATGCCTAGTGGTAAAATAAATACTTTAATCACAATAATATAATACAATACACTAAGTAATATTATACACTGATAGAATACCTACTTGGCTCAGAATAGTTTTTCATATACAATGATTTTATATTATCATTGAATTCTAATTTAACACAACCATTATATTGACATTTTTTTATCATGTTACTTTTTTTTTTCTAATCTAACAATTTTTTTGAACTAAATAAATATTTATATAAAATCATCAATTTATGTACCTATAACAATGAATAAAATGATTAGATGCCATTAATTGTTTTTTAATGAATTAGACAAAATTAAATATTAGAGATTAAGATTTCTTTTAGATGGCTTTTGAATACAAATGTATTAAAATCAAGATCAATCATTGAAATTATAATATAATAAGTTTACTTAAGAAGGATTTTCTAGGAAAAATAACTAAACAGGGATTTGGGTATATTACTGTGTAATCCCTTTAAAAAAATTGGTATTTATACGTCTTATGATGAATAATAAAAGTACATTTTTCAAGGGTAAAAAAAGAAAATAGAGTATACCAGTAGGTACTTACAATTTACTAATAAATCTTTTAGTTAATTATTTGCTTACTATTTAGGGCCTATGTATTATAATTTAATGCTCACATCAATTTAAAAACATTATTAATCTAAGTAATGTAAAAAAGATTATAAATAAATAGAAGTAGTTTTTGTTTTGTTATTGTGAAAATGCTATTTTTGATAATGTATAATTATTATAACTTGCTTTGTTTTTATACTTGTTTTTTAGTTTATAATATTTTTTATTTTTCCAATTGTTGTTTGAATAATATTACTCTAGCTTAAAGATATGGATGATTATAAAACTATGTGATATGGGTTATGATAGTTATAATAATAATAATAAAACTACTAGCATTAAATAATTTACTAATACAACATGCATTATACTCATACAGCATATATAATATAAAAATTCTAAAGCAATTGACAAAAATACTATAACTATATATTACTTACTTATTATTTAAAAACGCATTTTTTCAAGATTGTAAAAATCTATAGTGCTTTACAGTAGTTAATACAATTATTTATTAAAAAACAAATAAAAAATGTTTTATAGTTGAATAAATAAGATTTCCGTATGATTCTTAAATGAAAAACTTTTACTAACACAGATTTAGAATTTAAATTTAAAAAAAAATGTGTATACATATTGTGACCATAATAACTAGAAATACTCATAGCCAAACATAACTTATTTCTATAACTTTTGTTAATAAATCAAATTAGTCACATGTTTAACGTTCAAACTAGGTAGTTAACCATGCACAATTGACTAAATGTTTTGGATGATATCACAATTCTTTCTGAAGTTAGAAAAAAATGTGAAATAGAAACTCTAAAGAATATATGATAACAATTTGAATAAAAATCTATAAATTAATAATTTTTTTTAACTGTGCAGTCAATGGGTACTGAAATTTAACAAATGTTAGTAATAATAATAATGTGATTGGGTATTTTCATCAACTTAAGTTTAAAACTCAATCAATTTTATGTCATTTATATAAATTATATTCGATACTTTTATACCATTTTTTGAACTTTAGTTGGTAAGCATTGTTGGTCAAAACGAGGGATTGCAATTTATAATATGTATATTGCATAAAGCAAGTTTAAAAAAATACTTAAAAAAAATATATTAGCAATAAAAGACATAGTTAAATCAATGTCATTAATATTTCCAGTTATCATGTACACATTTGTATACAGGTTTGTAAACACAGGGCTTAACAAGCCTCAGAGTAATCACAAAAAATGTTATAAAATTTGAAAATTTAATGTTTATTGAGTGTGTTCAAAAGTATATTGTATCCAAATTTGATGTATTTGATTCTGCATTATCCTTGTACTTTTTATCACAATAAATATCCATAAACCGGCAATGAACATTGTTATAATTAGTTTTTAATTAATAATAAAAAAATAAACATGCTATAGTAAAAGAAACAAATTGTAAAACTTTAACCACAACAATTCACATAATAAATACTTTGATCTCCATTCTCCATTAAGATTTTATAACAATATGGTTACATAAAAAAAATCGAGTGATAAGCTATCATTTTTGATTTTTGCTGGCCGCCACACTAAGGAATGTTACACTTAAACTAAATAACAATATCCCACTTACGTACATATATATTTATAATATATAAGGAATTACAGCACACGTAATTTTCATACGTTTAGACCAAACAGCAGTGGTAAATTACGCATACTTCGGAATGTCCAATTTAAATTTTGTATAAATGCATGAACTCTTCGACAATTAAGTCAATTTAAATTTTTAAATTTTAAAGAACCTTAAAATTGTGATTTTTAAATCAAAAATGCCATGAAATAATTGCATTATATATAATAATTGGGCAAATATGATTTTAAATCAAAAAAGTGATTCCTAAAGAGCATAGTCTAGAAGCTTATAATTTATAATTCAACCATTTTTTCAAAATTACAATTGAACTTCAGGAAGTATTTTTAATTTACGACTGCTTTTAGTAGTTTTTATAGTTATTAACAAGAATATATTTAATTTTTCCCAAAGTATTGACATGTGCGAGGGCGTGCAAGTGTTGCATCTAGCGACGGTTGCCCGACGCAGCATTAAAGCGATTCTGGGAAACACACTAATATTCATTTACTTCTCACACATATATATAGCCCAAATGTTCATTTCATATGAATTGTTTTAAGGAGTAATATGTATTACTCCTTAAAACATAATACGCTGGAGCCCCCTTAATGGTATATACTTGGTTTGTATAAGGCTTAAATTAACTACTTAACTACTAAATAACATCTGCAATGGCAAATAACTCGGTAATTTTAATATGGTACTATTACACGTATATATTTTTGTTATATCAATGTTAAATTTAATAATTAATTAATAGGTAAGTAAATATAATATCACTACAGTTATGTACAATAGACATAACACCAGTATATAAGGTTTTAGATCCTGTAAAAAAGTGGAATGTATTTTTTTTACAACAATATTTTATTTTATTATCAATTTTGTCTTAAGATAGAACCCCACACTCGCCACAAGCGACGTACAGTATCTTATCTACTATTTTATAACAATTATAATGACATCATTTTTATGAAGAAAACTTATAGCTATAAAGATGCAAGTATTAGTGTATGAATGTTAAAGTTATGCATTGTTTTTAATTTTTAAACCCATATACTTTTTTTATGTTTTGAATAATAAAAAATTATAAATTGATTACTTAAATTACCTGTATTTGTGGAGTAAGATTTAAAAATGAACAAGTTGATACTGTTGAATGTTGATAGAATGAATAGGTTAACAGGACTTTGTACTGTGAAAAGTTGTTGAATAGTATTCCTTCAATACGATCTTCTTCACATCTGCAGTTCAATGTAACAACAACAAATTATGGATACATCAGATGTAGTATCACTAGTATCTAATAAACATAAAATATTATTAAATATCAATCATTACAACATTAAATTAGCCTATAGCTATAATATTATTATAGATAGGTACTATTTAGTAATACCTATGATTATGAATACTAATAGTACTTATACTATTTGTATTAATTATCAATGGTAGTACCTATCTACTATGATTACTAATATTAAATTGTATTCCTATAAAATTATTAATTTATATAAGTAAATCATTCCTTACCACAGTTCATATTTTTTGTATATTTTATTGGATGGAATCTTCATTTAAGGAACTTGAATTTCTCAGTACCAATGGAATATGATTTTTCGATGGTTTCGAATATGAACATTCAACCAAGCTGTTTTCTGGTATGATTTAATATTTATGTTACAAAATACACATACAATAAAGCCACTGAACAAATCTGGAATTATACATTTAAATATTACTCATATTTATATAATATTGTTATTTTGTAAAGGTATATTAATTAATGAAGAAACGTATGTTGTTTATACATCTTACATTTTTAAATAAAATAATACAACTAGGTAGGTACTATATTATAATACATTTTTATAAATGGAATATTCAAAATTGTCAAATCATTTACTTATTGAAAGTCATTAGTTAAACGTCTAATGGAACACATTTTGCGGTAGAGCGCTTACTGCATGGTAGCTAGTAACATTGTAAATTAACTATGTAAATTTAATAAAATACATTTGCAGGTTTAAAGTAGTGTTGTAAATGATTAAATTGCAAAATAACATTAGGTTATAATATATAGAATAGGTTTAGTATAGGTAATAATATCTATAATGTATATAGTATACAAATTAGAATATGGGTTTGATCGATCATTTGATTCTCAATTCATTAATTCTTGGAAGTAAAATGGAATTAGAAATCGAATTGGGATAAATCAAATTGAAATAGATTCCTACAAAAATCGGTAGGAGAGGGGGTTCGGCGAATTTTATGAAATTAATTTTGGTACATACAGTGAAAAGAATCTGAATCAAAAGATAACTACTAACTGATTTTAGGATCAATAAAGAAAATTGAAATTGACGAATCCCGGGACGAGTCCTTAGTAATAATTCCTTTTTAGTCAATTTCAATCTTTAAAATTATAATATGTACATACTCATTGAAGTACAGTTCTTAAAATAAATTGATTATAGTAAAATGTTCATAATTAATGTACAACACAACGATTTAAACAAATATAAATACTAGGGGAATCACGATTTACGACTCAATACTCATTGTATCATAAATGGATCGTGAATTGAAAAATTAACAGTCACCTCTGTATGAGCGCTCGATAAACGTTAAAGATAAATATTAGCCAAGGTACCCAAGTTTAATAATTATGAATTAATATGTGTTTCCTGTCGGTACGAAAAGTTTTTTTAGCGTTCAGTAGTCGGTTCGGTCTAAAACGGTTGTATTCAAACCGGAATAGTTTTGTTTAACGAAGAGGGCGCTACTAGGTTACTCTTATCAGTTTCCAACACCTATCTGCAGTTGTAGCATATTATTGTATGCATGGTTTGTTATTATTGTTTTTACATTGTCGAACAAAAATGCAAAGCCACCAACCTTCCCGCCACACAATTCTAAATCATATTCATAACCTTTTCTCGCTTCCCGCCAACGGCGCGACCAAGCGAGGAAGGGACTCCTGCAGTTTTTCCAAAATTGAAGAAACAAGTACAAATTAAATTATATGATACTACTCGGCAAGTTTAGCGTAGATGATAGATGAATATAATATTATACAAACAACATGGTTAATATGCTACCGGCTAGTCAACTAATCCAGCTCCCCAACAAAAAATATTTTAACGTTGATCCCGGAATCGCGGACGAGGACGTGACACACTGCAGTGTTACCCATCCGGTTACAATTTATTACAAATAAGAGTTTCCAACTTACTATGGTCGCTTCGATGAGGATTTTCGTACAATGATGGCGTCTGTTCGATCTTCTCCTCCAACTGCGACGGCCTATTGAATGCCGGCGACGGTTTGTTGGCGACACGTATATTGCGATCGCACGCAGAATTTCAAACCGACGATAAAGTTTATAGATAATCACACAAATACGAGATGGGTTCACTAACAGACACGATCGACGACTTGGGTAAGCGCGTCGTATCCGACAAACGCGTTTCGAAACACTTCGGCACCACAAGCGCGGTTGAAAAGTCAGCGAACGATGGACGAGAGCCAACGAGGAGCGAAAAGCTGAGAACGCGAACAGAGGACTACAACGGAACGGTTGTCAACGACGACTGATTCGTAAGGGAGAACGTCAAGCAGTGCCTGGCGACGAAAATTCGGTGCAGCGCGCTCACTCTCTGACCACTACCGCCTCTAAATCTGCCTGGAACGTGTATAGAGCCACGGGCGCATGCGTGACACGGGAAATTTCGAGCAATGGTAGCGGCCCGTGAGGACGCCATCGCCTCCCCCCCCTCCCGTGCGCCTGCGATGGCAACGAAAATATTTGCAGCGCCGCCGCCGCCGCCGGCGATGTTGCCTGTTAGCGGCGGCGCCCCCCTTACCTACCTCACCGACAGACCATGCTGCACACACGCTAGAACCACCGGTTGTGCCGGCCGGTGGGTCGAAAATATTAATCGTCTTTGGATTTTTGAAACGTGTTTTAAGACGAGTTTTTTTTTTTTTGGAGATGTTCGGCCTATTGCTTGCTATGTTCGATTCCATCCACTTGAGAATAGGAGGGGCACAAGACGAATTTCGAAAGGCACGGTTCGCCGTTCGCCTGGCTCCCTTGCAATGTATACAATATAAACGATAACCGTATAACATATCACACATTTTGTGATTCAAATAACGTAAAACGCTCATTGTTTCGATTAATATTTTTGAAAATAATTTTTTACATTGATTAAAGTTGTTAAAAAATTACATTTTTAAAATAAATCTGTATAAAGAATATAATTAACTAAGTTTTAGTTTTTATTCTTATAATTTTCTAAGTATTTACTTTTTTGAACAAAAACATGGTTTTTAAATTCATAGGTGGTATATAGCCAGCATGCATAAAAATCGAGTTTCAGATGAGTAGATAGTTAATTGGTAATACCTAACTAATGATGTGGACACATTTTGCAGCCAATTGTACAGTTGTGCCACTTAACTTCGCTCTCCTGAAAATTGAAATCTGAACATTAAATATTTCTAACTATATACTTAGCAACTAATGAACAGCGACACCACACTTACCACACTTACTCACAATTCTGCATGACGGAAACAAGATAAAGAGAGAGAAAAACACTGTATACCTATAACGTTTTAAACACGTAGTTTTTTTTTTTCGGCTACCTCGTCCACTGGTTTCTCTCTCTAAGCGCTGTCCATTACAGTTTATTGGTCTATAATAATATTATATTATATAATAGCATATTATGCTCCTATCACAGAAACTATTCGTCCAAAATTTGATTTATATATATTTTTTTTTTATAAAATAAACAATAAAGGGTGGGCAAGTGGGTGTCGCTCTACTGTACAGTAGATTGCAAGTGAGTCACTACAATGGATGGTGTTAGATTTGAATTCAATGATATAATATCATTGTATACAAAAAACGATTTAGAGCGAAGACAGACTGACAGTCTATGATATATAACTAAGTTTATAGTAATTATTACCTATATAAGAACAGGTGGGCATACCGGAACATTTTTATATGGTTTACTCACTCTAAGTTGGTCCTTAAAAGTATATTGGCGCGGGGCCTGGACAGTGGACTGTGATTATCTCGTCATTCGAATGCTGCAGTGATTTACATGGGAATTTGTAATTTTTTTGTGGTCTATATAATATATAATAGAATACTGCTTTTAGAATTCAGAAAATCAGAACTATACGATAGCTATAATAGTAAATTCAAGAATATCAATTTTTCAGAAGAGGACTCGTTTTATTATAAATCACAAATAATAAAGATCGTCGAACCTGAAATTATGCTGTAATAGATTGCAGTTGTTTTGAATATATAATCGATGAATATAATATTTTATTCATAGAATAGCTTTTGTTTCTATGTAGATATACCTACAATGTATAATTTTTAATATTGTATGATTATACTTTATATTATTATGGTTTATGCATGACCTGACCTCAAACCAATAAAAATGTATGTAATAAATGCACCGTGACTAAATATATTATAGTATTAATTATAATATGCATTCTGAATAATGAGAAGACGTGTACAGTTAAGACTTTATGACAATATTTGTTTTCTTTCTCAGACCTATATGCGTAACATAAATAAAATGCTTTCACCTAAAATCATTTTTTACGATTTTTAGGTAATCTTCGAATAAAATCACACATAAAAAAATTATTGAAGAATATATTTTTGAAATTATGACATAACGGTTGTTTATTTTATTATTATTAGGCTTTGTATTCACCTTCAAAAAATAAAAATGATTTGTAAATTTAAATTTTTAAATTGTTTTGAGATACTATTTCGACAAATTATTATGTTACAACCAAAAAATATTAATTTCAATCGTTTTTGTAATTGGTGATTTTACTCTAAGATAACTCAAAAATATAAAAAAAGTTGTTCTTCAAAAATGAGTTTTATCTATATTGAGCACGGGCCAGATAGTCCAGTCAAAATAAACATTCAACTCCGGAAAAATTCACATCGAGCTGAAAATTGGTATACACGTTATTGGTACATCATTACAAATGAAATGTCAAAAGTCCCCATCGATCCCATCGCTGCTAAAAATTAAATATCTCTTAAACTTTTAGTATTCTTGCAAGAGTATCTATTATATAATTCGTAGATCAAGTAATTACCTAAAAAAAAATTAAATTTGCTACATTTTTAATTGTAAAAATAAAAATGTATTGTAGCAAATCGAAAAATAATAATTACGAGCATATTATATATACACGTAGTCACGTTAACGAAATGCAAAACACTGAAAGTAATAAACAGTACATATCGATATTAAAACAAATTTATGAGATTACGAAAAAATAGTATACAAAAGTAATAGAAAATTATAATCACGCTTGCGATAGTCAGGTGTTGTTTTGCATTGTATTCGGTTTAGTCTTGTAACGATAATATACTATGATGATATTAAGTATTATTATTATTTTAAACCACAACATCTAATGAAATATTATTCTTAGGAAAAAACATTTTTTTTTTAAAAAAAAAATAGACGCCAAACTCGGCAGGGCAAAGTGAAAAACTGACTCTAGTATTATTGATAATATATGGCAGTTATACAACTTAAGTATCTGCACTATCTCATGAAATATTATTCATAGGAAAAAAGTTCAAGACACTTTTTTTAGGTAATTATTTGATCTACAAATTAGGTAATCGCTATTTTTACAAGAATAGTTAAAGTTTAAGAGATATTTGTGAAAAACCTATTTTGTGACCTTTGATCTCGAATTAAATGTTTAGCAGCGGTGGGATCAATGGGGAATTTTGACATTTTATTTGTAACGATGTGCCTAACGTGTGTACTAATTTTCAGCTCTATATGTGCATTTTTCCAAAGCTTACATTTTTTTTTGTCTAATTTGACTGGACTAAGAGAGAGAAAACAAAAGTACACTGACACTGCTGAGGACGTTGTACGTCTCTGTTGTGACACTACACGCATATAACAATTATCTACATGGTACATGGTCTATACAGTTTACAATCAAAATATTCAAAATTTTAACTATAATATAGCATAATTTTTAACGAAATATTCAAAAGAATAAAAATAAAAAATGTCAATGATTAAAATCAATAAAAAAAATATACCTATAAACTTAAAATAATCTATAAAAAAAATCTTTTCAAAAATGTTAGTTTACTGATACAATGATAGTGTCTTACGTTAAATGAATCACACCATGTATATTATAAAGACGATAAACGAGAAAAAGTTAAATCGAAGACTTAAAAAAACAAAGAAGAAGAGGAAAAAAAATTAAATCTTTTCTTGTTTAACTAACGACGTATATCGTCCCCACCCCTCCACCCTCATAAATTAATAGGGATGGAAACCACCGTAAGTCAGTCTGGAGACTCTATCTTTTCGATCACGGCGCCGCAGGACAAGGCTCCTTTTTTTAAATTGTATATAATAAAAAAACGTTTTTAAATTATAACTCATATGGTAGATCCGTTAACTCACACTATATACGACCCTTAGCCTCGAGCACTGTCCGTCGTCTTCACCCCGAGCGGTATCTAATCGATCTGATCACAATTCTAGATTTCTCTTCTATTTTAATAATAAATTATAATACCTATCAGGGTCTAAAAATAATCGTGACTGTAATCGTAATTGTATGAGATAATCAGTTATAGACTACCAGTTTAGTTCGTGCTATAGGTGGTATACATTATTCTGTTTTAACATATTATATAATGTTAGGTAGGTAGATAAAAATTCAATTTAATTATTATTTATTATTATTAATTTTAAAAATAAGAGCCACTTTCTTAACTCCTCCTTATTGTGGTCGTAGGGTTGAAGCGGACGAGTGGCATTGAGAGGTAGGTTTTTGTACCTATTTAGGTATTTTGTAATTAGGTACTTTGTAATTTTATAATATTATTAGAACACCGTTATATTAATATTATAATCACGAATAATATAAGTATAATGTTGTGATAGTATTTTTAAACAATAAAATGCTACCTGGGTATTTTTACCTATCTATTATATTATATTTCTACATTTATGAATTTATTCATATTTTATAAAATATATGACTTATAGAAATGATTAGTGCGGCATGTACTCATCGTTTGTTTGTTACGCAGTGTTTTTAAGTCAATTTTATTATTATTAATGTTTACCTATGGAGTTTCATGTTTAATATTTTGTTCATAGCGAAAAAATATTAAAAAAACCTAATTTTGATAAACCTAAGTTTTTAATATAACTACTTACAAAAATTATTTCTTTAATTGAAAAAAATAGGCAATAAGTAGATACCTAATTACCAATAGGTACCTACCTAAAATTGCACTCTAATAATATTATAAGGCGTATCAAATAATTTAAGATTTTGGGCGGAGCGACGTACTTACACAATTGATATATACCTAGTAAAAACAGTGCTTCAATCTTCAACTTTGAATGTGATCTTTAATAGAAAATTAGTCTATTTGGTACTTTTAAGGTAATCAGTGTCGTTGTTTGAGGTTGAGCAAGGTGGGCATTAAGTTCTGTCTGATTGTAAAAGCAGTCCAATTTTTGAGCCGATATTATTATAACATTTCTTATTTTGAGGAAATATATATAGTATTGTGTAAGCGCACTATAGAAAATTATTGTTTTCTAAAAATGTATAAGCCCTCCCCAAAAAAAGCAAATTTCTAACAAAGCCCCTGAAGGACACAATAAACATAAAAGGGATTATGATTTATGATGATAAGTCAATTCTGTTAATCATTAATATTATAATGATTGGCTATCACTACATAATTTTAACCTTACAAAGTGTTCGTGGTATATGCAAATCAAGCGATAGACAAACCACAAAGTATCTATTTGGTGATTATCTACAATTTAACATAATATATTATAATATTATATACCTAATATGTTTGGCGATACGGCGTAAATTACTTTGAAATCAAAACGCACACAAGACTGTGTGGCAAACTTGTTCGCCAATCGCGCACATGACTCGCCCACCGACCGCAGAATCGCATTAGTAGCGGTTTTTGGAAGGGGAAGGCTGCGTTAAACCATGCATTAATATTTAATCCGCGAATTTTATTATTTAAGTATATTTAGTTTGTTGATAATTTTTTTTTTAATTTTTTATATCGTAGCTCATAACTTTCAAAACGCATCTTTGACTTCTTAATTTTCATAACGACTTAAAAATTGTAGACCAAAAAACAATATTTAAAACGAATATTTCGTTTTTGGGTATAACAAATTATGTAGCGCTGTTTGAGCGATTGTAATTAATAAACATTTTTATTAATTATGGATGTGGACTTTATTTATAAGTATAGATATGTGATTTTATTTTATTAATTTTTGACTGTAAATTACTATATTCCGATGTATACAGTATACTACTTTACTGTTGTGTTAATATCTTTTTAAAGTTAACTATTAATATTAAGAAAAACTACAATATTATAATATGTGATTTTGTTTTATTAATTTATATTGACAATGTTTAATGTATAACTTTTATATATAATATTATATACTTAAATAAACTTACCCACAACCTATTCTAACCTACTTATTCAACAAAAGAATGCTGTGATTAATGATTATATATGCACTGAAGTAGATAACATAAACCAATTTGTTGCTAGATTAAATTATAAAAGTTCATGATGTACATAGTTTTACGATATCAATATATCATGCACACGTCACATAGGCTTTAAATTAACGCGTTTTTGTTATTAAAGCGTATATTGACTATACCGACAAAACAAATATGCGTAAATGGATAAATCACTGTACCTATATAGAAAATGAGGCGCTGGTCACTAATTATAGTAATGGTATTATAAAAATTTAAGATTTTGTTTCCATCAAATAAAATATATCATTGAATTATATTGAATATACCTACGATTTGTTTCATTACTTTATCTCTATAATGATCGCTGATCGGCTCATAAACTTCGATTTGTAAAAACCCGATTGCTACACCCTGTACATACATATGTTACTTTTTCCATGGTTGTTTTTATGACTGTACCTTTTTGGTGAGACGAAATCCTCTTATTCCGTGATGCCTTCACAATATGACATCTGTAGTGCATTATATACATCTGTGCATTGTACATATATGAATATATGATGTTAATCCCTATAGATTGAAAGTCGGAGGAAAAAATCTTACATTCTTACGAATAACCCCTGTCAGACTATTATAATAAATGGCCATAGTTGTAAAAAAAAAAGGTAACACATATACTATTATTAAATGGCTTGGTTTAGACCTACATACAAAACGTTTGAATGTGGGGACGAGAGTCGAGAGAGCGCTTTATTATTATTATATACATATATATGTTTTGCTATTGTAAAGATTATTCACTTCTAAACGGCGGGTGGTAGGTTTGGGTAAGTCTGCAATCGATAAAAATAAACAATAAAACATATAATATAAATAGTGAAGAAAAAAATTAAATTGTTATACAACTGTTCATAATTTATTTAATAAGTAGGGAAAAATGTAGGTAGTTTTTTAGAAAAATTTGTCATGTACTATCACAAATAATAATATTTCAATATTGATAGTAAGCCTTTATAGGTTCAATTGATTATTAAATAAGAAGAAATCAAAATCAGACGGATTTTCAGTGTGAGAAGTTCATCAAGTGGTCAGCTAATTTCTAGCAATCTTTTATCAACAAACATTTCCACCATAAATCTCAAAATCCCCGTTTGAGCACCTCCCCAGGTCGTGATAGGAGGGTGAACAATACTTTACGACCCATTCTCAGATCTACCAAATATACACAAAAATTTTCATGGAAATCGTTCAAACTGTTTCGGAGGAGATCAATGAGAACGAACACTGTAACCGAATAATTTTATATATAAGATAATATTATGCTAGTTTTATTATTTTTGGCTTGTTTTTTAATCATGCGACATAGTAGAAACTTAACATTGAAAATCATGACCGATGAACGGTGACCGTTCGGAACATAATATAATATTATGTAACAGGGGCGTATGCTTGCGAACGTGATAGCCACTGAACGAGTGCAACTGCCGTCGTCGCAACTGGCCGTCGCCTCGCCGCCGTCAAAATCAAAGAACAGTAGCGAATAGCCCATGCGACCCTGGTACATGGACTCCGTAAATGACATGAACAAAATTGTGGTGAGGTTTGCCGGATGCCGAATAAGATAGTATTAAAACTAATAAAATTATAATTATGACCCGTTTACCCGGGTTGTGCCTTAAAAAATGTTATGATAAAATATGTTCAAGATCTAAATAAATCAAAAAAATTAAATGTGATTTTAAAATTAAATATTACAATTTATAAACATATTACAGTTACAGAGTAACAAGTAACTTAGTTAAAAATAAGTTACTTTTTTTTATTATAAAATTAATAATTATACATACCTATTTTTTTTAAAGCTAACAAATTACCTAATAATTTAATAAATGTCTTACAATTTTTATATAAATGTATGTAATAAAATTAGTTACTGTAGATACTTATATTAGTTATGTTTGTATGTATTTGTTAACGTAATTGAACAACACCTAATGATAAACGACAGTTGACGAAACCTTACAGCTCCACAGAAAGCAGTGTGAAAACTACAATGTATAATTTAATAAATATATTTCATATTTTTTTTCATTAAATTAATTTTTATAAAATTGAATTTATTTTAAATCTGTGATTTTAGAAAAAAATTAACTTAACGTGACAATAAAATTAATTAACTTGTAAGTTACTGAACAACATGGGAAAATATGTAACTCGTTAATTACCTTAGTAAAAGTAACTTAACTCTAACTTATTTACTCGTTAATGTTTACTTGTTTACTCCCAGCCTTGATTATATGTTAATAGCTCAACAAAATAGATTTTCGCTAATAAAGTTTGTAAGGTAGGTATCCACTTTAAAATATACACAAATGTACCTACCTACATATATAACGACGAATTTACAACATAATGACTTGATTTAAATATAATAAAATGTAAGTAGCAAAACCTTTTTTCCATTAATATTAAATTGATCGCATACTAGACTAACATAAACGTAAAATATCATAGGAATGCAGAGAAATATCGATTATGAATATCGAAACTGTAGGTTTTAGATTAGGTAAAGACTGCTGACATAAGGTCACTTGGTGGTGATGGCGGGGCGATAAAAAACAAGTACCGCTGAATAGCAAAATATTGTTAAAAATTGTAACTATACCGCAACCAATGCCAGGGTTATAGATCCTATAGATCCTAACCTACAAAACAATACGAACGACAAACCAACTTTTATTTTAAACATAATCAAATGTGTATAAAAATTAATATAGGTTTGATGTAATATATTTATTGTAAAATAATAAACTAATGGCAAAGTTACTGATCAAGAATAAAATAAAATAAAAATACTGCACACTATTTTAAACATACAGACCAGCTACGTCGAAAAATTTTACCAAGTTTACCAAAAGGTTTTGAAGAAACCCGAAATTGTTTTCTAAATTGTGATATTATCGAATTAAAAATGATTTATGTAACATGTAAAAAAAATTATACAATTCTAATGCAATTATTACGACTGGTGAGTCTACTTAGCTACTGAGACTATACTTAGCTGACGGAAAAGAAATTTCTTTTATATTTTGTTATTTATATAAATATAAATAATAATTTATATTTTACATTTGAAAATATTATATACATTCTTAAGATATTATAAAATCGTCAATTTTTAGACAGAACAACTTTAAAAAAGTGTGCTGTCTTATCCTGTTTTTTATCTTAAGTGTGGTTTTTGGAGTATAAAAAATATGACATTTTTTCTATGGACGTACTGGGAGATAACCTATTCCGGATAGGCACTAGGTACATTAAATAATGGTAATTTCATTGCACAATGAAAATTTTTGGTACTAAGCTTTGTATATCTTCAGCACAAGCTATCAAATGCTTGACCAGTAAAAGTTACGATAAGATAACTACGATAACAGAAATATATGACATTTTCGTCATTCAGTATGTCTATTTTAAAATTGGTTACTACATAATTTTATAAT
The DNA here is from genome assembly GCA_027563435.1 of Nasonovia ribisnigri. Classification (NCBI taxonomy): domain Eukaryota; kingdom Metazoa; phylum Arthropoda; class Insecta; order Hemiptera; family Aphididae; genus Nasonovia; species Nasonovia ribisnigri. Next base: position 111,008 of record JANEHU010000425.1, read on the forward strand.
ATATCATAGATAATCAAATGACTTTTGTATTTCTTTTTTATGTTTTTATTCTTATTATGCATGCCCAGATAATTTGCCATTGGTGGTGTTCCCAAAGGGCAAAGGCCATAGGTAGGTATACCGCATACATCAAAGGGTACACGCCGTACATACTCTTAAGATTTTTTTTGTAGTGAATAGTTATTGTTTTTGTTGAGGGCGTTCATGTTTTTATTGAAAACTAATAATAGGTACATATATTTAAGTAACATTTAAGTAAATATTATATTTATAGTATATTTATTTATAATTTTTTTTTTAAATAAATAAAAATAATGAAAAAGAAAATTGTACATTTGTTAGAAAAAATGCATAGTTAGGTTTTTGCGATGGATACTTAAAATTTTATTTTTGCTCAAAGTTGTTTTTAATACAGCTCGATGCTTAAAAAATAATTAAATTTTACACTTTTCTAATGAAAAATGTTTACAATGTATACCTAAAAAAAACCGATTAAAGCAATTTGTTCGTTATTTTTTATTAGATTATAATATTTCCATAATTCACTTTAAATGGAGATCAAACACAGACTTATAACGTAAAAATAGTGAATATACTTATATCTTAAATGTTTTCGATTGACACACGTTAAATATTATATTATATGTTATATTATTATAAGCGTGTATATCGTTTGTATATATATAACGTAGGTAATTATTTTTTGTCTATTAATATATTGTTATCAAAATATGTTACGGGTAAGGTTCACACTATACCCTTACCCATTAGATAAAGTAAAACGTATTATTTCGTAAATCACCCGGGTAATATGTATGTATTATGATATATTATAATGTGTATATTGTATAAACTAAATAGCCGTTTTTGAATCTTATACACATACATATATGTATACCATATTTGTATAATATATAAATTATATTTATTACGAAATAAACGTAACGTAACTTAACCTTTGGTGAAAATGTAGTTTGTAGGAATGTAAATTTGTTGATCAATATTTTGCCATTCAAATGTATATGTACAATTATGTTTTTTGTATAACTTTATTAACGAGGCATTTTTTTCAAGGGAATTTTTCAAATAGTAGTTTTAACAGCATATTTCTTAATTTTACAATTTTTTTAGAGCTTATTCGGTGATTGATGTAATTACGAAGTTTACAATTCAATTTAAAAATTTGGCTGTAAAAAAATACTATATTATAATAGTTTATATTTATTTTAAGATTTTTCACTAGGTATAAATATACAGTGTTTTTCAAATTCCTTTTTATGTTTTTTTAAGTAAAACCTTTCAGTACGACTTCCTAGCCAAAGGGTTTTACAGAAAAAATACCTATTGTAAACACTGTAAAGAATTTTTTTTCTTGAATCTTAAGAAGTCCGATTTTTGAAATCGGATCTATTGCGATTCTAAATAAAATTGAAAGTACCGGTGCAATAACGAGATACGTCCGAAATTGTCAAAAACTCGTTTTTTACGTTAAAATATTGGGAACAAAATTCCTTACTTTAACTACGAAATCATGTTTTTATGCCATATTTTTTTCACTATTCCGCCTTTGATATAATTATCACATAATACCAATAATACCTTCTTCGCTCTGAACCTTTTTTCGTACCTATACAAAGATTTCATATCATAGAATTCAAATTTTAGTATTTTACACACCCACTACAGTAACCCACACGACACCTAATTACAGCGGAGCGGTAGCCACTGGCCACCTTTTTAATAATATGCAATATCACATTTATTATACGACGGCGATCGATCACAATAAATGTAACAGGAACATATGCTGTGATCGTGATGGTTGTTGAACGAGTGTAACACTGTATATACCTACAGACTGTGCACTGTATACGGCTATATTATCTTTATCTAAACACAGGACGCTGCTGCCGTCACCGTCTCCGAAACTCAAGAAAAGTAGCATGCGACCCTGGTACTTGCGGACTCTGTATGATTTATCCTAGCGACACAGACACACATTTTAGCCGGATGTGCAGAAAAATATATTATATATTATTATATATAGTTACACAATACCTAATTAAAATACATTATTTATTTACAAATCATACTATTTATTCCACTTGCCAGTACCATACGGCGGCCAGTAAGATATTGCAGGTTTGCGTCGACCTACAATTTGATAATCTGATTCCAAAATAAAAACTCTGAAGTACCTAGGTATACAGATATTTATGTTAATTATTATGTATATTGTCACTCTGTATAGTAGTAATGAAATTGACATTGACATGGTGCCTATTTATATATATATATCTAGTAGTTATCGTCTGCGGGCAGTGTACGTGGCACACCCGTATGTTTTCATGGGTAATTTTGCAGGGTATACAAAATAGTATATGTACCTATAGGTTAAATATTTATATTATACAGTATAATATAATTACATATATTGTGTATATATATTAATTCGTCTTAGGCAATATAGGCATAAAAACGCAATAATAAAATGTTAATAACAACAAAACTAGATATTATTATATAAATCGTCGTGGTTTTCTGCCACCAAAGCCGATCAGAAATAACAGTGTACCTATAAATTATTAACGCAACAGCCAACAATTAATTATTGAATCATTAACTATCTATCAATATATTACATTATTATGGCTTTCGAACATAAAATGTAAAAATGTATATTTATATTATAATATTAAATAAATGTCTTAACATAAAAAATTATCTAGATAAATTAATATAGATAGGTAACTGAAGTTTTCAGCTAAGATAAATAAAAAGATGACCAGTAGATTTTCATCTAGATAAGTCCCAATACTAAATTATGCCAGGATAAATTTGATGAACCGAAAATTCCTACACCTAAGTAGTAAAATAATATAATATTTATTGCCAATATGGGTTCATCCAACATGTGGTCAGAATTGAAATCGTCAGTGCAATCGACGAATGTTGCTGGCCCATTTCGAAATGTTTTCAATTACGTCCTAAATAAATATTGGTCCAAACATTTTTCAACATTTTAAAATATACCGTGCTGTTGCAATGTTTATATACAATCGTACTCTTCGTATTTGTTAACTACCCAGTGTGTAATCCCATTAATAAAAAACAAAATTGTACGTGTAAATTACTGTACTGCGTGTTTATATTTTTGAGATTTGTTGGTTACAGAATAACTTATTTACGTTGAACCTTGTTTTACATTTTCAATCTTTAGCTATAAAAGTTGAACATTTTATCAATTTTTAAACACAAAATCATTTTTTAATTTTAAATTTGATAAATGTTTCAAAAGTTCATAAAAAATAAAAATTTAATTTGACTTTCAGGTAGACATGGTTATTTTTTAAAAAGGTGGGCAAACATATGAGGAATCTTGAATTACATTTCAAATCTTGGATTTAAAAAGAAAACATTTTATGAATTTCTTACTCAAAATAATTTGCACATTTCTGTGATTTTTACGTATTTTCTCAACATTTGAACTTAAAATGCCTATAAAAAATTACAACATTGGATTTTTATTATTTTTCAATTGTCATTGTAACAGTATATTAGGAGCCTTGTATTAAACTTTCAAGTTTTGTACCCAACAAATAAAATTTTATTGACATCCATAGAAAAAATAACTAAAAATATTGAAAACTGGATATGTTCGTAAACATTATAAAATAAATAAAATATTTTGAAAATTGTTCGTGTATAGAAAATACTAATATCCAGTGAAACATTCAAGTATCTATGGTCATTTTTTTAGAGTTATACCAAGAACCGAATTCGATTTTATCAAAAACCGATTTGCGTACAAATTCCCGTTTTTATTTAATTTCTTTATTTGTTTTTTCCTGGGCTTTTGAAAATTATTGGGAATTTTTTACTTTCAGCCCTCCAAAGTAGGTATCAACTCTATTCACTTTCCTTTCAAAAAAAATACTGTTGATGCAAATCGAAGCAGTTTTACTGCTCCAAGCGGCGGTGACAGACACAAAAAAAATAAATATGTACAAAAAAAAACACAATAATTGTAAAATCAATACATTCATCGCTCCACTCACAATCTAAAAGTCAGTTCAAGTAAAACTAAGGTATTCTGTAAATTTATAAAATACAGTGTGTCCATATAGTTTTGCATTACACTTAATTTTTAATAAATAATAATGTGGAAAATATTAGAATTACATCTATAATAAGGTTAATACAGTTCTAGGCAACTAGACCAACCGACCATCATATTATTTTTATCTTATTTACCAAATAATTTAATATTTTTTTTTGGAAAAGATATTTTGGCCCACATTGAGGTTTAACAGTTAAATGTAGTTGGCACTGCAACTGCGTAGGAGACGGTGTAACACGAAATCAGTCGATCAGTGGTGCGGGCGGGGTGGTATGCATGTGCGGTGCCACGACGGTAGGCGGTGGAAGTTCGCGGGGGAAGGCGTCGGCGCGCCGCGGCGGGTGGCATACCGCTGTGAAACACCTGCAGCGTTGTCGGCCAAACGAGTATATTATATATTATGGGAATCGTCGGCGGAGTGGACTGAAACTTATTATTTCTTGTCCTTTTGTGTATTTTAGAATGACGACGTGACCAAAAGATACACCCTCGACCCTCGTTCGTTTTGTTATTAACTATACAGAGGTTCAAAGGGACAGAAAAACATTTCTCGGCCGGGACAGACAAAGAAGAAAACCGTTTCGAAATACAAACATATAATAATATAATGTGCATGACGAATTGGCGTCTTATTGTTATTATAGTGTGGAACGTGGTCGGTACTGTGTACACTCTACACAGGACCCGACGAGGACCGGTCGGCCTGCGTGACATGTATTGTGTTGATGATTCCATAAAAGAGTTTCCATGTGAAACATTATACGATAAGAGTAGGTAGGAACTTTTGGTAATAAATAATCATAATATAATAAAAATTTAGACCCAAGTGACCCAGTCTTTATCGAATTTGGAGAAGGTTAAACGATAATAACAAAATAATAAAATGTTGTTTTCTTGTTACTATATCATGTATAACTATATATAACATACGTCTATACAACATAATATAATAATACTTACATGCATTATTAACTGTCGTACTGGTGGCGGAGTAAACGAACACGAGCGCAGGGACTCATACAAAATGAATAAAATATGTTTTCCAATAGATACTAACTAAAATATTTCATATAAATTAAGTTTCTACCGTCTGATATTCGGATAAAATACGTTTCTTATAAACACAGACTTATATAGAATATTTTATACACTTATAATAACTATTATATATAAATCTGTGTTAATGAAATGTATTTCAAATATTATCTTAAACATTATCTTCGGAACCAACGGCAGCTGTTCGGTGTTGAATTCGTTATTATTATATAGCTTGAAATATTCGAAGCTTGAGTCAACTGCCATTAAAAATTACAATCCTTAGCTCTGTAATAAACACTTGAAAGGAAAATAAATTAATCACTTTAATTTGATACATTGGGTAGGTCTTAGGTAGGATACCTACCTATAGTCCCACGGTGGTTGTGTTTCTCACGATTTTTGACAAGACCCTTTCTCTACGTTTTACATCATTTTGAAATATAATTTAATAAGTACCTACTAACTAATAAATAATAAATATAAATATACGTGGCTTCAATTAATTTTTACCTTTGGATACTTTTCTATACTATTTATACTCATGAGTCATGTTAAACTATTTAAATAACTATCGTAAAATAACATGTATCACATTTTATAGATAGGTACGTATTTGTTACAGTGATTTTAATTCATGTAAATATCTAAAGCTTTTAATTGCTGGTATATAGGTACTATCGATACTTGTAAATCTATAGAAAATTGGAATTCTAAATAACCTATATAATATATATCTGTGTTACTTATCTGATGACAGTTAAGTGTTAAGATAAATTTTAGATTGATACCGATAGTATGTTACTATATGAGTGTCTGTAATTTGGACCACCGTACTCGTATGTAACCGTAAATTGTGGTTATAAATTGCACCAAAATTACCATTTTAGTATTCAATATTCGAGAACCTATTCAATTATTTTGTCTAAAGGTACATTTGTTGACACGTTCACGGTAAACAAGACTAGATGATTCGAATGTCAATAATAGCTATAAAAAAAATGTATCACTATCGATCGTAGTATTAATTATTATAGTTTATTTTGATGTAAATTTAAATGTTGTAGTTAACTTAGATTGTCATATTGACGTCTTAAATTATTGTCTATTAAAGGACATAACAACACTAAACATTTTATTTTTATTTTAAGTTTTATAGTTTATTATTGTAGTCAAATAATGAAGAACGTTTAAGTAATATTCCAAATTTAAAACATAATTATTTAACTATAGATCATCATTATGCGAGTTGATAAATAGCCGGTGACATCATAGAGTCATAGAGCCGCCTATGTTTTTACTTATAAAAGTTGTTTCATTTACTGAATGATTTCAATAACTTCCGATACTAATTTTAATTTTTTTTTTTCGTATGTATATTTATATGTTTAATAATATAATATAATAGTGTGATTTTATATGTATATCATATTTTGTTATTGTATAGGTTACCTAATAAATACCTTAGGTACCTACCTATAATGAAGAGGACCAGCGCTGATATCTAAAATTTTTCGAAATTCAATAAAATTTAAAAAAAGTTCAAAGACGGTGGGCATGTGTAGTTTTTTCCCCACTAATCTACTGTTCGATATCTACGTTGAAGGGGATAATAGTACGGTGTATTATATATTTATATATGAACTAAAATGACTTCACAAGAAAAACTCTTAGGCCTAGTGTTGGTATTTATTTTTTCCCCGAAATTATGTCGACGTCGATAACTATAACATAATATCACATATAATATTATTGTTGTTACATCTGGATATAATTAATTTAATAACATAACATATTTTCGGATGTATACAACGTGTTCCTTCAATATACAGAGTGATTGAAAAATATAAAATTATTTTTATCACTTATTAAATTTATTTTTAACCATAATTTTAGTTACGATTTTTTTCTCCTGCAGGAGGTGGTAGTTCTCATTCGTGAACGAAGCTGTACGTATTATACCGTAATTGTACCTAGGGTTGTCACCTTTGAAAGAAAGCAGCCCCGGAGACAGGCCGATAAGTAAAAAAAAAAAAGGTCATCAGCTAGACGCTAGTATACACCAGTATGTAGTACTGTATAAGTATAATCTATAGCTTAGTCGAAAAAAAAAATATTAATATAATCACATATTTTATTATTCAATAAAAACAAGTCTATATAAGACTATAAATCGTATGTTATCTTATATTTATCCCCGACCCGGAGAATAATTCTCTGAACCCGGAGCCCGTAGATTTATACGTAAACCCGGAGAGGTGGCAACCCTAATTGTACCACGTAACATATTCAGTTATTGTCAATGTACGAAACCTCAAGTTAGGTTAGAGTGCTAGTCGCTGGTGTCGATGCTAGTCAAGAACGAGCGTATTTTAATAGCGGCGGAGCTCAACGTGTTAATAGTTAGGAATTCTGTTACCTACCAATCTATTTAAGCGGGAAACGTTTTATTATAATCTGGTCTAGTAAATATAAAATTGAGACAAAATTAATTTGATTGGAGAATATTCTGTGTTGTTACCTTTTCCTATCTCAATATCTCATAGTTCGTACTTACTCTATTATTGAAACGTGCACGAAGTATCGGAAGAACAATCAATTGGAATTCTTGTTTACAATTCATATTTTTACTACCTATGGTGCAATTTTTCATATCTTTATCTCACAATTCCAAATTAATTCTTGATTAATATTGAGCGAAAGCAGTGTCACCGCTGGTTGGCTTTTTTATCAGCTAATTAATTCTTACTGTATATATTAATCAGTAGGGCTCGGATTTATATGTAAATACATATTTTTACTGTGATAAATTCATTTAGTTAAGTGATAAATTCGTTTCGAGATATTTCCAATGAAACAAACTATATTTTATTTTACATATTTTTACATATTTTGCCATAAGTACATGTTTTTACATATTTCTCAATAATTCCATTTTACCTACATATTTGAAAATTTGTTCACTTACGATTTATTATTTATTAATACAGACTTGCCCATGTTTCAAAAAGAACAAAATGTAACAAAATAATACCAATTTTTAAACTTAATCTAATCTACTGTCGATATATGTTTGATATTTATGAGTTTATGACCTCATAAAGATAACGATTTATAACGATTAAAACGTGTTTGCTGACAGTGAGTCAGTAGGAGTAGGTATACCTATAATATAGGTCCTATATAGTAACGAAAGGGCCGTACTTCGTGGGTTTGATCTGTGTATACAATGCCTTAATTTACGTGTAACCAATAATGCCAATAATATAAATCAATTTTACGACGTAATCGGCGATTTTTCGAATTCGAAAATTTAAAAATGAATGTCATTATTAATTGTTACCAAAATAATTAGATAGTTAGATAAATATTTTTTTTATTATATTTCATTCTATTATTAATTATTATTATTATTTTTTTTTTGATAATACATATACATTTTTTAGCACATATTTATGTACATATTTTTGTTGTATAAATACATACTTTGGTTAAATAAATACATATAAATCCGAGCCCTATTAATCAGGCTATCTGTACATACACTTACTCTATTGTAAAAAATATAATTTAGGTACAGATTGTGCATTTCCTATTAAATGTAAAAAAAATTAATATTACCTGTACCATTTTGGGCCCCTGTACTCAATGTATTATACAACACATTACAAGCGATATAACACAGCATAAATTTTAAAATAAAAAAATTACTAATAGGACGCTACACACGCAACTTATTGTCTCCGTTTTAAAAATGCACAATATAGCACAAATAGTTCAGTATAGGACCACTCCACTCAGACTGTAATATAGTAATAGTTAAGACTTCAAATTGTACAATCATACAATATAGTTAAGACTATTATCTGTGAAATATAGTTTTTATATTTTTGATATCACTTCTACGAAAAAAATTCTTATTGTTTCAAAATCTACTATTTTTGTGTTTTTTAAATTTGAATAACTTTTTTTGTAGTTCCGATATAGAAAATTAAAAAATATTATTCACAGCCAAAGATTTTCTTTAAATGTGGTGCAAATTTCGTTTCTTAGTTATGATTGTAACCTTCTCGGTTCTTTCCCGTACAAAACAGTTTTTGCTATGTTTTAAATTTGTAAGACGGTGACAACACATGCGGGTGTAGCGTCCTCTTAATATATTATAACATACAATATTTATATCATAAAATATTATTTAATATAAAATAAGCATTCCTATCAAAATTTCATAAACTACATATTCATTTCAATGTGCCAATAAAATAGACGAGTCCCTGTACTCCAAGTCCAATAGCTCCCCCCCTTGCAGGGTTCTGTGTGTAACTTCGGTATGCACGATATATTATATTATGAGTTTATAAGTTGTTTAAATATGTATGTAAGTAGGTAATACGTAAAACTATAATCACATATTTTATAACGACGTCTAACATATATAATACCAGTGATTTTATTGTAATGTATTATGTTGTCACACCACATTCTTTGATTGCTGCACGTGTTGTAGCCACCGTGTGTGTGTGTGGTGTGTGTGTGTGTGTGTGTGTGTGTGTGCGCGTGTGTGTGTGTGTGTGTGTGTGCGTGTGTGTGTTAGCCATTATAGAGTAGACCTTTCTAGACCCTTCTAGGTAGGTCTACGGCGTCTACCTACCTGCGTGTACATTATTTTGTGTTTAAATGAAAAATATTTTTACAGCACTTTATTTTCCATTCCTTTTGTAACAAATCGTATTCTCGGCGCCGTTCGTTACATCGATTTTATCTCTTATGCTGAGACGCATATATACGTTGAACACTTGAACGGAGCCTTAATATTTTATATAAACCTATCTACTTTTTTTGGTCATTGTTGTAGGTACCATATTATAATAAATTATTCTGTCAATTACTAAGGAAACATTTTCTGTTTATTGTGTATCGCTCTCTGTGAGAATCCATAAAACCGATTAACTGTAGGTCGACCCACGCTGCGATATACCTTTTTCACACAATAATAACACCGTATACAATACAACGGCGCAACCCAGGGAGTGGGGGGGGGGTCCCGGGTCCGGACACCTTTTATAATAATAATAATAATAAAATACTACACAAACTGCTATTAGCAACAAAATTAATAATTTTGTGGTAAGTAGTTCAGGCAGTTCAGCTTTAATAGGTAACAAAGTTTATGATAGTTGGTAATAGGTGCAAATATAGTGTAAAAAAGAAGGTGGTTGTCCCGAAAAAGTTAATTGAGCATTTTATCCCGTTTTTCCTATTACTGTTAATTTAAAACTTTTGAGATTTATTTTGAAATAAAACCGTTTTATTTTCGATACTTTTGTATGACATTATTCAGTAGAATAATAGGTATTAGAATCTACAGGTACTTTTCAATTGCATTTTTGGATTTTTGTTTTGGCCATGTATACAATGTCACATTATTACTGTCGGTGATGTAAAACGTAATTACTTATACCAAGTTATAACTAATAACATAACATTTTTATATTTAAATTAAATGTACCTATAATATAATTATTATTATTATATTATAGTATACAATCCCTCCGAGCACCGACCAGTTCGTGTCATTCAAATGTGTGCGTGTTGTGAACTATAATATTTTAATACCTATTTATATTTTATAATATCCATAATATTACATGCTTATAATTATGTAAAACATTTTAAATGTTATTTTTCATTATTATTTGTACACAGAAGATATTCAGTCTGTAGTATATAGGTACTATATTACAATTAGTAGGTATATAGTCGGTACTGGCGTAGTGGCGTAGTCCAATTAATGGTATGATAAACAGTACAACTAGAAAAAAATATCTACCTATTTGATTTAAAAATTCCACAAAAAAGATGTGTTCTCACTCAAAATTTAAAATCATAATTTTTTTTAAGAAATGCTCATGAAGTTGAAACATCGTTTCGTACAACAATATATGTAAATCGGTATTTTCTATAGAACATGGTGGACTATAGTGGCAGATATTAAACAGCATAGGTAGGTACAACAAAAATTAAAAAATCATTTATTGATCAGCTGCATTCTATATTTGCATATTTACCACATTTAATTTGTTTTATTATATTTTATTTAGTTATAGCCTATAGGTAACTTGTATATAAATATAGGTAGGTATGCATAATCTTAATTAATCAAAAATCAACCACCTGCAGTATCAAAATAAAAATTATTTTGTGTACCGGGTACTGGCTAGTGATATAGTACTAGCTATGTATGTAAGACAATTTATTATTTTGTTTTTTTTTTATCCTGTATTTTTTATTTTAGTCCTATGGCTTCTAGCCGTTCTAAATATTCATTTTTATGTCAGTAGGCTTAACATCTGAACAATTATAATATATACGTTACCTACCTAATTCGAAACGTCTTTTAGATTTTATATTATGAATTATTTTAGTTTTTATACAAAAATAAGTTTAAGTATAATATTATTTATTTTATAGGTACCAGTCTTAGTCCGTGGTTAATATATTTACGTTCGAACATGTATGGACCCCCCCCCCCCTTGAAAACATTATGTTTGCGTCACTGATACTGTATAAATGTACAGATGTCATGATGTTTAATGAAATTCGTATTATCGACTGTTGAAGGTCCGGCGAGACTTTCTACTAAGCCAATGGTCGATGGTCTCTGCACCAAACATGTGGCATGGAATAACGCACACAATAGGTAGGACCTATATAGGATCCAAGAAAACCAAACAAGTTGAATACTTATATTATTTTATGTTATAAGTTATAATACCATAATAATAATAGTACCTATTCAAAGTGGTTTACTTAAAATTAAATTTTTGAAGTAAAAATTCTTTTCGCAGGTACCCAGAGAAAACCGTACCGTTAGGTTCGTCTGTGATGTTCAGTCATAACGCATTGAATAGCCGTTTTCTATACATTTTGTGTTACTATTGATTTATTGATTTATTTGTTAGAATTGTTATACATGTATTATTGTTACCTATTATCGCTTCTATATGTTTATGTTCTGATATTACTCAGGGCCGAGGGGCCGTGGAGAGATAAATCCGACTCGGAGGTAATACTCAATATCACTGACTTTTTCAGGTAACTGTTATGAATTAATTTTTTCCACTGCAGAATTCATCAATTTTTTATTTTTAATTATTTCATTAGTTTAAAAAAAATGAATAATCCCAAATAACTGAGACCTTTTAATATAAATGTAATGAAAAGAAACTGGGTGCCACAACAATCGACGCTCTCTTTACATGGAATCTCAATAAACACATATTAGTGCGTTGGTAAAAAAAATATAATATAGCAAATTATCACTCGGGGACAAAGTGGGACGTCACAAATACGTTTTCTGCGTCTCTTTTTTGGTGCCTCTATATCGTAGCAAAATTTCCGATCGGCCGGTAGTATAGATCGGTAGTACCTATATATCTTTTGTCGTTTGTATATATACCGCGTATGTGTGGACGTATTTTCGGCAAATCCATACTACTCAGTATTTATTTTTATAATTTTTATATCATGTAAATGATTTTAATTGAAAAAGTGCAAAATATGCCGAATCGTGTGGACACGTTTTTACCGCGCGGCACGGGCCGATGAAGGCCAAGCAAAAATGCAATAATAGCGTAAAAGTGCCGCTAAGCTTTTATATAAAGGGCAACAATTAGGTAATTTCTAATATAGTAATTGCAGCCCTTGGTGTTATGTACTAGTCGTAAATTATTATTAATGTGAGTGCCACTCTGCACTTACGCCAGCCCATATACGATTAGTATAAACATGGTTCTTCTATCATAAACTTACTTCATTTTGTGAAAACATTAAGCCTTTTAACATAGATTTACGATAGTTACGTCTTAATTAATGTGAGAGCAAAATGTCAGATGTTTATTTGTTGGTGTCAAAATATTTGCGGGCCGCTTTTTCGGGCCACTGTATAATCGATATAGGTTTAGATTAAGTATAGTACAGTAGATTGGCGATGATATTTAAAATACAAACAACTATAGAAACGAAATTTTAGGTTTCTAAACATGAGATTAGGACACTTAATCTTCCCATTGTGTTCGTCCGTACGTTAAAATATAGTTAACACTAAACATATAGTTACGACTGTTGTCTGTTGATATTAAGATATTAATTTACTGTCCATTGTTACTGTACATAATTATGATCATTCGTATTAAAATTATATAACGGTTCTATTCAAAGTAAATTCATACTAGCCAGTCTGGAAAATAGTTAAGTACCAAAATATTAAGAGGACGTCACACCTGCATATTATATGATGTGTTGTCTCCTTCTTATAAATGTACAACATAGCAAAAACTGTTTTGCTCGAGATAAATTTACTCCATCGTCTGTATTTATAGTAGAATTCCAAAATTCCACAATGCACAGGGAAGAACCCTAATTGTGTCGTAATGTTTTCATTTTTTTGACAGCACTAAACAATTATTTTTAATATTTAAATGAAAAAAAAACCTTATGTTCTCAAACTGATAACTTTAAATATATTTATGATGTTATCTAAATAATAAAAAAAATTTGACAGATAAAGTTATTCTTCGTTTAAAAATGTCATGCAATTTTAAAGTTGATATGTCTATAAAAAATAATTCTGTTTATTGAAGTAATATAGTATATTATAAAACTGAATAAAAAACTAAATCTAAATACTGTATAAGTAGGTACAATTGTCTTTTATAGACATTATACATATTATCCATACATTATTCATACCTGGACGAAATTTAATATTTTAATTAAGAATAACGGTTCAGTTATTTTGTGATAATTTTAAAATATAATAAATAGGTAATAGGTTTATAAATTTTTCAAATATACTGGTTTGAATAAAAATTATAACAATGGTAACGAATATAATAAACAGATACAAATATCTATGAAACATGTTTAACAATTAAACATTTTGTCATTCACAATTTAAAACTTGTCTTGCTAGCTATAATCTATGCGTGTTGTAAATAATTAATAAAACGAAAATGATATATTTAATCATCGGGATTATAATTGGTGTAATTACGGCCTCAAGCGTATTGTTTGGGGATAATCTAATGACATTTTATTTTATTGGGGAGAAGTTTATCCCGAGAACATTGATCAATTATGCCCGAGGAGGACGTTATAGACAATTCGCTAGAAAACATGTTCGACTGCCGCTAGTACGAGAACAGTTCGCCACGCGTAAAGTTGTGAAACTTAAGGACGAAATCTGTAAATTGAAGGAGAGCTCTGTGGTTATAAAAAGGAGAGTGACGGCTTTGGAGGGTGATAATATTGTTTTATACGATTAGATGATGTCATGTGCCATGTTTTATTGAAAAATAATTTGTCACCGTTAATTGGTTTTGTACAGAAAATATGAAACGTGAAAAAGAACGAAATGAAACTCTAAACAGTCGTCTTTTGCAAGCCGTCGCCCGGAGACTGGAAATTGAAAACGACCGATTCGATGCCGGAGATAATGTTACGTGTTACAAACTTGTATACATGGCATAGACGTAGAGTTCACGATGATCAAACTATGTAACTGTGATTTATAAATAATAAAGTTTGATATAATATTATTTTTACATACATTTAAGTCGTAACAAAAACAAATTTTTGAAAAATATTATATTAATATATTTTTTTGTAGTTCTTACTTTTATAATGGAAGGCGGCACACGTTTTTGTTTTTAAATTTTTCTTAAAGTAATATTTGTCAAATATAAAGAGCGATAACATGTCGAACATGTACCTATATTACCTATTGAAGACATCGGAAATTTAGAAATAATAAACCAATCGCGATGCAATATTATGTTGCAGTAATCACTACGATATATATTATAGAGAGATCTAAATGTTGATTCTTGTGATAATATATGCTTATAATATTATAAACTTCGAAGTATTTTTTGTTAATTTTTTATTGAAAATAAATTTGTATTTAAGATCTATAAAATAGGTAGTTATTATTTTGATATAAATTATCGATCACAAAATATCATATGCGCGCACTTAGGGTGTATCAGGTTTATATGAAATGTCAAAATTAAGTTATATTAGAGCTTTTTATGTTAGGTAAAATCGCTTCAAATGCCTACTCATAAACATGACAAAATTGTCAGATGGTCTCCACAGTTTATTATAATTGTTAATTATTTAATATAACTTATCACTATCACATCAATTTAAGGTGAATAATTGTAATTATTATCTTAATCCTTCCATAGTTATTAGTTCATCACAATTATTATTATTTTTCAATTCAAAAGTGCGAGTTCTTTGAGAAAACCATGTATATCAATTATCAAAGCTTAATACATACAAATGTTGATATTTAAACTATATACAAACTGCTGTTGAATTAAAAATATAAATTAATAAACA
The DNA here is from genome assembly GCA_027563435.1 of Nasonovia ribisnigri. Taxonomy (NCBI): domain Eukaryota; kingdom Metazoa; phylum Arthropoda; class Insecta; order Hemiptera; family Aphididae; genus Nasonovia; species Nasonovia ribisnigri. The sequence continues at coordinate 126,570 of JANEHU010000425.1, forward strand.
AAATAGCAACTTAGCTGTACAATTTTATTTATATTGTTTTCATGAAGTATCGATTGGTATTATTACCTACATGATTTTTATTAATGAATATTATGTTATATTCAATTATAAAAAAAAGGGGGTCAAGTGGATTTCGCTCCGCTGTACAGTAGGTTACAAGTAGATTACTGTATAATGGATGGTATTAAATTTGAATTCAATGATATAATATCATTGTATACGAAAAACGATTCTGAACGGAGACGGTATGTCAGTCTAAGATATTTTAAATTATATTGATATTGTTATTATACGGTAGCTGCTAAGTTGAATTAATATTATTCATATTATTTAATTATGAACCTAAAATTATCAGCGATGCTGGAAAAATATCATAATATATACTTTTACTTTTTAATATTGATTTTAATATTATGTAATTTCGTCCAAATTTGAACTTAAAATGTCTGTAACAAATAACTGTGTTTATATAGGTATTTTTTAGATTTTTTGATTACAGTATGTTCTATTTATTAGAATCTTTGTTTTAAATTTTCAATCCTTAGTTATAAAAACGGACCATTTTATAATTGTTTAATTACAATGATTGATAATTTTCGAGATTTTGATGCATTTTGTCAAATTTTGAACTTTAAATACTTATTAAAAAAATGTGTGCCCATGTACTTAATATTTTCCAATTGCAATTGTAACAGTACTTCAGGAGCCTTGTATTAAATTTTCATGATTTTTGGCCCAACAAATAAAATTTTATTGGTATTTATATAAAAATTAAAAAAATTGAAAATTAAAATGGTCCGTAAAAAGCTCAAAAACAGTCAAAATATCAAAATATATTCAAAATTAGATGGTGTATAGAAAATGCTAATATAAACATTCAGTGAAATTTTCATGCATCTACAGTTATTCGTTTTTAAAGTGCAACAAAGTAAGAAAAACGCTACATGAGAAATCGAGTGAATATATCTAATCTTGTAAAAATTTGAACTCAAAATGCTCATAAAAATTTAATTTGACTTCGTCTTATATATTTTTTTTTTATATACTTAGGCAAACTTATGAGAAATCATGTGTTACGTTTTCAAACCTTGGATATAAAAAGAATAATTTTTATGAATTTCTAACTCAAAATAAATTGCACATTTTCGTCATTTTTACGTATTTTGTCAAAATTTGAACTTTGATTACCTATAAAAAAAAATTGTGACTACAGATTTTTAATATTTTTCATCTGCCTTTGAAACTATATATTAGAAGCCTACTATTAAATTTTCAAGATTTTTTACCCAACAAATATAATTTTATTGACGTTTATAGAAAAAAAAAACTAAGAAAATTGGAAACTGAAAATGTCCGTTAACAGCTCAAAATAAGTCAGAATATTTTGAAAATGCTAGGGTGTATAGAGAATGCTTATATTAACATTCAGTCAAAATTTCATGTATCTACGGTAATTTCTTTTAGAGTTATATCAAAAACCAAAATCAATTTTGTTGAAAATTGGTTATCCGTAAAAATTCCTGTTTTTTCCTTAATTTTTCATTTGTTTTTCACGGCGCTCATGAAAACACTGGGATATTTTAACTTTTGACTCCCCAAAGTACCAACTAGATTCACTTGCCTATCAGTAAAAGTACTATTGAAGAAAATCGAAGCATTTTTACTGCTCTAAAAGGTGTCCTCAGAAACAAAAATAAAAAATAAAAAAAAAAAAAAAAATACACATCATTGTAAAATCAATACATTCATTGTTCCGTTCAGAATCTAAAAAAAAAATAATATGGAAATATAAAGAACGCACTATTAGTCAAATTGGTTTTTTGCCAAATTCCTGCGCTCACAACTACCACAAATATTATCAAATATTAATTATGTATATTATAAATTATACCATATCGACAAAATAAGTTTCACCAAGATGGAATATTATTATTATTATTATTATTATTATAATCATCATCACATCATCATCATAATTTATAATAATATTAGTTATTGTAAACGGTGACTTGAAGTTTAGGTGGCTGCAGGGCTTGGGGTTGAAACCGGAACATGACGTTTGATGACAGCGTATTATACCCTCTTCGCAAACATTTCGAATCATTTCGACAGCACAACTAAGTTTATAATAATAAGTATTTGTAATTATAAGATAACACTAAATAATAACGCATGTTGTGTAAGCTAAAGACATTATCATGTCACTTATATTTTATTTGAATTTTCGGTTAATTATTATATTATACACAAATTAAAAACACAGTTCAATGCTGAAATACTGGATTATATTTTACAATTTGGAAGTTGTATTGTCATTCTCATGACCGGTAAGTTGCAATATGATACCGTAGTTGTATTTTAATAAAATACATTTTATTTGTGCGTGTGTAAATACCTACATAATAATTATTGAAAATTATAGAATGAATATTATATTACCATTTTCAATTGAATTCTTAAGGTTAAGTTATCGAAAAACCTTGGACCGCCACCAGTTTTGGCTTATTGGCATTCTGAGCTGTCGACAATTTTTTTTGAAAGCTCTGAAATTCTGAAAAGTGAAAGAAAATTCAATTGTATTGTTATGCATTATTCTTTTGTTCATAAGCACTATTATTGAGTTCCTGATTCCTGAGGAAAGTGCTAAAAGTGATATTTGATGACAATACGCGGGAAAAAGTGTTTAATAATTTAATTTATGACGGTTACAACATATGCCTACAATAGAATAATCGATGATAATAATAATAATTAAATCGAAAATAATTAAATAATTCTTAAATAAATTATACCATTTAATATCAATAGTTTTATTGAATAATTATAAAAATAATAATATTTCGTTTGTATAATATTCACTTAATTATAATCTATATATATAATATATAAATGTTAACATGGAAATCAATCGTTTTTTTTCTAACTATAGGGTATTTATTTATTTATTTATTCATACTCGATACCAGCCGTAGATATCTATAGCAGAAAAGTTACCTAATTTATTCCAATTTTATAATTGTTTATCAATAAATTCTTGTCTTTTTAAATTGTTTGGTCTGCGCGTTTTAAAAGTAGGTACCTACCTATATTGAATTGTGACTCGTTGTGTTTAGGTTAGACAAAAGCACGTTAAATACACGACTCAAATATGTTTATTTAGGCCCACTAAAAATTACGGATACACTTCAAATATTTAATTTACTTAAAGACGCAATCGAAAAACTTTAAAGGTCTGAAAGATGAGGCTCTCCATGCACCGGACCGAAAGCCGAGAGACAAATAGCATTGTTCAGCGCTGATTTTAAAATATTTATGTTGTGCCACGTTTGATTTCTTATTGAATAACTAAAACTCCGCTCCTGAATTTGTTCAACACAGTTAAATCGATTAAATACACTAAATAAGCACTTACACTAAAAAAAAAAAAAAAATAAAAAATAAAAAATAAATAGTAAATAGTAAATCGTAAATACACTAAATATAATTTATATATTCATCTAAAATTCTAAATTTGTAACATTATACTTTTGACCCATAAGGGGTCAGTACGTATAGATATTTCTTAGTGCAGTCTTTGTAATACTCACAGAAATTATAAAATATTAGAATGAAAAATGTAAATTATGATTGAAATAATACATATAATTACCATTCAACGTTAGTTTGTTTTATCGGTATATTTTAAGTACCATATTTAAATAAATTACTAATAACAAAAACTAATAAATAAATAATAATAAATATATACTAATAACAAAAACTATCAGACATCACGTGTCTTTTTTCTACGTGTTAGAGTAATACATTTTTGCTGATAAAGTATTGAATACTGCTAATACTATTGAATTTTCATTAGTGAACTAAACAAAATAACCATGCGTTTAACTTTAAACAAACAATATGCGTTATTGAAATATATTTTTTAAATTATTACCTAATTTGTACAGTCTTTGTACAATGCAGTCAATGCACATTCGTCACACAAATTATAAAGTATTTAATATAAGAATACAGAATACAGTAATGTTTGGCTATAGGTTAAACATCTTAACAATTTAATGTAGGTACCTAACAGTTGGCTTGTTCCAATACCAATTAAAAAATATCGAAAATGAATAGTCACATAATTATTTCAAAAGTTTTACAGTAAAAACTTATACAAAATTCATTAAAGTCGCAAAAATGTGTAAATTATTTTATAGTTTAAAATTCATAATTTTTTTAATATTCTTACCCAGTATTTGAAAATGTAATACATGATTCCTCATAAATTTTATAACTGTAATTAGGGAAAAAAATTTAGTGTAATTTCACAAATATTTTTTAAGAGTGTCTGAAGTTCATATTTTGACGAAATAGAATAATAAACTATTTATCATCAAAAGATTTTCATATTTTGTCATAATTCAAAACCAACCTACCGTATGTACTTGTAATTTTTCAAAATGTTTATATTAATAATCTACCTATATGATCAGTTTAATTTTAAATAATTTAAGCTCTTTTTTTAATTATTTATAATTATAGGCATTTTAAATTTTAGATTTTTTTCCATAAATATCGATAAAAAATAAGCTTTAATATTTAATTTAACACCTCACAAGGGTTATTCCTTTAGTAATTACAAAGTACTGAAAATACATATGACAATTTTTTTTGTAAACGTTTAAATTTAAAATTTTGACACACTTCGTCAGCATCCTAAAAATCACAAATCATAGTTAGAAACGTGTAAAAAGTTCAATTTTTATAACCAATGCTTGACAATTTAATACAATAAGGCTCCTCGTAAATAGATCTTACTGAAACCAACAAATCAATAATGTATATAAAAACTATTTTTATTTATAGATATTTTAAATTTGAATTTTGACGAGATTATAGATACTTAAGCCAAGAATACCTGATATAGTTATTAACGAAAGTTAAAGTAAGTTAATTTATTCGTGAGTACCTCTACTTGAAGCTATTTTACAAATACAATCGTGTCAATGTAAGAATCTATTTTGTAATGTCATACTCTACAGGCTACAGTACCCCGTCGTCTATAAATTGGCTAACTATTTAAATTATTCTATTATTTATTTTTAATGATATAGGTATTTTGGAGACAGTGTGACAATTCACCCAAAAAAATGCATGGGCTGCTAGTTGCTACCCTATAGTGGCCTAGAACCATAGATAATAGTATATATATATTTTTAATAAAATTACTCTTGTGGCATACGCCATTGGGAACAAGTATACTGTTTACATCGATAACTTATTTTTAATGATATTAAGTAAATTCGTGTACATATTTATAGAGGTTTTTATTTTTTGTTTTTAAGGTTTGCTTTTACGATGAATTCGAAGGTGGCTGCGAGTGAGGATCTGTTGTGGTCGAGAGATTCTGAAGGTGTTCCAGAAGTTTTGCGATTGATCTTGGTTCGTAATATGAGCGACATTCCGTCATTATGTGTTTGATTGTAAGACTGGTGCCGCATGATGGGCATAGTGGTGGTCATTTTTATGCATTAGATGTCTGTGAGTGATTTGCGTTTGCCCGATCCGAAATCTATAGTTAGGATAACTTCGAACTTTCTTGGAAAGTCTATGGGATGTGGCCATATGAATACATAGTTTACCTGCCACATATTAGTACATTAAAGTTTTATAAAGGGTAGGTGTATAACATTTTGTTTCGTTACAAGTTGAACTGATGTTGATGAAGGGTTCGAAATTAATAATATATTGTACATTATCTATTCCTAGAACTCTCTAGTGTGTGCCATTAAAGTTTACATGATAAATAATAGGTAATATATAGGAACGCTCAACACACAAAACTTAAATATATAAAACCGATTGGCGGTGAGGAACTCGTTGTCACGCATGAATCTTACCTTGGCATATATTTATTTATTGATTTATGGATTTAATTACATTTACAATATATATATATATATATATATATATATATAGTATTACAGTATAACATACCTTCTTATATTGACAGCATTAAAACATATTAATACAATTATAGATACAGTATAAGAAATATTTTCAAAATATTAAAAACATTTTTAACATATTAGACAAATAATAGGTATGGGTCATCATTACTAGATATAACTATATGCGTCTATGGATATTACGAACAAACCATTCGTTTTCTTATGACAATAATAAATAATTACCAATTAAAAATATCGTAAATAATATCATAACTAAAATCGACCTAGTAATAAAATTAATTTTATATTTTTTCAATCACTCTGTTGGGAACGCGCTGTATATACATCGAGAAACACATTTTTATGATAAACCATTTTATGTTAGAAAAATGTGAAAACAAATAATAATATGGTATCTATATTATCATTTGGCGATTATTATATCAACAAACGTCGATATTTCAGGAACAATATAAAAATTTAAAACCTACACAAAAATGAAACCCGTGAGCATGGAATTATAATCTAATTCATATTACGGCGTGTCAATAACGTTTAGCAAATAGAACAAAGTCTATACAACGGTATAATAAATACGAGTACCTACCTAAGGTATTTAAAAAAAAGTGGTACCTATTTATGGCTGCATCCGAATTGGTTCCCATAACTGAAAATTGACATTCGAATTGGTTCCCGATATTCTAGGTAGGCGGTACACGTCAGAAATGGTTCCCGATACAGACTTACGAAAAAGCAAAATACGATATAATATAAATGAAATATTTAATATTATTATAACATATATTTCCCATCATTATAAATACATAATATGAAACATATAGTCATTAAGATAAAATCCGTGATAAAATCGTTGTTATATATTATCGATATGGACAGATAGTCATTACTCGTTAGTCGGTACGACATTCAGTAACACATCGCAATTTCGCAATAACCGTTGAGTTTACGTATAGTATTAAATTAGTGCAAATATGGAATTTATGTATAGAGAAAAAAATAAAAAACTTATCGTATTAGAAGGTTATAAATTTGGATTTAAAAAAAAATTGGCAGACGATATTGACCGTTGGACATGTGTACAAAGAACATGTAAGTCGTATTTAAAAATAAATAATTTAAATATAATTGTTGATAAAAGTGTTTACCTCAATAATAGAAAATAATAAAATATATAAAAAAAATGTACGAATTAAAAAAAACGATATACTTACCTATATTTATTATATTTATTTTACATTTTTAAATTAAGATTTTAATTTAAAAAAAATGTTTATTATAAATTATTTATTAAGCCAAAATTTTAACAACTCGGGAACTAATTCGGATATACCCTTTGTAACAACCCAGGAACCAATTCGGACGTTTCGGAACCAATTCGGACACTCCGCTATTTATTTGGTTGACAACCGCCCAGAACGTATACGATGTCATATTGTCATGTATCTATAGCCTATAGGTACCCCGGCCACTTATTCTCTTGTATTTTGGACGTTCTAATAATTATTGTTTTCGATTAAATTAATTCTACCAACCATGTTACTAAATACTTATATGGTATAAAAAAAAACTTTAGTTAATAGCAATACAATATATAATATATATCATACAATGTCGGTGCTTAGTAATATGGGCTGCCCTGAATTGTTTTTGACCTTTGCTCAGAATTGTTTTTCGTACCTATGCAATGATTTATCATTGACTTCAAATTTAATATATTATACGTTACACTATTCCTGCGACTTCCTCAATAACGAGGTACAGACGAGACCTATTACGGCTATACACTGTAATACTGTACACTGTACAGCAGAGCGGTAAGCTACCTACTTTCCCCCTTCTTTGTATTTTTTTTACGATTATTTAAAGTTAGTACTGAGAAATTGCTTCTTTTGGCCCATACAAGTACGAGCAGTATCCAATTTGCTACCAGAAACATCCCATGAACATCTCTACTAGAAAATTTGTCAACACAAAAAAAGAATAAACACAGATAATTTTAAAATAAATTCGCATAAATCGCACCGATCAGAATCAAAAGTTATAAAAATGATAAAGTAAATAGATGTAGGTACATAATATTAAAATATAAAAAAGGTACGAAATACAATAACACAAAATTATAATGAAGTGCAAACTAGTAATTAATTAAACCTCAGTAATAATAGACCATCCTAGCATATATTATTAGGGGGTGACTACAAAAAAACGATGTTTTCATGTATGCCATGAAAAATTATAAATTAATTAATATTGGTACTAAATCTACTGCAACCTCGGAATATCTTTTCGGTGAAGCGTGATTTTTTTTTTTTTCAAATTGTCTCTTTTTTGAATAAATATTAAATTGGATATCACGATTCCCTTTAGTTATACCTTGAGTCTTGTACAATATAGGCGTATCTATGCTACATAAATACTATCCTATACATTTTCTACCTTATAGACTACTGTCTTAGTTGCGTTCCAATAAAATCGACCTCGAGTTCAGTAAGTTCAGTTGATTGTAGGTGCAACTCTATCTGTATAATATAGTATATACTATATGCGATCATATTATAAATATGTATGTTCACTATACCGTTCAACAGCTATTTTATTTGTAAATGATGAAATTAACATATAACTCGTGGCCATTAGTGTGTCTGTATGAATGCATGAATATATGTATACCTACACGTATATCTCAAAACTTTATTAATATTTGGTTACTTATAAATGATTGATATACTAGCAAGGAATTACCACAGTAGGTAACCTATTCTTATGCGCACTCGCATGCGCGTGTCACATTGGTCTGTACAATTTATTGTTTGTAACAAATTTTTAACTGTTTTCCTATGTTAGTTGTAACTCCAACGCTCAACTGTGTGATAATCAATTATACGATTATTACGATGGTCAAACAATATTTTTAAAACTGTTTTACCGAATCAAAGCACTTTTTGGAAAAATCTTGCTACATAATATAATATTTATTTTATAATGAAATTTAAGCGTCTACAATTTTTCAGTTTTTGTTCTCAAAGACGGTTAGTGCTGTGATTAAATCCAAAATAAATTAGATAAAAAATACTTTGGAATTGATATAAAGTTCAAAGATCATAGCAATGGTAAATAAAATATTATATAATGGTTTGTAATCATTTTAATTAACCGTATCGTATCGTATGATTAAAATAAAACTGTCTAAGTATAGTGTAACAAATAATTAGGTGGGCTTATCGTATATAATAATATTTTATGGTAGAATCATTATTCTGTTTTCTCGTTCCCTTTCAATGCCTAGTACAATAATTTATAGCACTTAAACATTACACCGTTGATAATAAATCATAGTATGTATATATAAAAATAAAAAATGTATAATCAATGATTATACTATAGGTACACCGGTACACGTTTACATTATAATATTATCACGCATTAATCTATTCTATCACTGCGGGTATACAGGGTACCTATACCTATTATACTATAAGTATGAAACATATTACCTAATGTGAAATTTAGTTACTTATTTTAGGTAATTGGGCTTTTGAGTCACTTGGTTCACATTTTAAGTTTTGAAATGTATTATAGTATTATCAATTTTTACTTTTAAATAATAAATAATTATCTCGATTAAGTACCTATAATAATACTATAAATCTACCTTAAGAAAACATCATTACACGAACTTTTTTTAAAATTATTATTTAGTATAAAATGCATTTTACTTTTTACTTTTTAGTATATGGTGATATTTGTTTAAGAAATTATCATTAATTTGTTAAAGTTATTAGGTATATTATTGGAGACGAACAAACAGTAAAATTGATCAGCAATAGGACAAGACTCTCCTTTTTGAATTCCTTAAAATTTATAGCCAACGGGTATTAAATAGTTTTACTAATTTAATCATATTATTATATTATTAAAGTTTGATTCAGAATAAACAATCAAAGTTGAAAGATACCTAACTCACTTGTTCATACATAGATAATATAATATACAGTTTTTGTCATTCTTGATCAGATGTGCGCTTTGTGCGGTAACATAAAAATAATGCCACCCCTGCAATTGTTTTTATTCTAATATGCTTTTCAATTGGAGTTGAGTTGACTCGTCGTTGGTCACTACAGTGGATATGGATGTAGGATGTGTTAAAATTAGGTAATTTGAATTTAATGATAAATTATTGCATAGCTATACGCAAAAAATTCTGAGCGGAGACAGGTCTGTCGGTCTATACTCTATAATATATTACCTGTCACTTAAATATATTGCTATTAATTACCATAGTAACTAATTTTACTATTAGTAATAACTAATAAGGTATAAATTATAAATAGGCTCAATAGCATACGTTTACTTTAAATGCATTGAAAATGTTATTGTGTACATAAAATATAATAATATATACGTAAAAGTTTTCAACCAGATATTGCCTCTTCTGCCAGAAAAGTTGCTCAACTGCTCAAGTAGAAAATTTTTTTACTATATAAAGTGTTTGCAGACACACGAAAAGAACACAAAATCAACAAATTTGTCAATCCATTCAGAATCAAAAAAATCGATGGACTAAGATGACTTTTTTTTACTTTTTAGTAACTAAAATTATTTTTATACTATAGATCACCGTCGTTATATGGGTTTATAAAATAATAATATTGAGCAACAGGTACTGTGCATTTTGAAGGCCACATAATAATTGAATAATTTATAGGTATAATAGTTACAGCACAGAATATGACAATGGTTACAGTGGTATATATTATATTTTACCTATTCTACAAGTCAAAATCATAAATTATCGTTTGAAAACGTGGTGGTTATGTGAAAATTTTATACGAAACCGTAAGTAAACATATGAAAAAAAGAGTTAAAACGAGTATAAACTGCCAAAAATATATTTATGTATATAAATTATAATGCTATGGTATTGAATTATTTTGAACTAAGTTATATCGAAATAATCTTGATGTCGCGACAGTAAAATATATGCCTACAAAATAATGGCATCTGAAGTCTGAACATTTTTTAACGATGTAAAATACCAGTAGGTAGGTACCTAAAAGTATAAGCCTATGCCATGCATCGATATGTATATATATTAAAGAGGTTGTTATTGTAATAAATAATATATTAAACGGTTATTAATGTAAACGTGTTTGTAAGTTAGTGTGAGAAAGGTATAAATAGTATTAATAGTAATATAATATAATATATAATTTACTATAATGCATAATATGTACTGTAGGGAAAATTCTGCACTAAGGTTAAAGACATAATTTCATCATGAGTTAAATGGAAGACCAAGATGGGGCTCTATTCTTGAATTTTGTAGCATTCGATATTTTAGGCAGAATATTGGAGTGTTATTATGTTTCAAATTAATTTACACAATTCAAAGATGATATTATATGTTTATATTTTGAAAGTTTAATTTAAAATTAACTTAATTAAATTAACAACCATATTCCGGTCCTAATAGCCAAGACGTCGTTAAATAAACGTATAATATATTCGAGTACGCAGTGTCCGTATGACATCACCGTCCTCAAAATTCTTCGTTTATATTCAAATTTCGGATATTGACCATTGGTGTTGGATGCAAAAAAAAAAAAATTTCACAAAGGTATATAATATAATATATATATATATTAGGTAGGTACCTATAGTTATTTTGGTGGATACAAATTTAATGTTTCAATATGGCATAGGTTTAGCCCAACAAAAACACTTCAACAACTCTAATTGGACATGGCCCATCGGTCTCCCATTTTACAAAAAATTAAATACGCAAACGGCTCTAGTTTTTTACACTACAAATTTCTTGCCACTTTATACAGACTTAGGATTGCAATAAAAGATGTGTGTTTAAAAATTTGTTGATTTTTGACATTTCAGCTTTAAAATAATAAAAATATAAATAAAAAATTGGGTAAATTTGCGTGAAACCTTTTTTGACAGGAGCTGTTTGAAAATTTACCTGTTCATAAAACCTTTTACGACGGTAGCTGTTTGGGAATAAGCAAACAATGGGATGGGAGTCGTTTGGAATGCACCGGCAGCACCACTCTATTTAAATCCCGTTAAGTATAAAAAAAAGTCTACTCTAAAATGTTTATACTTTGCGTCAGTTTATTCTTTTTATTGATTACCTATTTGAAATATCACTTATTTTTCATTTGTTTATTATCATTATTATTTTTTGATATCAATTTACAATAATAATATATAATATCTATATACATTTATTGATTATTGTATAATTATATTGGAATTTTGAATAGTTCTGTTTTAGACATTAAGTATAAGTTTACATTGGTGATCCAGACATCGATACATGAATGGTACGTGAAAAAAAAAAATTGTAGAACCTCTTCTGTAAATCATAAGATATATTATATAGGTAGCACGCGAGGATTACATCGATTCATAATTAACATTGGATTTCGTAATAAATCGATTTCTCCGTTCTGCACTACATAATATATGCTTATCGACTATCGTAATTGGTTATACAAATTGTCGAGTATATTATTATATTTTATATTCGTCGGTGCTTATTGAATTGTTGTTTTTCATAATACCTATACATGCCGGCTATACATACTGTGACGGCTATAGATAGTAAATAGATAAAAAAAACTCGTTCTCGGAAATTCAAACAATAAATATCGAAAATAATTACATCACCCAAGTAACTGTGTAGACGAGTTCAAAAATTAAATCTGATAAACTCAAAGCTCCAATTGTTGGGGGGTCCTCAATAATATTTTATCTGTATTTTTTTACAGTGGACCTATTCCTAATTAATATAGTTATACAATTTATTGTGGCGGCGTACGTTATTTTTATAAAATATTTCTGAAAAGCATGTTCAACGTTCATATTATAATATTTATACCATTATAAATCTAAATATTTTGAAAATGGTGTAATGCATCTATGTGTAGGTTATATAATATCATAATATACGTATAAGTTTGAAGCCCTACAAATTATATTTTCGAACTACAATATTACAGCAATATAACTTAAATCGTATTATTCCTCGTATAGATACATATATAATTTTTTCTAGAAAAATTGCAGTGCCTTAGCTATGAAAATATAACATTTCTTAAATTACAAGTACAGACACACAGTACATTTAAATTACAAAAAAATCGTGTAATGTATTTTTAATATTTTTAAATTACTATATGAAACACTTTTGCGGGATCTTTTTATCGGGTGTGAAAACCGATCACAAAATATATTGGCTAGGTACCTAGTAAAAAAATTGAATAATGCCTATAAATAACCTAAAGTTATGCTAAATATTTTGGAAATTCTATTGAGTATTATGTATAAAATGATAGTTTAATAGTAATAGTAGAATTATTTTACAAGTTTCTACGGTCAATTTTTTTTTTAAATATAACAAAAACAAATATCGGTTGAAGTTGAATCGCTGTTACACGTTCGAATATTCAACGTCGTAAACATTTTGGTCGAGTTCAATCATCGCAACGGACGATAATTTGTTTTATGTCTTATAGCACCCATTATTTTATTTTTACAATTATAATTCGATCAGTACCCAATCAGAGTCAAACTCAATAAAAAAAAAACCGTCAGTTCAAATGTTCAATGGTCGTATATCTCTAAACGAAAAACGGAAAAATAAGACCGCAGCATAACAAACGATGATTAATTTTAATGAGCCGAAATTCAATATACATTTTAATCTAATGAACTCTGTAACCGATTACGTCGTATACCTACATATAGGTATTGCTCGATAAAAACTATTGGTAATAAAATATATCCCAGATAATATTATTATTAATCGTTGGGCATATGCAATTTAATTTTATCTAATAAGTATAATTATATCGAACTCGTATAATATAAAGTATACTCATAAGTTATAATAATATGGATGGATCCGTGACTAAAAATAATTATTTAGGTACCTTGCACCGCTATAAAATTGGATGACGGACACAATGTATTATGTTATATATTATATGATAGTTGTTATTGATTTATGGATAAATTAATTTAACGATCGTTCGGGCAGCGGTGTAACAGCGTGTGCTAATGTAATACAATATAAGAATGGTGATCCTAACCCGGCATTGTGTGTTGTTGTATTAAAACCACGTAGCTCGAACGGCATTGCTCGAAAATAAAATCAAACAATTTTTTTAATAATAATGAATACATGGGTGGCGTGGAGCCTGTTAAATTTCAAATAAAAAGTCTCCTTTGAATTACCCCCATAGGACATATTATGTTTGTGAATTGTAAAGACATAAAATGTTTTGTGTATAGTAAAAATAGACTTAACGTAACATACACTTACATTTTATATATTATTGTAACTTGAAAGTACCTACAATAACAATTAAGTTGTGCGCAAAAACCAAAAAATACCGTATACACAGTACTCACAGTTTCACAATAAATGAATATGATTACACAGTAGTTCATAATATGTGATATTTATCCAGTTGAATTAAATATTAATTAATTAATTGTATGTAATACGGGAGAGTATTTTTAATTACATGAGTATAATATTATAATGTACACATTTAGATTTCATATGGTAACAAATTAAAATTCTGTACAAGTAAAATATACAAATTTATTAGTCTTAAAACTATTATATTTGTCAAAAATATAAATTAGTAAAGACCAATCGGCAATGTCACAAAAAAATAATCACCATCTAACTGGTTCATTGTGCTTGATGTGTAGTTATTGATTGAATGAAAAATTGAGTAATATAAAAGGATGAACAATAGATCTAGAGGAACGCAGAGGAATCTTTTAGCAGAACAATATAGGAGTCAAGGTCAGACCGATATATAGACAAGGACATAAAAATGGAGGGAAAAATCACTATACAACATATTATTAAAAAAAAACTGTGGCCGATAAAAAACGAACGTATTCCTCTATAATTGGTTTAGGAATATTATTATATAATGTAGTGGCTTGGACGTTTTCTAAAAAATCTTGGGAACCTTACACACTATATAATATGCATTGATGCATTTAAACTTTATATTTTCTATAATTTCACATTAGACCGGTTTAGAACTAATATATTTATTGTAATGTGAGTCCAATGGATATCTACATTATGTAATTGACATAAAATGGTCCGTTTTATCTTATGTATTTATGTAGTATTGTCGATAGTTTTTAATGTGTTTTTACTTTTTACTGTCTGGTTTTCTGGGAAAAATATTATCTAAAACACGATACGGAGTGTCTGGGTACGTGTGTGTTTGTAATTTTGTATAAAATGTGAGTATAATATAATACATATTATGTATATGCCTAACTAGGTATATCTAACAAGTTATCTTCCCCTCTTTCGCCTGTCATCCATCCATTAAAATTAATGTTTTTTACTCACTACTATACCGGCTAACGTAAAAAAAAACATTCCACTTTTAATATATTCACAGAAAAAATACGTCTCAGACTTAGCCGAGCATAAATTAGATTTTTTTTGGAGATTTAAACGTTTTGATATAGGTAAGCCTATGTGCGTAAGCCGACAAAAAACGTTAAAAAAATAAAAGTGAAACTTATAGAAATTATATTTCAATAACATTGTTATACGCACGCTTGTCTTTTTTGTTTAGCTTCACTGCGATTAAAATACAAAAATTAGTAGTATTTAATAGTTTATCGATTATATTAATTGTATGATTAGATAATTATACTTTAAATTGACTAGATATTAAACAAATATTATAAAATAGTTACAAATCTATTACTTTAATGTAGAGTAAAAAACCGTGATAACGTCTGTTATTTTTTGTTATTTTGATAAGTGTGATTTATTTAAATACTATAGTAAAAATATATCGATAAAACAAACGATTGTTGAATATTTGAATTTGAATCGTGTATTCACTAAAGAAAAGCCAATTATACCTACCTATATTAGCCGTATTTACTTTATCGTCTATAATTAAAATATAATTACATAATTATACTCAAATTAACCATTTAACAATTATAATAATTCAACAGCTAAAATTCTTTACTTTAACATTGAACAAACAAAAGGTGATGTCCATTAGTGTTTGTTATTTTAATAATTCTAATTTGTTTTAATATGATGGTTAAAATATATCGAAAATACAAATGATTCTTGAATATTTGAATTTGAGTCGTGTATCCTATCATAGTATTTATTTTTATTCTATTTTTTATAATTGGTGTGACGAATGTACAAAAACCCAATAAGTGTGTTCTTAATTTGAATCAGTGCATTATAGTTTATCCCCAAAATCATCGTACCATTCGTATATACGTAAATAAATAGGTTAATACATAAGAGTTGCCTTCCATAATATTATAGAGTTAAGTAGAGTTAGGTTCCTTTACTCTTTAGTACCTAGTGGTTCATAAACTCCACTAAAATATACCAAGTAAATAAATTAATTTATGTATACAATATACATAAATACATAATGTATGTGTTATAACTATAAAAATAAGTTAAGGTAATACGTATCTATATTTAATATAAAATTACATAATAATGATAAACATAGTTTTAAATAGATAAACACCTTCTTCTTTTTTTTTTGAGCTTATACCGGTTAACAATTATAGTCATTAGTTATTTTTGTTTGTAGGTTGTTTGTAGGGGGGAGGAACGGTTGGTTGAAACACGTTTGTATGTGTGGCAAAGATTTGTTGTTCAAAATCACGGGTGGTCACCCATCCGGAAGCTAGCAACACCAGCCGATACGAACACTCAGAACGCATCGCGCCACACAGTGCCACAGTTGTATATTTCAATATTTCATAAAGCTTAATAATTATTTATCATTCACAATCGCATAGTATTATTTGATCAAGTGGTACCACTATGATGCCATTTTCTGTTATACTATACAAGTTTTTAACACACATAACATTATCTCCGGTACCTATTCGGGCGTTTACAATTTCCGGTTTCCGGGCGATAGCTTGTAGAAGGCTAGTCACATTTTGTTCTATACAGTTTTTAGATTTTTTGGTTGCAGAATAAATTACATATAATAGAAATCTTGTTTTTAATTTTCCGTCCTTACCTATAAAAGTTGAACATTTCATATATTTTTAAATATCTACCAAATTATTTGAAAACTTTCATGACTTTGATGAATTTTTGTTAAAAATCTTTGTAAAAAAAATTTACCTAGTTATGGATCAGTGTTATTTTTAAATTGCTATAATAACAAATTATTACCCTTGTATTCAATTTTTAAATTTGTTAACTGAGCAAAACATTATAATAGACATTTTCAGAAAAATAATTCGAAATTTGAAGTGTATACTCAAATACAGTAAAAATATTTTGAAAAATTGTATTATGCTCAGAAAATCTAACCATTTGATGAAAATTTAAAGTATCAACTTGGTTATTTGTTTTTAAGTTACACCAATATAGCAATATCGATTTTGTCAAAAACTGGTTTTATTGAACTAATATTAAGGTACCTACATATTATAATATTTCAATATTTGTAAATAATAATATACTTGAAAAATTTCAATTAGGTACCTACGAGTAATATTTTTAAAATACAACAAAATAACTAAAATCGTTATTCATAACTTTCTATACACGAATATTAATTATTTTGTACGTCTAAATTATCAGTATTTTATCAACTATTTTACTTAACTTAGTTATCCGATAACATTTTTGAAATCATATTTGACTCGACATGCAGTTTACTTAAAAGCGACATTATTGTATAATATTTTAAATTAAATAATAAATATCATTTAAAAATCTAATTTTGAAGTGCTAAGGATTGTGTTCAGTAATTTTAAAAATTGATAAGTCACCTTAAGTAATTTTTGCATGACGAATTCAAATTTCAAGTTAATAAGCCAGGATTAAGGGGTGGCAGTGTGCATGGCCACGGGCCCACAACGGATATCGAACAATGGTAGGCCATGGCGGGTTGTACGTTTTCTACATTATATATTATAATATGGATAATGAATATTTGATCAGTATTTTTCCCCGAGCCAAAATTATCTTAATCCGGGCTTGCAAGTTATATGTTTTCAGAATGACTACCTACTGATTACTAAATAGAATTATACAGTAAAAAAAAAAATATTAATATTTTAAAATGCTCATATAATTCACTTAAAAATAAAAACATCATTAAAACCAACGAGAGAACACAGATAATGTTCTTATACCTAAAAGTTTGATTATAGGTGAATTCACTCTAATATCAAAACTAACAGCACACTATTGAAAGTGGTGAACGAAAATTTACCATGTCGTACGCGTGTAAGACGGAGACAACGTATTATGCGGGTGCGACGTCCTCTTAATAAGAATGTAACTATGTAATGACATACTACTGCCGTGCGCAGTGCACATGGGCTGCAACTTTAACTGTGAAGTATCATTTAAATATTATATAATTATTATTTCAACGTCGTTCTGGCCCCCTCGGCACCTGACGGGTGACGGCTAAACGGAAAAAGGTATATTTAAATAATTAAATCACTTACGAATCGCGAGTGGGTCATTTCAAATTATTTTTGAACTGACGACAACGTCTGATTAATTTAACACATTGTACAGCATCAAAACATTCTTCTACTTCTGTGCACACAAAAAAGTCACAATTAAATGCGTCCACAAGTATTTTCAAAACTTTAAATTGAATAACTAAACTTAGACCTTCGATAAGTCAACAATACCTACGTTTATCTGAATCCATGAAAAAACTTGTCTGTTGAAGAAATCACCATTCAATATAAAAAAAAAAATAATTTATTAATATGAGGTTGCGTTAAGGAATAGCAAATACATCAGCAAATACATCGTCTAGCAATACATTTTTAGTAAAAACCTATTTAAATAATAATTTATAATTTATTTAATTAATATTATTTGTTTGTTGCATTTTTTTTTAATAAATATAAAATACCTAATAGATTTTAAATAATGCATTATTTTTTAATTAAATTGAAAATAAAATAATTTTATGTAATGTATCTAAAGGAGGTTTAAAAGTTATATATTTTAAAGTTAGTATGAGACGTTGGGTCCTTAAAAATTACTTGGCCAGCTATAGGAGCCGAATCATGAGCCAGACCAACAGCATTCTATACTCTATAGTCATGTAGTATTACCTATATTGTAATTCTATATAATAATATTAAAAGTGCTAGAAAAATATAATCCAAATACATCGATTGCCAGCTATGTCCTCGATTTAGTTCATTCTGAATTGAATATAACAGTTTTTATTTTGCATATTTTTATTATAATTACATAATTAGGTACATACCATATACGGGCACGGCTCATATATTAAAAGGCTTTGAATATTTATTTAAATATGAATGTTAAAAAGGTGGACAAGTGGGTGTCGCTCTGCTGTACAGTATAGGTTACAAGTGGGTCACTGTAATGGATGGTGTTAAATTTGAATTCAATGATATAATATGATTGAATACGACAAACGATTCTGAGCTAAATCGGTCAGTCTGTGATATACTACTAAGTATATTTGATGATATTATTGTGAATAAAGTAATATATTTACATATTTACGTGGAACCTTGTTTTAAATTACCAAATCTTAACTGTAAAAAATGATCATTTAATAATTTTTTAACTACAAAAGCATTTTTAAATTTTAAATTTGATTAATTTCGTCAAAATTCGAATTTTAAATTATTATAAAAAAATGTGTGCCCATGTATTTTTAATGTTTTCAACTGCTATTGTAACAAAATATCAGAAGTCTTTTAGTAAATTTTCAAGCTTTTTGACCCAACAAAAAATTTATTTGACTTATATAAAAAATAAACTAAAAATATTAAAAACTGAATATGTCCGTAAACAGTTTAAATCAAAATATTTTGAAAATGTTATCGTGTATAGAAAATGCTAATATAAACGTATAGTGTAAATTTCAAGTATAACTGCTATTCGTTTTTGTTTTACACCAAAATAAGAAAATCCCTAAATGAGAAATCGAGTAAATATTCAATTTTATAGAAATTTGAACTTTAAACGTTCGTAAAAAATTAATTCAACTTTCTGGTAGACAACTTTTTTTTTGAAAAAGGCAGACAAACTTATGAGGAATCTTGAACTAAATTTTCAAGTCTGAGATTTAATGTAGTCAAATAAGAAAAAATTTGGTGGTCGTTTGCGCGTTGCACGTTTTAACAGCATAACAGGCAGCAGTACAGTGAAACGAACGAATACAAAGAGAAACCATAGTATAATACTAGAACAAATATATAACAGATGTAAATAATTAATTTTGTAATTTTTCTTCGAATGTATAAAGAATGAATATAGTGAATTATTATGAATCTAGTAAAACTAAGATAATTTAATTTTGTTTTTATAATTTTTCAATTTTTTTTATAACAATAGTGATGTTTAGACGGCCTATATAAAAAAAAGGGTTTTTGATACAATAGCAAGGGCCAAGGATGCACAAATGTCTAACGCCAATTTTCTTCTATAGAAACTACTATATCTACCTACCTATACCTATGAAACTTATCTCTCTGTGTAGGTATGCATATCAATATTATACTATAAAAAGTAGGTATTATACAGCGTGATTAACCACGCACGTCACCCTGAATTTTTCCATTATCTAATGATAACACAATATTGTTAAAACTCTAATTCTTACTTAAAGACTATATTTTTAAATACTTACCTATACATATATTTGTATATAGTAGGTATATTAAGGATTGTTCTATCTTGTATGGCGATACCAACTCCTTTTTTCAAATAAGATCGCCTTTTATGTAAAATATTAAAATATTAGGCTTTGAACATTTTAATAGAAACATTTTTCCTGATATAAATTGCGTTCGGGATTTGGAGGGGCTAAAGTCCTATTTTGATAATATTGAAGAAGCTTAAAACAAAATGTAGGAAATGTTTAGAGGGGTTGTGGACATTTTTTGCGCCTATAGCATGTACAGTGTACACGTTCCTGTATTCTATAATATTATCATTTTCCAATAATCGTACAACTTAAGGAAACCGTGACTGACATCATTTTAAGCTTAAATAATTAAATTATAAAGAATATAGATCTCAAAATTTAAATTTAAAAACAAAATGAATATTTTATTTTATTTTGCTTAGCATACACAGGTTCAGTGTATAAATATTGTACACTACCTTTTAAAAGTTTACAATATAATATGTACTCTTAAAAGTATACTATATATTTTGTACTCTGAGAAGTGTACAATATAGTACACTATAATATACTACCTAAATTGAAACTCAGTAGATGGTAACCCTAGCCCCTAGGTGTGCATTGCTTGGTGAATCAGCCTGTATACTTAATATCGAGTTTTCCGTGTCAGAAATGTGTCACCTTTAGTGACAACTTTATTTATCGTTAATAAATATTGTGCTGCGCCACACAAAAAAAATAATATCTTAATATAATAAATTACAAGAGGCGATATCATTGTTAATTTAATGCATATAGAATACATACTCTGCGTGGAAGAGCGACTGTATAAGGCTAGGCATTTTATACGATTTAATATCGTTTTGTCCTTAAATCACATGCACTTAAATGATAAAAACTAAAATGCAGGTACGTACATTTAATGTATATTATGGGTAGCAGATGTCTCCGTTTAGTAACAGTGGAAATGTAAACAGTCGTTTCAATACAATAACTGCAGACGAAGCGTATCTAAATAAAGATATTAATTTCCAATTTATAAAATATATTATATAGAGTTTTTTTTAACTGGCGCCCTGTTGTCACAATGTTAATGTTCTTTATTATGTGAGTCATCTAATCGGAATTTATACACAAAAACGTTCTCAACGCATACCCAATTTTTATAGCTATATTTATGTATTTATGAATTCATCGTAAAAAGCCCAAATACAAGCACAGATAACATTCTCACCATTAAGTTTCATAATAGGTTGATTCACTCTAATTTTTAAACAAAAGAAACTAAATGTGATCTGCTGAGCATAAATCTGGTATGTTAAGTACCTACTTGTAAGACGGAGACCATACATTTTTGTGTAGCGTCCTCTTAAGTACATCTGAGCCTTAAATTGATAATAATTTATATATGGGTGAATAACTAATAAATACTAAATGATCCATTTAACGCAAGATACTAATTATTTACGTATATTTGCGTTACCATACGTTTACTTATAATTTTAAGTCGTTAAACGTTTTTACTATTTTTAATCGTTATAATTTTTTATTTGTTCACACTTTTTAATGACAAAATGCATATTTAATTACTATTATCGTAAAGCAGAATATTTTTTGGAGTAGGTAATTGTACTTTGATATATAAAATCGAATTTTGGACTAGCTTATAGTTTATGAATTATGAGTTTTAATTAAATAGAGGACCCGCTATATGTTCGTACACTACTCTGTTAATTTAAGCGGTAAAGACTTACGGTACAATATTATTATTACATCACTAGATATGTCGTATGCACGTTTTATGTTCTATTACACGAAATACGAAAATATTTCATGAAATGGTCAATTTATAATTTTACATTGTGTAATTGATTTCACAATCATTCGTTTTGTAAAATAAAACATTTGCCGAAATGTCTTTAACATGTGTTACAAATGTTTAAAATAATTTTTGACAACCCAACATAAATAGGTTCAGTCATAGATGATCGTAATGAATAATAATAAATAATAATAATATGAGTAGATTGAAGAATAAGCTAATTTTGGCCAAAACTAAATCGCATATAATAACTATTATTTAAAGCCGTTTTTTATCATCATTTTAAAATTCTTAATATCCAAAATTTAAAACCGCTTAGAAGTTTTGTTTTAAGAAAATAGGAACAAATTCAAATATGTTTCCAGAAGTTGTACCGATGACTTTCAATAGTCGGTGCAGTTGGCATATGATGGGCTTATACTCCCTAGCTAATATTTTATAAAACTCAGACGGCATCGAATTTCCTTCAATAAAACTTGTGGGGGGAGGGAGGCTATACAGTATACGCACGCATATATATTGTTGTCATCAATAATTTCATATATTTATATAATAGAAAATAGAACCTAACCTAACCTTGGAGAAACCTGGAGCATATATTATGATAATAATTATATATTTTGCATGAATACGATAGAGGGGCATAAACACACAAACCCACCACTGGGCTACGCCCTAACGCCACTGAATTGAATCACTTAATTAAATCAACACTGTCGCAAAGCAGAAGAAATGGTGACGGGCTCACGTAATCACCACTTTCTTTCAGTTGCCTCTACGAAGATTATAATTTTTATAGCCATTGATTATATTTTAAAATATTTACTGCACACGCGTTAGTTTAAAAAACGATTGTATTTGTATAACTTTTATTTACATTTCAATCTCCTGAGGACGGCATGTGTTCACTATACAAAATAATATGAATGAACGAATGAGATAACCCGATAAATGACCAGATGATTTGGAATAATATAATATGTTAGTATAGACAATCTGTAGTTGTTTCGTAACCTATAACCCGTATAACCCGATGACGAAGAAACTGTAATATGGTATCAAGAATTATACACTTATTGCACATATTGTTACATTGTTATAATATTATCGTGTTCAATATTTTATTTTAACGACTGCGTGTAAAATAAAATAATGGAAAATTTATCTCTGACCCTATATACATATAAACTATTAACATTTTTCATATTGACGTTTCAACGAATGTATGGAGTTAGTAATAGATAATTATGTTACGGACAATTTGAACCTCAAATACAATTAAATAATTTTTTGTCTGACATTTTTTATTTAGGTACTTTCAATTATATATTAATGCAGAAACAAAAGAAAAATTAATTAATATACTATAAGACAAGTCATAGTTTTATTATTACCTAATAGGCAAATTATACTATTTTACAGAATATATTAGTACAATGATAATTAATTGTATATATCATAGTATAATTAATATTTTAAAAACAGTTATAATAACTATAATATTATGTATGTTAAATATTAATAGCACAACACTATATGAAATAATCGAAAAAGTAATGTTAAATTGTTTTTATTATCTATGGACTGATTGTATTAACATTGAACAATGAACATAGCTATCACTTTTATGAATTCAAAATCGGAAATGGCCTCATAGCCATTAGCTATATATAGGAAATATAATATAGACTGTAATTCCAACAGCGGTATCCTAGTAAAACATATGTGCAAATATAAATAAGTAATAATACAATTTCTAAATAGTCATAATATAGTAGTAATAAAAAATAATTATATAAGGTACCTATTTATTTATTTCACATGGTATTGCGATATCAATATTAGGTACCTATATACCTAATCATTATCATTATTTTAGACTCTGAGCGAAGCGATGAATGTATTGGTTTTATAATTATTATGTGTGTTCATTTTTTTTTATTTTTATTTTCAATTGTATCTGTCATTACAATTTAGTATAGTATCTTTTCTGATATGAAAATGTATCATGTTGGTACATTGGGGGTTCAAAAGTAAAAAAATTACAGGAGTTTTCAAAAGCGCCGTGAAAAACGAAACAACAATTGAGGAAAAACGGTAATTCTTACGCAAAATCAGTTTTCAACCAAATCGATTTTTGTTTTTGGTGTAAATCTAAAACAAATAATCGTAGATAAATGAAATCGTCCCTGAATGTTTATATTAGTATTTTCTATACACGATAAATTTTCAACGCCTATGGACATTTTCCATTTCCAATTTTTTTAGTTTTTTTTTTCTATAAATGTCAATAACATTTTATTCGTTGGGTCAAAAAGCATGAAAATAAAATACAAGACTTTTAAGTATATTGTTACAATGGAAGTTGAAAAATATTAAAAATAAATAGTCGCAAATTTATTTTATAATCATTTAAAGTTTGAATTTTAACAAAAGGTATCAAATTTAAAATTTAAAAATGTGGATCTACTGTACAGTATAGGTTACAACTAACAAGTGGTTCACTGTAATAGATGGAATTCAATAATAATATAATATCATTGTATACGAATAACGAAAAAATTATTATTAAGTAATAAGTATTATACGAAAAACGATTCTGAGCGAAGACCATCGGTCAGTCTATGATATATTACTAAGTACCTATATTTGATGATATTATTGTGATTAAGTAATTTATTTACCCATTTACGCGGAAACTTGTTTTAAATTACCAAACCTTAACTATAAAAAATGAACATTTTATAATTTTTAACTACAAAAGCATATTTTTTAAATTTTAAATTTGATTAATTTCGTCAAAATTCGAACTTTAAATGATTACACCCACTTGCCCACCTTTTTAATATTTATGTTCAATATCATCAATTGTAAGGGTATAGGTTCACACCTAGAGCGTAAAACGCGCGTTTACAATTATTATTAATGCAACTGTATTATAACGCGCGTTTACAGCTTTCCGACGCGTTGCAACGCGTTAACGTGGGTCGTCCTGTTCATCCTGTTTAAATTTTCTAAACGAACGTTAGTCCAAAGCGCGTCTAACGCTCTACATGTGAACCGCCTACCTTAATTTTATTGTCGCCTCATTTCTTTGTGGCTTTTTGTACATTTTAACATGTGGTGCTCGTATACCGAGTGTCCACAAAAACAGAATATTCTCTCTAGTTCGGTTATTTATAAAACTCAGTACCCTATATACATATATTTTTTTAATATTATTTATTATCACCTTAAGCTCAACTACTATGTTTATTAGCTTGCAATATTCGATTATCATAATTATAGTTGTTTTAATAAATGTATTGTATGATACCTACAATTTAATACAATTATAGGTAATTACAGTGAACGTTCACTAAAAAATTGAATTCGTTCATGTTCACATTTTTTTCAAATGAACGCGTTCACGTTCTTTGAAAATATGAATGCGTTCCTTTGACTGTCCATTTAATTGTTATGTATTTTTTAAAACTAATACAAAATAGCGGAAATTATAATATTAATGTTGTTTTATTCCAGCCGTGCCCATTGGAATTTCACGTATTTTATTTTTATAATTCATAATAAATTATATACCCATTATAATAGTATTATCAATCAATATTTATTAAATAGTAATGAACGCATTGTTCATTTGATTGTCCATTTAATTGTTATGTATTTTTTTAAAACTAATACAAAATAGTAGAAATTATAATATTAATGTTGTTTTATTTCAGCCGTGCCCATTGGAATTTCACGTATTTTATTTTTATAATTCATAATAAATTATATATTATAATAGTATTATCAATCAATATTTATTAAATAGTAAATAAATTTGAACATCTTAAAAATCGTTGAAATTCATTAAATATATAAACGTCGTTCACGTTCATGTTCTATTTGAAAAAACCGAATGACGTTCGCGTATTGTTCACTAAAAATTAACTTGAACGCGTGAACGTGAGTTCATGAACGACATTCTTTCCAAACACTGTATTAACATAATATGATTACTATTTTTTTGGTTTTTTTTTATGGATGTAAAAATATTATATAGTTATTGTTCATAATACATTTTATTTAAATATTAGTTTTTATGGTTGAAATGATCAGGGTATAATGAGTTGTATTCAACTCCACTGGTACTAAATTATTATATCATCGATTCCACCAATTTAGGTACTTCAAAACCTTTCCGATCCATTTCGTCAACCAACCTCAGGCCAATGGCCATCCAAGTTAAGTCAGCTTAATTAATTAATTGAAAATACATTTAAGATTGAGTAGTAGGTATCTTATGAGTAAGTATTTCAAATGAAGTCATATCGTTTAAGATATTAAGCATATAAAAAAAAAATAGAATTATATATTTGTTCATTGCCGTTACATTGCAAGCAAGGACCTACGTAAAATGATGGAATGCCTCTCATTGTTATATTATGGCTACTAAAACGTTGTCTCAAAAGTGTTAAATAGATATTCAGAAGTCAGAACGAAATATTTGCAATTATATTATGTGAGTTTGTGAGCCGTAGATAACGCGCGGAGATTAACGACGTCAGCAGGACATTTTCTCTCTCGCTCTCTCTCACACACTCCTCTCTCTCTCTCTCTCTCTCTCTCTCTCTCTCTCACTCTCTCACTCTCTCTCTGACCCATGGCGGCAGCAATGAAATTTTATACTGCCTAAATATTTCCCCTTGTTAAAGACACACGAGCAGGACCCGCTGCAGCTGCGCACACCGCACACCAGCTCTTGCACACTCGTCTCCTATGATTGTACATCAAAGAGGTTAGTGTGTACACTTTTTGACGTATTGTGTATTTGTGTTGGTCACAGTGCGGGACGCGGCGGCTTCGGCATTCCAGCAGCAATAATAATAATAATAACAACAATCAACTGCAGCTGTCGTTCTCCCGCCTAATATGCACGAAACACAAAGCGATAAAGGCCGTAAACAAAATCGTGTGTGGGACGGTGCATGCGATAACCACGGGAGAAGCGGCCGCCACGATTCCAGAATTCGATAGGATTTTTTCGTTAAAAACTTTACACGTTTCGTTTAATAACTTCGTTTCTAATCGCCCAATTTATATGATTTTTACAAAATTATCATCTGCACAGTTGTTCTGATGTTTTGTCACTCATTAGGCGTTGATTGATTTAGTCGATAATTAGCAATCTCGTTTGAAAAAAAACATCGAAATGTACATCAGTTTAAATGGGAAACTCCTGTTGTGAGATAATATATTATACACCTTCGAGTTCCCGCCGCTCTATCGTATTATTTTTACATGTTATGGCGGCTATTCGCGAACTTAAAATCATAGTTTTATATCTGAATATAATTTTAAGTACAAATTAATTAATTTGAAATCAATATGTTCTAATGACAAAACGTTCTTTGTTTTTAAAAAAGAAAATCAGGAATTAAAAATTCTATAGGTAGAACCTTAATTGTTTCCAAATTCAGAATTTTGAAATTAGTTATAATTTGTAATATTTTGAGTATCTAAAATTTTTGTTTTTTTACAATACGTACCTTACATGAAATTGGTTTAATGAAACTTCGTGGATTGTTTTATGGCTGATTATTATTCTGATATTGTCATATAGAACTGTGGTTTCAAGCACGAATCTTAAATTAAAATATTCAGGTAACAGGTTAAACATCGGCCTATGTTTTAAACATAGACCTGTAAACTAATGCACAGCGCTCAGAGAGAGAAGTCAGTGGTACGATATAGAGTGAGCAAGAAAAACAACAAAGCAGTGAAATGTATACAGTTCCTTATGCGGGCCAATAATAAAGGGCCTAATAAAGGGCTCTTTCACTACTTTCTTCTTTCTCTATATTCTTTCTCTCTTCTTTCTTTCTCAGATACTTTCTCAGATATATAATTATAGTATGATCGCCTAGCATTGATGGCAATGTGGAGTGGAATGCAGTATCCATTAATTTATAGGTCTATGGTTATAATGTTTTTTTCAAGACCGTCACACCATTTGGGACTATAGAGTGGCGCCGTCTATCGCCATTTAGGGAAACTAAAAAATACGAAACGTATTTCTATCGTATAAAATTATATAGTATTATATAGGATATAATATTATAATAATTTCGGTGTAATACATTCTATCGCTAGATGGCGCCAGTCAGTTCCATAGCTGCTATAGCGATTCAGTTGGACTGTCTCTGTATGTCTGTAATGTATCACAACATTCATTGTGTATCCAGTATAATATTATAGGTACTATAATATTTTTATCGTGATTTCAAGACCGCGTATTGTTTAAGGAGTAAAATGTAGACAATTTCTAATCTCGTTGTCATTGCTCGTAGTCATTGTGTTGGTTATAAATGATTATAAGTTTCAGTGTGGTTCAAAATACCCCGATATGACTACTAGATTGTATAAATTATAAGTTATAACATACGTACCCGCAAGCAGAAGTCATCGAACCCACTCGAAAATATTGTTGTACCTACGCAGTAATACTCTGGCAAAAAATAAATATACTATTAATCTAGTGTAGTGCAATTTTATAATTTTGAACAATTATAATTTGACTATGATAGTTTTTTTCTATATTTTGTAGGAAATAAGTTTTCGACATTTTGTGATAGCTTATAATATGTGATATGGTTCCAAATTAGTTAACTTAATTCTTCAAATAAACATGCACTTTAAAGGGTAAACAAGACAAAAACATGAAAAAGTTTATCCTATAAAACAAATAAAATGTGCTAACGAATTGAAATTATATTAAATTCTGAGTGGAGCGGTAAATGTATTGGTTTTAAGATAGTAAAAATGATTAGATTTTCTTTAATAGTATCTTTTCTGTTAGGAAAGGGAATCTAGTTGGTACTTTGGGGGGTCAAAAGTAAAAATTTCCCAGTAGTTTTCAAAAGTTTCAGGAATAACAAACTAAAAATTAAGGAAAAACGGGAATTTTTAAGCAAAATCGGTTTTAGAAAAAAATCGATTTTAGTTCTTGGTGTACCTAACTCTAAAAACTAATGACCGTAGATACATGAAATTTTCAATGGTTGTTTATATTAGGATTTTCTATGCACGATAAAATTTACAAAATATTTTGACTCGTTTTGAGATGTTTACGGACATTTTCAGTTTCCAATTTTATTAGTTTTTTTTTTTTATAAATGTCAATAAAATTGTATTTGTTGGGTAAATAAGTTTGAGAAATTAATACAAAACTCCTAATACATTGTTACAATAGTAGTTGAAAAATATTAAAAATACATAGTCACAATTTTTTTTATAAGCACTTAAAGTTCAAATTTTGACAAAATACGTAAAAATTACGAAAATATGCAAATTATTTTGAGGTTGAAATTCATAAAAAAAATTTTTTTAAATCTAAGATATGAAATTGTAAAACAAGATTCTTCATAAGTTTGTCTACCTTTATCAAAAAAAAAAATGTCTATAAGTAAGTCTTGTTAAATTTTTATGAGCGTTTGAAGTTCATATTTTTACAACATTGGATATTCACTCTATTTCTCATGTAGCGATTTTCTTATTTTGCTGTAATTCAAAAACAAGTAACTGTAGACACTTGAAATTTACACAACATGTTTATTATATCAATTTCTATACTTGCTATCAGTGGTTTTATTTATCGTCGTTATAAATTTATAATATCATTTCCCCCCAAAACATTGTAAACAAATAAAGTAATGGACAATAGCAGCTAGTCAAACGTCAAACTGTCAAAAAAAAAAAAAAAAATGGTGAATTTAGAACGATTTTTTGGTTATCTGGTGATTTTTCCGTATCATATCGATGGTGATAACTGGTGATTTATGGAAGGAGTATCTGGTGATAATACAATATTTGACCTGGCAACACTGTAGTACTGTGTAGTACGCGTCCTGTAGTCGTGTATTCTGTAGTCGTCTTTAGTCCGTGGTCTATGTAATAGATGCTGTTTATGACAATTGACAACAATACAGTACATATTTTTTGTGAATACTAAACTTAACTTTGTCTACTTGTCTATGCACTAAACCTGATTGATTTTTATTCTGCGGGTCATTATAACATTAAACATAAAGTTAACTTTAAGTTATAAAGTTTTTTATTTAAGTTATAATACCTATTTATTTTTTTTGTTTAATTAATTATTGTTATTATTATTTTTGAGTATTTTGTTTAATATTATAAATTTGTTGTAATACAGTGATATTCATATTTGATTATTTTATTAAATTGGTTTAAGCTGATTGTAAAAAAAAAAAATTGTTTTCGTCATGGCTTCAGCAGATCCAACGGGTGTTACTAAAACTTGGGAACTTTCATTGTACGAATTACATAGATCTCCTCAAGAAGCTATTACAGATAACACTGAAATTGCTGTATCTCCACGAAGTCTACATAGTGAACTAATGTGTCCAATATGTTTGGATATGTTGAAAAAAACAATGACTACTAAAGAATGCCTCCATAGGTAATTATAATGCATTTAAATATATTGTACGTAATGGTAAAAATTGCTACGTAGTTACGTTATTACAAATTATACCTATTTTAATGTATAAAATATTATAA
Source organism: Nasonovia ribisnigri (assembly GCA_027563435.1). Classification (NCBI taxonomy): domain Eukaryota; kingdom Metazoa; phylum Arthropoda; class Insecta; order Hemiptera; family Aphididae; genus Nasonovia; species Nasonovia ribisnigri. Next base: position 157,625 of record JANEHU010000425.1, read on the forward strand.
TTAATAGATGAATACAATTTTTTAGATTCTGTTCAGACTGTATTGTCACTGCTCTTCGTTCGGGTAATAAAGAATGCCCTACTTGTCGTAAGAAACTAGTATCTAAACGGTCTCTACGTCCTGATCCAAATTTTGATCTTCTCATATCTAAGATCTATCCTAACCGTGATGAATATGAAGCACATCAAACTAGAGTATTGGAAAAATTAAATAATAGTCACAGTCAGGCTAATTTAGTTCAGTCAATAAATGAAGGTATTAAATTACAAACTCAAAATCGACTACAACGTACCAAAAAGAACCAACATGAAGAACTAAATGAAAGTAACTCATCAACAACTTCAAAACCTTCAAATAGTTCAGGTCAAGATAATGTTACAAGAACAATGGTACAAACAAAAGTGGCAAAGAAGATGAAGTCTGTTATGATCTCAGAAAAAGAAGGACCCTCTTCAACTGTTGACACCTCAGATATAACAGAATGTGACGGTACACCAAGAGGCGTGTCAGCAGATGAAATAGAATTAGTATTCAAACCTCATCCTACAGAAATGGCCAGTGATAATCAATTGATCAGAGTTTTGAAAGAAAACTCAGTTCGTTATATAAAAACAACAGCTAATGCAACCGGTAAGCCTTTTAAATTAAATTATTATTTTATCGCGATAAAAATGCACAGAATGAAATGTCCTTTGATATTCTATACATGATTCTTTTGTTATGGTTCAGATGTTTTTTGCACTTAGTTTTTTTTATGCATAACCCAAAGATTTAGAATGTATTACTGCAATGAATAACTAAACTATTAAAATTTTAAGAATATCATATTATGTTTTCAAGAATTTTAGTTCTAATCAAGTGCTACTTATACAGCCTAAATCTAAAATGACCTATCAATACTCAAAACTTATTTATGTATGGGTCAGGACAAGCCCAGAAAATAAAAATGTAACTTTTAAGTATTTTAATGACATTTTAAATTGTATATTATTCAAAAGTTGTTGTTCAATAGCTTTCAATTTTAAATGTGTAGATTTAATGCCATGAATAATATAACCAATAATTCTGTGTAAAAAAGTAACACTAGTTACATTTTCAAAACAGTAATTACATATACATGATTTTTTTTTCTAGTTGATCATTTGAGTAAGTATTTAGCTATGCGATTGACAGTAGACCTTGGCTCAGAACTTCCGGAACAGGCTCTCAATTTTTTGATCTATGTTGCATCCACTGCTGATCAATTTGTTGTTCTCAATGGCAATCAAACACTCCGAAATGTACACGATAAGTATTGGAAAGTTAATAAGCCACTGGAAATGTTCTACTCATTTACTTAAACTATTTTTTAATTATTGGTTTCTTAAGTTTCTTATAAGCAAGGCTGGGCAAATCAATGATTTTTTTTAACTCATCAAGTTAAGTTTGTATAGAAAAATGTAAGTTAAGTTTAAAGTTAAAAGTTAGGTACCTTTATTTTTTTTAACTTGTAAAAGTTACAATTTTATAATAATAATACTATAATAATTAAATTCATTATAAGATTATAATTAATTGGTTAAGAATATAATAGTTTTCTACCACACGCAACACAGTCAACAGACTATTTGTTTATGATTTTATGTCCACTATTAAAATCTATAATGTAGTACATTCAGTCTTTGCAAGAGAATTTCAAACTTTGTTTTCTGCTTATCCGGACATATCAAGTGGTTAACTAAAAAACAAAAAGTAACCCGCATTGTAAATAAGATGAACTACACTACTACGGGTTTGCATTAATTGCACCGACGGGACAAGTTATCGCTATAATTCCATGAATGAATAAAAAAAAATGGTAAGTTATAAATATTTTTTAATAATATTTGATTCGGTAATAACTAATGCGTATACAAACGTGAATAAGGTATATAATTTATTCTGTCAATATGCAATAATATAATAATTATTATTTATTAGGTAATATTTCTGATTTTTTTTAATATTAAATTTACTTTTTACAAAATTGTATATATTTCTAATTTGTGGTTTAGGAATAAAATTAATTTAATGTGTCAATAAAATAAATTAAGTCATAAGTTACTGAATAACATGGAAAAAATGTAACTCGTTAAATTAGAAGTTAATTCTGAAAAAAAAGTAACTTGTTATTTAACCAAGTTAAAAGTAATTAAACTTAAACTTTTCAAATCGTTAATGCCTAGCCTTGCATAAAAGTGGTTATAATTATCTAGTAAATTGTATTAGTGCCTCTATAATATATTTTTATTTGCTAAAAAAATCAATGAAAATAAAAATTTATAATACCTTACATACAGTGCTCGAATTGGTAAATTGAAAGAATGGGAACCCAAATAGAAATGAAAAAAACAGCGTTCCACTGAACATTTATTTAACACTAACTCCTAAATAACTCCTAATATATATTTTATTTTTGACTAAGTGTCAATATGTTTACATTTTTAATCACTTCAAACCTTTCACTTTTTCCTAATAATATTAAATAAAAAAAACTATTATAGGTAGGAAATTCAATTAAAAAACATATAGGTACATAACAAAATAAATATCAATAAAACTTATATATATTATATAGGTACCTAATACATTTTTAATACTAAATAAATAGTAATAACTTCATAACAGTATGTTAATTATAAGTTAACAACAAAAAAAACCTTTGTTAAAAATGTATAATTTTTTAAATATTTATAACAAGCTAGGTGCAATTTTTATATTTTTTACAAATAACTTTGATAATTTGGTCAGATAATGTTGAAAAAAAAGACAAAATTCAATGTGTAAAACTCAAGACCCAAATAAAGTCCATAAAGCCATGTAAGAAGCTTTAATATCTTTATTTATTATTTTTGGGCAACACACTTCATCAGCAATTCTTCATCTATTACTTATCCAAAAATGCACATACAGACTTGGTATGAATAATTTTATAGGAGGTCTAACACAGTTAATAAATAGCAATGAAGATAAATGCTTTAAAGACAACACATTTCTTTTAGGTATAAGAATGTTGTTCATTGCACTAAACGTACGTTCACATTCACAAGAAGATATAGTATTAACTGTAGTTAATAGAGGTTTTAAATCAAAAATATTAGAATGGTCTTTAATTTCTTTGAACTCCCGAAAACCACGTACTGATGATATTTCGTCAACTTGAAATTGTTTAGCTAAACGTCGTATACTGGCATCACCATGTTGAAAATTAAATTTATCGGGCCATGTCTTAGGATCTAACATGTCTAAGTCAGCAAGTAGAATATTGTACTGATCTTTGAACAAATTGTTGTCACTTGTACCTACATGTGATGCTTGCATGGTGAAGAGTCTACTTTGTAAATTGTTGGCAAGACTTCGGAAAAATTGGGATGGTTTAATTTTGGGTATTACCTTATTATTGGATAATTTAACATTTTTAAACATCAATTGTTCATCTCCACATGCATATAAACCTTCTTCAGTTTTTGGACCGTGATGGTCTATCATAGATTCAAAAATTCTAATAGTACGAAGAATACATTTGCTTGCCTCAGCTATACTCAAACTTCTATTTTGTAGTATCAATGATAAATCTGCTAGCTCACTAATAGGCAATAGCATCATGTATTATACCTAAAACGTAAATATTTGTAGACTGTAGTGTTGTTACTTGTTAATTATTATTATTACTATTCTAGTAATAAGAGATGACATATGTTATAAACAATTAATTTAAAATTATTCTTAAAATACTTGTCATAAAAAAACATCATAACAAAATATAAAAATTAGAAATATCAATTTAATTATCCAAATTAGTTACAAATTCCTTTGATGCTAACGTTTTTTGAAGTCCCGAGTAATTAGATCTATTTTTTGAATTTTTGAACTATCAACAGATGACTTAGAAAACTGTGCATTTAATGCAGTATAATTGTTCCACGCAGCTTTAATTGTTTTTTCGCTTGATGCCACCCACTTTATGATAAAAATGTTTCCAATCTATAGCAGTTTTTGTTCTAATGATGAAGCACATCCCTTAAGTTCGGTCATATTCTTTGGTGAGTTATGATACAAAGCATACAAATTTTCAATAAATGATTGAAAATTATTTGTCCCATTAATTTCTTTCAATGTGTCGTAAACTGCCAATTCAAGACGGTGATTTAAACAATGTCATACAATTAAATTTGGGTACATACTCTGCAACTTTGTACGTATAACGGCTTTTCTTCCAAGCATAGTTGACGCACCATCACTGACAAATGCAAACAAATTCTTTTTGAGAAAATCATCAGTCATTCCATAATAAAATAAGTTTGTAATAATTGCATTTTTTATTTTATCAGCAGATGTTGCACTTAATTCTACAATGTCTAAAAAGAAAGTTAGGTATTAATTCCTCACCAATAGCAGTTCTTAAACATATAACTAGCATTGTTTTTTTTACTCAATGTCATGGATTCGTCTACTATAACACACAGCTTTCTTGTTGGTGAATAATCTCATTACAAACTTTTTTTCTCATTTCAATAGCAATGTGGTCAACTATATTAAATCATGACTTATCACTTTGTAAGATTCGTCCCATTATAGATTTATAGATCAATGAGTTTTGGATGAACAGTAAAAGGGCGTTGATTTTTAGCAATACAATATGCAGTTCTAAACACTTTTTCTGTAGTTTCTATTTCAGTTTTAGATAATTTTTTAATATGCTCTGGGATATCATCAAATTTGCTTTTATGAATAATTCTTTCCATGTATAAATGAGCATTTGAAGTTTTATGCAATAAAATTTTCTTTCTTAGATTTGCTTGTTGCTTTTTAATATCTGGTCCAATAGCAGCAATTTCTCCTTTGATCCATTCTTTAGCAAAATGAGTGCCTTTTGTTTTGCTTAAATGTAAGTAGTTTTAGATAAGAATGTTTGTATTAAGCCGTATGAATGTTCGTTGTCATTTATATTTTATATTGCGTACCCGTGCGTTCTTTTAGGAAAATGTAGTATGGGAACGCTAATTAAAATCAAAAAGCTAGTATAGGAGCTGAGTTCCCATGCGTTCCCGCCCAAGTCGAGCACTGCTTACATAATATAATTTACTTGGCAACACCCTTATCAGTAAGTTTAATAATTTAAGTAATGTAGTTTATAGTAAAAACATCAATTAAAAATTAAAATTAATTTTTTTTTAAATATTTATATTTCTACTTTTCTACCTCATAAATGAATACTTTGATTGGTTTTTATTTTTTGTATACCTATCAGTATTGATTTTTTTTTTGTCAAATTTTAACACTTATTTTTAATTAGTAGTGAATATTTGTATTAATATTACTTATTATATTTGTATTAAGGTATAACAACTATTTAAGAAATAGTAAGAGATAAATGTTTAATTCATTATTAAAAAGAAAAGTACATTTATCGATACAAAAAATTGACAACATTGTATAAGCTAATAGTTATATATTATGTTAATTGATAAGAAATCAACCGGTAGCTATTTTATTAAGTTTAACTGATCTACACAAATACAAGTTATGTAAACATATATTTCATTCTATAGATTTAATGAAAAAATTGTAGATACATTAAAGATTTAATGGCCAGTAAAAATTGTTTTTTTAAATATTGTATAAAACTAAAACAATACATTTCATCAATATTATATCCAAAGTGTGTATTTGATGGAAATGGATGATAATGTGGAGAGGGTGGATTGTGGATATTTCTTGGACCTAGCCTATTACCACCAACAATATTATGTTCTAGTATAAGATATCATTAGATTAAAAAAAAGAATTTTGAAAATATAGTACAATAAGTAATAACACTTGCGATAAGAAATAAACTGTAATTTAATCATTTCAAAAACCACGAAGACTTATACGACCATCTACCTATATTATTCTATTGTGTTCACGATTAGCAGATAAAATATATAGTTTTAAGATAAAAGAGTTTAATTTGTTGTATTATGAAATTAATTTGTGTTCTTATCGAATTATAAATATCCTGAAATTCTATATTCTTTATTAATGAGCGATGAGTATATAATACTATAACAGTGATTATAACTTGTAAGAGATAATAGAAAATTAATAGTATACAACTGAATTAATAACATTGAAATATAACAATTAGAGTTTGACAATCAATCTGAAATAAATGATTTAAATTTTATTAAAATTCTGTTGTGTGTATAAAATTTAATAATATACCGAAAATGTTTCCAAGTAGCGCAGAATTTATTAAAAACGCCAGATTGAGACTGTTTAGTTCACAGAGATTTTAAATTTCTATTGGCCCTCAATAAAATGTAACACATAAAGTAAAGAACGGAAATAAAATTTTTACCAAATATTTAAATTGGCAATTTCTTTAAATAACAAAATTTTCAAATTCCTTAGACTCTTTTTGAGCTAGTTATAGGTATAAGAAATCTTAAATTTTATTAGTTTTTTAAAATTATTGCTCATTGCTCAATCATTGCTCAATCATACAAATTTAAAATTGGCGTCATGGCTATAGATAATAAATACAATTTCTCTATAATCATTACGAATTATACTAAAATATAATGTGAAAACAATTATTAAATTAGTATTTATAATTTATAACTTACTATGATTACTTAGTTAATTATAATAATTGTATAATTACACTAAATAATATATTACAATAACTATATACCTGCTTTTAAATGTAATACTATTACTACTACAAAGTTTAATAATAGGTAAATTCACTCTAATACTAAAGGCTGAAGCTAACAAAAAAAGGTTAATGCAACTGAATGCAAATTGACTGTGTAAGTTATTTACTATACACCATAACATTTTGAAAATATTTTGACTCATTTTGGGCTGTTTACGAACAATTTCAAATTTCAATGTTTAGTTTTTTTTTCTACAAATATCAAAAAAAAATTTTTGTTGGAACCAAAAGCATGAACATTTAAAACAAGGCTCCTGATATATTGTTACAAAATTATTTGAAAAATATTAAAAATACATATGCACAATTTTTTTTACAAGCATTTAAAGATCCAATTTTAACAAAATGCATCAAATTAAAAATTTACGTATACAATGATAATATTATACCATTGAATTCAAACTTAACACCATCCATTTCAGTGACCCACTTGTAACCTACTGTACAGCAGAGTGACACCCACCTGCCCATTTTTTTTTATTATATATTTATATGTACATTACTTAAAGCATACCTAACCGAGCATGTACTTCAGGAAGTTTAGTTAAACATTGACAGTTGAATGGGTAAAATAATAGAGTAGGTATACTAAGTCTTTCTGCTATAATTTTAAACATACAAATTTCATTAAATCATTTGAATAGACAGTTTTAACTTTTAATTGCATTCGGCACCACTATCTAAAACAAATAAAATATAGTAGTTATTTGAAAGCATTTTTATTTCTAGATAGCTTGTTTTAGGTACATAGTAATATCAGTAATACGAGTATTTGAAAAAAAATTTTATTCATAATTCAACACATATTTTATTGATGACTTCGTATAGGTTGTAGTGTTATACCGACTGTTTTTAAGGAGTTCAATATAGTCAATTTTCTTAGTGCCTACATGTATGTATAGTCTAAATTTGTGCGCAGTAACTATTAAAATATGATCATTAGTGTGACTGAAGTGCACAAAATATAGCGGAACCCACCTGTAGGTACTAACTAGTAACTATCCTATAATTATCGGATACAACTTCTAAAAACGAATTTTAAATGCGTCGTGCAGTTTACTTAAAAATAACTTTAATTTTTTTGAAACTGAAGTCTAAACTCCTTCGACATTTCAGTTTTAAATTATGCGACTGTTAATTAATATTTTGAAATAATAATATTGAAATAAAAAAATTATTTAAAAATGTTAGAATGTCGTTTTCAATTATGACGAATTCAAATATATATATGATTGCAAAAGATAGATAAGTTCTTACGACAAACTAACTAATATTTGTTTAATGAGTTATTGATATTATGATATGTGCCTGCAAGTTGGAGAGTGCTCTACTATTTCTTTTACACACTATAATGATCACTTTCTTGTCCATACGCCCTCATTTACATGAGCAGTAGCATTAGACACTTTGTGCTTTGATAATTTTCTATAAAATGTTGACATCTAATCTAAACCAAAATAAATTAAATAATAGGTATCATGGGTATTTCATATTATAACATGTGTATCTTGAATACATTGAATATACTTATGCACAATAACTAATAGATTGAAATTTGAGCTATAATATTATATTGTTTTAAAAAATAAAAAGATAGTTATATGCATAATCAATTAAACATGTTAATGCAAATAAAATAAAAAATAAATATATAATGTAAATACTTATATATTAGTATTATGGTTGATTTAGATACAATATGTAATAGGAAAAATGTGTAGGATTATAACAATACAAATAAAAGTTGTTGTTTTATTTATTTATTATTTCAAACAAATACAAAAAATACAAAACACTATGTAATATAATATAATAAACCATTCGGGTGAATATGATAACTAGTTGGTTTTTTATATGGTAACTCGGTTATTTTAATTTTTACAATTTCTTTGGTATTATTTACAACATATGACTGATAATGGTCGTCGAAACCATTTGTACAAAATAAAGAGCAAATAGCTACAGGAATCATGTCTGGTAAAATATAAATATGCTTTATTAATCCATACACTGGTAAACTAGTTACTTCATTTATAGATATAACAACACACATATTATTAGTGGAATAACGAGTACCATTTACATTAACCCATGAAATAAATGTATAACCACTAACATGATTCAAGACACTAGAAATATTTTTTAGTTCCTCCTCAGAAATAAAAATTGTTTTACCAATCTTAAATAGGGCGGATAGATCAAAATTAATACTGTTGGCTACTCGATGAGCCACTTTGAGTTGGTTTTTCAAAAATAAAGTGTAGCAGATATTTTTTCTGCTGGTTATAGCTTGTGCAGCCACTTTTGACTCCTTGTGTTTAGCCTCAAAACGCATCGACCAAATATTTATCAATGGACCTACTCTTTCCATTATAGAAGGATAGTGCAATAGGTGATGGTGCTTAGGCTTTAAATTGGTTTTAAACAATTTTGTATATAATTGATGATGTTCATCAATTAGGTTTTTTAATAAAAATGGACATTCAGGCCCAACACTATTTGATGTTGCTATATCTAAAATTTTATTTAATACAATATATAATTGCCAGATTTCTGAATTTCTAGGCACCATATCTCTTATTAATAGACCTAGATATCTAGTTAAGCACCACATTTCACTAACAGTAGTCTTTAACATTAATGGATTGTTATTTTTTAAATTATTTTCTGAAATTGTCTGAGGTCTATTTCTAATGTCGGTAGGACCATACCCAAAATACTGTATCCTTTGATTTAGTGTCTCTAAACTAAAATATTTAAAATCAATTATAAAGAGCCTTAAAATACCTGTTAAATCATAATTACAAACACCCTCTAGTAAGTCATGCATAAGATCGACAGAATAATTATGAACAACATGAAAAGAGGTAACATCATTCCAAATACAAGATTCGACAACACCAGTTGTGGATAAGTTTTTAATGTTAACATCAATTGAATAATTTTCCACTGTTCTAAGTTTAGAAGTATCTTCGAGTGTTAAAGAATTACATTCAGCTTTGGAACATTTGCAAAATCTACAAGGATAGTTTGCGTTAAAACTTTCCGAAAACCCTAAAATGCTGTGTAAGCCTAAATTATCACCTAATATTAGAGCTAATGATAAATATATTGGAATATTTTGATTGTCAACACATATTTGAATACCCCTGGACTCCAAATCATTAATTTCTAAAATTATGTGTTTGAAGAGTTCCCGATTCCCTACCAGTTTCTTGTCAGTAGTGTTAAACAATAAAACCATAAAAATGTTTTCTAACTTAGAAGCAAATTCAGGAGGGCAACCAGGCAAACTTACATAAATTGCTCCTAACTTCTGTATTCCAGCATGACTTCCAAGAGGGTTATTTGTTTCAAAATCATCAAAATACAGAAAAAAAGGAATTAATATTTTATCAGAGTGTAAAATTTTATCTCTCCACATTTGACTTTGTATAAAATTATGGATCAAATTATCATTGGCTTCTATTATAGTTTCTGAATATTTTAAAAAGGTATTAAATACATTTGGTACTTCAAAAAATTGTCTAAATAATTTTTCTAATTGTACGCTATAGATTTTGACAGGAATTGATTTAATAATCACACCTCCTCTTTGGAGAGAATCATTAGGTCTATAACCTACAACAGATCCAAGTGGTTTTATCAATGTACCAAGCTGTGAAATGCTTTAAATATTTTATGTTCAGTATTTAAATTTTTGAAAGGATCACACAAAATATTAAACTTAACATTTAGGCATATTATGGAATCACCAGTAAAATTTGATTCTACTGCAGTTTTCAAAGGAGGAACTATATCATTTAAAAATGTTGTTATATCATTCATAATACTTTGAACTTTATTTCTTGGTAACCCTGACTCGTTATACCATTTTGACAATAATTCTACAGCTTTATTATTAACAAATGATTCATAGTTGTCACTATTGTCAGTTTCAATGATGATGGACTCATCTAATACATTATTATTTATAATATTAATAATAGATGCATCAGGTAGATCAAAATGATTATTGTTAGAAATGTTATTCAAATCATGTGAAATTGGAGAACTGTTATTATGACATTTTACATGTTTTTTAAATGAATTTAAGCTACTAAAAGACCTTAAACAGTTATCTTCAAGGCACTTATAAAATGTTATATTGTTTGCATGATAAACTTTGAAATGTAAAAATAATAAATTAAAATTTGCAAGATTTGATAAACATTTAAAACATTTAGGCATTTTTAATTTAAGAATTATACAAACATATAACAGATAATTAGATATAAACAGTACAATGTAATTTATACAGACAATAGTTTAAATGTAGGTAGGTAGATACATAATACAGAATAGGTAATATGATTATAACAATTAAAAATTGAACATATTTTGTTATAGAAAAATTAAAGTTCAATAGTACCTCTAGCACTAGATAGATATTAATAATTTATAATTTAAATGTTATAGATGATATAACTGTATATAAGATTATCAAAAGAGTATAGTAAATTACTTTGATAATAACTAATATTTTATATAAACAAATATAACTAATAAAATTGTTTTAAATCATTTAATATTATATTTGTGGATATGAATTGTTTGTCGTGATCGGTGGTAATATTATAAAAATATTTTTGGATAAATTCCCATAAATGTTCAGATTCTTTCGGATAATTGAGGTTTAACGAAAAAAAACTTTTAAACGCCAGATCAACTGCCTTCATAGGTGTTTCTACTTTAAATTGGTACTTATTAATTATAACATAAGATCCAGTTACCTTAAGAGGATTTTCGATGTCTAGACATAAAAATGTAATATATGGTTGTACTGTAGTGTTTAATCTTTTAGCCTTGTTTTTTTTTTGGCAATATATATCATTCATTTGGGTTGCAGACTGTAAACATAATAGTAAAATTATTTTTGTTAAGTAGGTATTTAGTTATGTATAGTATTAGTATAATGTAGGTAGATAGATATTGAGGGTATATATTTAGGTATATGTAAATTAGAAAACAATTACTTTAGCAAAACAAACAAATCCATCAGCAATTTCTTCAGTTGAAGGTCTCCACTTTTCAACTTTTCTTTTCTTAGAACCATTTGACGTAGACGAGCAGATTGTTTTCGATTGAAATATTCTTGGAAGAATATATAATGCAGCTATATTAACGTCTACAATTAGAAAAGTAAAATAATTAATTTTCAAATAAAGAAACCTATATAGGTACCTAGTATATCTGAAGGTTAAGTTTGGTTATGTTAGGTTAGATGTATCCTTAGTGCTTTATTTGTAGGCTTAGCCGTCAAACCAAACAAAAATGTTAGATTTAGGTACCCTGCATAAAGAAATATTATACCTTTGTAGATTTAATTACCTGGATTTTCTGGTTTGCTTAGCACTTCTAAATAGCTAGAATATTGTATTTCCTTTATAATTTTAGTTTGACACTTTTTTAAATACTTGTAAAAAATATTGATAAAATGTTGGAAACTGTTATAAAATGCAACTTCTTTATTTGGAAAAAGAAGATCAAAATCCAAATCAATCTAAAATAATATTAGAAACATTATAATTAAATTAAATTATTAAAATAGTAGCCAGCAGGTAGGTATAATAATACTTTAAACATAACTGCAGTCTGCAACTGCTACATATTATACAATATATTAAAAAATCATAATTTTACTTTCTCCCTCCTATTGATCTTTCATCATATTATAAAAGGTAAATATAATAATACTGTATAGTTTACATTAGTATATATTTGTACATAGCTACTTAGATATGCCTTTACATTTTTACGTATACACATATTTAAAACTAGGTATTGTTTTTAAAAGGATAACAAAAATAATTTTTTAATTAGGTACCTATAATTTTTATCAGTTTATCATAAGAGACTGTAAATTAAATCAAAGATTGTACCAAATGAAAAATGATGACAATTAAAAGTACCTACCATAGGAAGTCTTTAATTTATATACCTATTCTATTATTCAAATCATCTTGTTTTAATTTACCTATTTTTAATTTTTAATTTTAAATAATTATCTATTCACATTATGTAAGTAGTACTCCGAGTAGTAGGTACAAAACTTTAAAAACTTCAGAATTTGTTTAATTTACCTATTGTAATTTATACTAACCAACTGACACGCATTAACACCTCTCATGGCTGGATAACTAATAAAATATTCTAGCTCTTGGTCACTTTCTAATAATGTCTTGTACCTATAAGCACTTGTTTTGGCCCATTTGTCTAGTACAACAGTCATCGGTTCATCATTATTTCTTAGCCAAACTATCATATCATCCTAAACTATTTTTAAAACAATTCTAAAATATTAATATTTAAATAAAAAGAAACAATGTGTTTTAATAAAATAATGCAAAGGAAAAATTAGAACCTTCATTTGCTTCGATGGTTCCGCATAATGTAATTAGTTTTATTTTAGAGCTGTTTTGTAACTTCCGAATGTCTTTTCGTACATTGCAGTAACGATCCCATAATTTACCTCGTGCTAATTTTATGTTTTTATTTATTTTTTGAAATGGTATATAATAAATGAATTCCGATTCAGTTTCAAAACATTCAACAATCTCCTTTGCCAATTGTTGAATTTGGGCTGAAGATAATGTCTCATTTAAACTTTTTTTTAGTTCATGATCAATAATTAACTTCACCATTTTACTTCTCATTCTCATATCACATATATTATTTTGATCATAAAGTCTAATTATCATATTTCCCTCTTGGGACTTTTGTAGTATATTTTTTATATTACCATTATTACTTCCAATAGTTCTTGGTTGTATATACACCTATATGATATATATATATTAAAAATCTAATCATTAAAGTATATATTATATTACCTACAATAACATTAAAGAATTACAATAATTTATTACTTTGGGAGATTGTGATGTTGGGAGAACAGGATCTTGGTCAATTGTAGAATCATTTCTTATACCCTCAAGAGGTTCAAATTCAATCATATTAATATGAGCAATGTTTATTTCATTTTGACTGGATAGTTCTAACACCTTTAATACAAGATGCATAGGGTTGATATAGGTAGGTTTATACAGAAAAATGTGTACATACAATTTGGATGTTTAAAGAAAAATGGAGTAAAAAACATATCTTATTTACTTACTGGAACAGTAATAGTTGTTTTAAACAAGTTAAATTTGTTTAAAAATTTTGACAGATAACCGACTTTTGGGATCAATGTTTTGATCATATTTTCATCCAGATTTATCAATGCTTCTCTGTCTACCCCTTCATTTATACATTTGTTTAAACTAATTATAAATAGGTAATTTGTAAAAATAATATGAATTAAAAAATATAGTTTACCATGATGATTCTGTAGTTTAAAATTGGGATCAAAGATAAGTTAAGATTATATAATAATATAATTATATGTAGATATTATATGCACCTTATATATATATTCTTAAAAAAACTTTTCATTGTTTGTGTAGAAATATTTTATTTTTTATTGGATTTATTAATTTTTATCTTGGTTGATAATATAAGTATAGGTAGGTAGGTACTAGGTAGTACAAATACTGTAGTAATAGATACCTAATAAGTGTTTATAGATTCATTATTGTGTTTGTGTATAATTAAAATAAATATGCACATAATACATATGCATACAACATATCTATAATTACATAACCACAAACCTACATTTATGATGAACTGATTTAAAGAACATATCTACTAATCAGGCAATATTGAGCTTTTACTGTCAAAGAAAAATATGTATATAGGTATAAGTAAAATTTAGGTACCACAAAGTCAAATAATAATATAAAAACATACACATACCTAAGCCAAATGTACAAAATGCATAAATTAATTTACAATGCAGATCATAAAAACAATACCTAATTTATAAACTGTGTAAAATGTAACATAGGTAGATAAACAATAAACATACCTTCAAATGTTTCAATCAGCATCCCCAAATTCCATTCATTTAATATTTTTTTTGTAAATTCATCTGCCATGATCTATACATACAAAATAATAAATTATACCTAAGTACTCTCTATTTTTATTGTTATATTTATAACCTAGTAACTATCAGTTATTATAATAAAGATATTGTTCTATAGGTACCGACTCATCTCTTAAATAATTAAACTTAAATAGGTAGTATTTATGTCCCTTTGTAGTAAAACTAGAGTATATATTCTATAAATATAAGCATAAGCGGAAATCCATTGAAATTTCAGGGGCCAGGGGCGGAGTGGCCCATCTGGAAATCTGGAATTTTCCAGATGGGCCGGTACTCTAAGATACCAGATGGGCTGGACCTGCCACAACAATTGAAAAAAAAAATATTCAAACATTAAAATATAATAATATTTGTATAATCAGTATTAAATGTTGATAATAATTATTGTTAGTAGGGTATTTCCACTTCCTCGTACACACGACTACACGAACTGTTCTTATCTATCGCATCGGTTTTAAATTCTAATTATAGAATTGAATAGTATATATTTTGTAAGTCGTTGCTGTGTACATTATAACATTATCAGTTGTTACTCTATGCAATAATATAAACGATTTAATAAAAACGGAATTATCACAATATTCTAAAATCATTAAAACCGCTGTTTTCGCCCATTTTTTCATTGTTAGTTGTTTTTGTTTTTTCTCTACAAACAATTATTTACCTTTTTACAATTTAATTTTCTCATAAATTCATCATGAATAATTCACTCACGTTGAAAAAAAGAAAAGGAGGAGCAGAAAAAGAACGTGATAAAAAAAAAAAATTACTTCTCAAGTCTTCTCAAAATTGCACAAAGATTATCTCGTTATTTCGTACAACCAGTAAGTAGTTAATATTTTTTATTATTGGTTAAATTTAAGGAAAATTCTTAATATTTTTAATACTCGAAGGTAAATTATTATTAAAAAAAAAAAAACCTGTCTAGTGCTCATACAAATTTTGTTTTTATTTAAAATAGATCAAGCTACAAGCAATTATACAGTTGAATCAAACGAAAATTGTGCTAACACTGATGCTGTTGATACTGACTTGCCTACTTGTTCATATACAGTACTTGAAAGTAATTTATTATTTTTAAAAAAAACTGTCTAGTGCTTATACAAATCTTGTTTTTATTTAAAATAGATCAAGCTACAAGCAATTATACAGTTGAATCAAACGAAAATTGTGCTAACACTGATGCTGTTGATACTGACTTGCCTACTTGTTCCTATACAGTACTTGAAAGTAATTTATTATTTTTAAAAAAAACTGTCTAGTGCTTATACAAATCTTGTTTTTATTTAAAATAGATCAAGCTACAAGCAATTATACAGTTGAATCAAATGAAAATTGTGCTAAAACTGATGCTGTCGATACTGACTTGCCAATAGTACTTGAAGGTAAATTATTGTTTTAGTTATTTTAAAATAAGAACTGTATGTCTGAATTAATATATACTTTATATTATTTAAATTATTTAAAATATTTTTAAATAGATAAAACTGAAAACTACAACATGACATATTTTATAAAACCAAAACCAACCAGTCTTAAATACTTTTTCAAACTACATCCAGTTCAACCTTGTGACGATTCAACTTTACCATTCAATAGTAGAAAAGCATTTATCCGTAAAAATAAAACAGTTAGAACCTGGTGTACTTATGACAAGAGCAACAAGAAAATGTTTTGCTCGGTTTGTTTAGCTTTCTCAGTAGAAACTAACCCTTTTGTTTGTGGAATGACTGACTGGAAACATATTTACCTCGATATTTACCAACGAATCACCGAACATGAAAATAGTAAAAGTCATGTACAATGTTGTGAAGCCTATTTTATGCACTGTCATCAAAAAGATATTGGTAGTTTATTAAACAGTAATCAAATGCATCTACATCGTGAAGAAGTTAAAAAAAATCGGCAAATCCTAGAACGAATAATTGAAGTTATTAAAATAATAGGAAAACGAGGTTTAAGCGTAAGGGCAAAACGAAATGAGGCAGCATATTTTCTAAGAGATCCTGCATTGGACCACGGTACATTTTTGGAAATGATTATGTTGTTGAGTAAATATGATGCAGTGTTAAATGAACATTTAAATACAATTATTAGTAAAAGTGAAAACAATCATTTAAAAGGATCCAAAGGAAGAGGCAATTTTGTTACTTTTCTTAGTCATTATTCCATTGATAGTATCACCTCAACAATTTCATTAGTAATAAAACAAATAATATCTGAGCAAATTTCAACAGCTGGTATGTTTTCGGTTTTAATTGATACCACACAAGATGTATCAGTGATGGACCAATGTTCTATTATTGTCCGCTATGTTTTCAATGGAAAAATTAATGAAAAATTAATTGGTGTTAAATGTTGTACAGAATCTACCGGAAAAGGTATGATGGAACTATTACAAAGTGCTATGAATGAAGTTAATATTGACACATCAAAATGCATTGGCAACGCAACTGATGGAGCAGCCAATATGCAGGGCGCTTATAATGGTTTCACTTCATGGCTAAGTAGAGTAGCTCCAGAACAAATCCACGTTTGGTGTTTTAGTCATATACTAAACTTGGTAATTTGTGATGCTACTAAGAATCCAGTAATGGTTGGCAACTTTTTTTCTTTAATAAATGGATGTGCCGTTTTCTTTAAAGAGTCATATAAGCGAATGAATATATGGAGAAATATAAGTGAAAATAATAATGAAAACATTCGTCACAAGCGTTTACAACAAATTGGAGATACAAGGTGGACATCAAAACAAACTCAAAATAAATTATATAATAGTTATGTTAAAAATTAAAATACACTTAATGATATTTTTATGTATAAATTTTTTATGTATATGTAATTATTTAATGAAAATATTGAAACAAAATGTGTATTTGTTATTTGTTTTAGTTATTTGATAGATCAGTTATAATTTTTTTTTCAAGTCTATACCTACCAGTAGGTTAGGCCCTGAAACAATCAGCCGATGTGGTAATGGGCCGGCAAAATATTTTTTCCAGACCCGAAATTAGGTCCCACTCCGCCCCTGAGGGGCTAACATGATTAACATCAATGTGAGTAAAGAGCTTTGATTCCACAAAACTAAAAAAGAAGGGGGCTTAACAGACTTTTTGGGGGCTAAGCCCCATCAACCCCCCGCCTGATTTACGACAATGGTATATAAGTACCTATATTTTTAGATTTTTTATTTATACTCTATCCGTATCAAAAATATCCTATTTAGATTTTTTTTTTATAAATTTAATGTTTAATATAATATTGTGTATAATACATAAGATGGCTAGGTATGTAAAATATATGTACAGCTTATTTTAGAACAAATATTAAAAATTAGAGTAATTTAATAAAAGATATAGTGATTTTCTAAAAAAAATATTATGTTATATGTATAAAAAAATGTTTAGTTTATTAATAGATAATTATTAGTGTAGCTACTCCATAATAATTATTTCAATACATAGGTACCAAAAAAAATTGAAGAGTAATAATTGCTATTTAAATAAAAATTATTATTAAATTTATATTTAACAATAAATTAGTCATACAATAAATGTACAATGTACCTATACAAATTTTATAAAATGAAAATAGTTAGCATCCCTATTTATTGAACTTTGTAAATACACAATAATTGAAGTAGGTGTGAAAATAAAGATTCTAAATTAATTTAAATGTAATATAAATAATTAAAAGGTATTATAATCGTAAATACTAAATTATGAAAAATAACTAAATATAATATACGTATGATAATATAATTATAGGTACTTACCTAAAGATGAGTTTATTTTTTTGATGCAAACTTGAATTACACGTAGACGTGAAAACTGATCTAAACTAAAATCGTTACACCAAGTCTGAGTCTCGAAGGTCTAAAACTGCAATGAATACAAAAATACGAAACAAGAACTATTGCACTTTTGCACTTGCACTGCGACTAGCGGGCAGCGGCACATTGCCGAAGTCCGAAACAAAGAAAAATAATCTCGACGAGTTCCTAGTACTATATTTCCTTTAATTTCTGATTCCTATAGGTACTCACCGACCTACCGGGAAAAACTTATTTTCGCAAACGAGTGGCTGCAACTGGCACCAAGTTATTATGGTCGCCCGTGTACAATGTATATTATAGACAAAGAAAATAATGCTCATATACAACAAACATATTAATATGGTTGATATAACTTTCGGAAATATTTAGTGTACATATTTATTTGGACAGTTTAACTATAAGTTAATAACTAAAACTACATTGTATTTTTCACCAAACAGGCATAGTTATAACCAATATATTATGGTAATTTCAACTATTATATTTTTAACCATTTACCATACCAAAATTATTTTTTTCCGTGTAAAATTCTATAAATAATAATTTTTAATTCACTATAGGTAATTCAAAGTCAATTTAATATGTTTAAAAAAAAATAAAAATAAATATACCTACATTTTTCACGGGCCACAATTTGAATTTGTAGGTTTCTTATTATATTTAAACAAAAATGTTTAATGATATCAAATTTAGTTTATTAAAGTTCATAACTATTATGTTTATTAATTTAACAAGACATCTCTAAACAAACAACGTTTTAATTGGCAGATTCTAGTCCATACTCCATACTACCTTTAGTTCGTGATTTTTATACACATTACAAATTTGAAATTTTACTCGGGGACCGCATAAAATGACTATGAAGGCCAGAGGGCCGCGAGTTACTGACTCCTGATCTCATGTGTCAAGTAATTGGAAAAATGTATGTAATAATAATACTTTGTCATTGTTTCGATCAAACATATTTTATTTATGGAGAAGGGTTTAACAATATAAGTACCTATCTGTTTTTTATTATCTCATTGTAGTAAGAATATTTTCAATACCTAGGTAATAGCTATTACTATTTATGTAATTAAACATAGTTTACCAATTGCTTTTTTAAATGAAATATTTGTGCCTTGTGGACTGTGGTATAGAAGAAAATATACCTACGAATTTTTATATGGTTTCTGTTACTTTTTCAAAACAGTTTTAACTTATCAAAGCAACATTTTTAAATTTAAAATATTAAATAAATAATTTTTTTAAGCTACGAGTAGTTAGGTCAGAGGTTCCCAACCTTTTTTGACTCGCGGCACCCTTGGACATTTTCTAAAAATCCGGAGGCACCCTATGCTCTATAGTTCTATACTATAGAGTACTTCGGTTCTATTTATTAGTGCATAATTATAATCAAAAGTAGTAAGAGGTGTAGATGCATACTATATACATATTACATTTTATAAACAAATTATTACATTGTATTTATTTTTATTTTTAATTATTATTTATTTTTATCAAAATAGATCGAACATCGTAATATTTTTACAAAATATATGAAACACGATAGGTTTTAATGGTTTTATATAATTATAGTCCGTTTTATTACTCACAATGCTATATTTTTAATGAAATTGTTTTTTCTAAAAAAATATTTCAAATAATTTCGCGGCACCCTAGGGTGCCGCGACACCCTGGTTGGGAATCTCTGAGTTAGGTACTTATAAAAAAAAAACATCGCATAGTTTCAATTGGAACTGAAAAAAATAATTAAAAATACCCGTATCGGTGCTGTCTGAAGCACCAGGACTGTTTAAACCAACAGGAAATGGATGGTGTTAAATTCAATGATATATAATATCATTGTATAGGTACGAAAAACGATTCCGAGCGGTGACGATTTATCTGCCTAGAATATTTTATATTATATTTATATTCTTATCATTGATACGATAGCCGCTTAAGTTGAATTATTATTATTTTTCCAGATCATACCTGCATATAATACTATAGAAGTTTCAAAACCCCATGAATAAAATTACAAAAAAAACATAAAACTAAAATCGGCCTTCTTCGTTTAAATATTGATTAGGTTTTTAGGCTACAGAAAAAACTACTTACTTGGAACTTTGTTTTAAATTTTTAATTCTAAGCTATAAAAGTTGAACATTTTATTAATTTTTAACAACAAAATAATTTGTAAATTTAAAATTTGATCAATCTTGTCAACATTTCAACTTGAAATGCGTCTAAAAAAAACCAATGTATTTTTAACATTTTTCAATTGATGTTGTAAAAATATAGCAAGAGTCTTGTACTAAATTTCCATGCTATTTTGCCCAACAAACATTAATATTTACAGAAAAAAAACGGAAAAAATTAAAATTGAAAATGTCCGTAAACGGCTCAAAACGAGTCAAAATAATTTGAAATTTAATTAATTATAGGAATTAGTAAAATAATCATATAGTATAAATTTCAAGTACGTACAGTTACTTTTTTTTTAATTACAACAAAATAAAAAAATCACTACATGAGAAATCGAGTGAATATTGAATGTTGTAAAAAATTTACCTTCAAACGCTCTTAAAAATTTTTTTTTGGACTTTCTTATAGACATTTTTTTTTAATAAGGGTAGACAAACTAATGACGAATATTGTATTACATTTTCAAATGTTAGATTTAAAAAGAAAATTTTCATGAATTTCTCACTCAAAATAATTTGCAAGTTTTCGTGATTTATACGTATTTCGTCAAATATGGTATACTCGTATACATTTCAGGTATCTACACTAATTGTCTTATTCATTTTTCAATTACAACAAAAAAGTAGTAGGTAGTATTAATTTTCCGATCCTGGGACCACCACCACCACATCCACCACATCCACCACCACCACCACCTCCGCTCTCAGAAAACATGAGAAAAGTATTCACGGTGAGTAAATTTCAGAGTAATACAATAGAATATTAAGATTCTATCGGGGAAAATAATTTTTTTTTATAGCATAAAACAAACCAAAGTTAGAAGACATTACCATAATTAAATTTATTAGTATAATTTTATACTTATTTATAGTGCCCATTTTTATTCATATATTTATCACATAACATTTGATGGGACCAAAAAATCTTTCTTTACATATAGGTGAATGTTGATGGAAGTTTTACTGTATATTAATAATATTTTATGATTATTAATTAAATTAATATTTAATAATAATGACTTACTTCAGGCTAATTATAAAATCAGTCCTGGAAGTAACTTCTTCAATAAAATGACTACCACCGACTACTTCAATCATTGCTTTAGTTACTTGACCTTCTTCTATACCAGAATTAACAATTGATAACTGAAAATTTTCAAACGGCAAATTTCCTATGCTACTAGGTACCTACTAAAAAATAATAATAAAAATATTTTAACTATTTAAATTTTCTAAATTTTGATAAAAAATACAAATTAATGTTTTGTAACTTGGTAATGTTTTACAAAAATTATAATTTTTTATGAACATTTTTTGATTGTGAATAACAAAACTGAAAATTGTTATAAACACTCTTTGTTTCAATTATGAAAATTGTAGATTTAACTCCAAATTTGTACTGCAATATTTTTTTTTACCTGTATGGTATAGGAAAATGAATAGCTAACCAAGGTGCTATCATAATTTTCTTAGAAATCATTTCGCTGAGCCAGTAATCAGTCACGCATCTTTTACCATCTTTTATACCCTGTAGTATAAGGAAAAAATAAAGTTATCAATTGTTATATATTCATATAATAAATCAATATTATTCTTACCTGTTTAACTATATGATGTTTTTGGGTTACACAAATTATATTATAATACTAGCAAGTAGCAGCATAAAATTGTTCAACTGATCCACCATATTTTATAATATTACCCCTGGACAAAGTTGGGTTATTGCATGCATTATCTTCCTGCTGAATTTGGACCAGAATATTTTCACCAGAATCTAAAACTTGAATAAAACATTAAACTGGCTGAAATATATCGCGATACAGAAGGCATACCTGTATGGCTGTATCTGTACGACTATAATAATTGTTATTTACCAATGTAAGTAAGTCAATCACTTATGAAGTGGTTTACAATTGAATACGAGTGTTTAATTTAATAAATCGAAATGCACTTGCGCCTCATACAAACATCATATCAATCCTCGGTGCATGATAGATATAATTATAACAAAATATAGCACAATGATATTAAACATAGAAAATAATTATTCAAGTCCCGATGACTAACTTATAAAATTCACAAAAGTACTGTAGTTATATCTATATACCTACTTAACACTTACTAAGTACCTAATACTTATATAAAAGTACTTTAGTACCTACTTACGACATCAATATTTTTATCGATCTTATCGTGTGCTCTTAAAAAACAACGATAGTACGAGATAATTGATACTGATCAAAGAGATAATATTTCATTACTATGTGACTTACCAATACAAAATATTTTTTGTATACTTTACTAAGTAAAATATTAATGTTGTAGGTAATTTGTTATCATAAATAATATAAAATAAGCCAGTAAAGTATTTACGGGTGGGGGTTAAATCTTCGATAAGTCGGTTGAATTATAGTAACGTATTACGCAATTAATAATTATGATGTTTGTTGGAGCCTTTACCTATCAGAACTTTTTTTGGTAAAGACTAATGTTTTACAAAACGACAAATAGGCAAATTGCATTAACCATAGTTAAAAAGTTAATTTTTTTAAACTTTTAAAGTTAACTATTAGTTTAATTTTCTAATTAATTTAAGAACTTACTAGTTTAAATAACTATTGAAATGATTCAGCTTTTTCAGCTGATATAAAAATAATCTATCAAGTTAAAATTATAAACGTATTCGACATTTTTGGTTTCAATAGTTCTATACTGTACGTCTGTAACTTTACGAGGTTTTAAATAAAATAATCTTATACTATGATCTATAAAGTCTATAATAACAGTAATAATTGTTATGTTTTTTATTGAAATAATATTATACATAGACAGGCACATATTGTTTATGTGATCCACGTATTAATTGAAAAAGTAGATTACCTAGGTAATTTGTTTTAAACTGAGTTAAGTTAAAAACTTTTACATATTAACTTTAAATTTATCGAGTTATTTTTAAATTTTATATTGTGTTCACGTAACTTAACTTTCACAACCTAAGCATATTAGTAGGTACCTACCTATATCGATTAGTTTTAAGATTAACGAGTCAAATGTCATGGGTAGTAAATAATACATTAATACTAAAAAAATTGACTAAAAGGCATTCAGAAGTATTGAAATATAATCGTAAGAGAATTCTGTTGGCGAAAACACTTATATATACATTTTATAAATCGTAATAATTATGAGAGGTAGGTAAATTGCTGTTAATTGTTGGAACTATCCTTTATGGCTTTACTTCAGGAAGAGTTCTCTTAAAATTTCATGTACCCGATCCAGCACGTAGGTAAATCGTATACCAAACGTTACTGTAGGAATAAATAATGATTATTATTATAAGTAGGTTAGGTACCTACCTATTAACAGTGTGACTATGGTTTTACGGAAAACCTCCCACACACTCGCTATGGACGAGATCGATTTGATTGTACTGTCGAGATTCTGATGTAAAGGAGAGGGCGTAAGTAGACATAAGTACTCATAAATTTAGATTATCGTTCACGTAAAAAAAAAATGTAAGAAATAAAGAAGTATAACAACTATAACGCCGAGTGTTGTACTAGGTACGGGTTACTTATGTACAAATTTCCGCGCGATAACTACGATATTATTGTAATATATATTATATTAAGTACTCGTAAAACGTCGCCGTTTACAAATGTAAAATAATGCCACCAAATTCGTCCACCTACGCTTGTGCCTTTAAGTATTTTTAGACATTCCAATGGCCCATAATTTACCACCGAAAAAATGTTGTTTTGATCGTTAAACAGAGTTTAATCGTCGCCCACCTCTGCCAGTGTTGACTAGTTGATCTAAATTTACATATCATTATACAATATAATTATTAAGTATTTCCTTGTAAAATCAAATATAAACAACGAGGCGGAGTACATAATATTTTTATATATATAAATATATATATATATATATACGTATTATCATTATATAATAGTTACAATCCGTACTGAAAATAACTGCAATACAAGTTATAATTAGCGTTCGTCATCCGTAAGCGCCGCATACTTTCTGAATGAGTTCTGTCATTTGTAAATATTATTACACACATCTTCCAGAGCTCGTCGACTTTTTAATTTTGTTTTTATTTCCTTGTTATTTTCTAGGGCACTAGTGAAATAATAATAATAATAAAAAAAAATCAAAACAAACGTAACGCAAAGACATTTATTTTTTTCACAATCATTATAATATTATTATACGCATCATACAGACGTCACATTACCGCAAATGACACAATATTATGGTAATCGCACGTCGCGTGTTACATGACAATAATTATTAATTTATTAATAAAAAATCATTTAAAAAAAACAGAAAAATTGAAATCATACTACATTTAACTATTAAAGTACATTCTTTTAACTACTAATAACATTAATAATAGGTAAAAAATATCACAGTCAAAATATAGGTATTGCTTAAAATGTAATAGTATTTTAATCACTTATTCCTTATAGCGTTACCTATCGTTTGTCTATATAAATTAATAACGATTTATTGTTTTTTTAGATTGTTTAGAATCGTAATCGCGGTTAACAGTAAAACGAACGAACAACTACGAAACCGCGGTAACAAAACTATTTCACGTACCTATTCTAATATTGCGTTTTAAATTTTTATCTACCTACGTATAGATGATTACGTATTAGCGTGTAATGGTTGTTGGATGTGATCGTTTCGGAAATTATTTTAAGATTTATTTTTATACATTTGATAAAAGGATTGTAAATAAAAAAAAAATTGTATTGTACACTTATAGGCTTTAGCTAACAATTGTTTCAAGTGTTGGCACTTTCTGATTGCGTTAATATTATAATGCGATATAATTTAGTCGATGAGTATTGAGTAGGTATGTACAGTAAAAAAAATATAAAATAAAAAACAACAATGTACTGCAGAAAAATGCATTACTTATTGATAAACAAGCGTACTAAAAAAAAAAAAAAAAAAACAAAAAATGCTTAATATAATATCTATGTGATATTATGTAGAATACAAATAAAAATATTATAATATGATTAAAATAGGATGGGATTCACCTTGAGGACATAGCGCATTAATCATGATAATACTATAATATAGGTACCTAATATAATATGCCGTTACGTCCGATCGTGTTTTGTACAAAAATTATAAAAAATAATGAGCTAAGGCTAATATTAAACTAGTGCTTAAGAATATTACGCTACATAATTCCTTGCCCACGTGGGTAATAAAAATACATCATACCATATTTAAATGTCATATATCTAAACATATTATATTATTGGAGTTCAAAACTAATCATTTTATAATATTCTACGTCAGTTATGCACAGTGACGGCACTGTGTAACTATTTCAAAGTATTTAAATAATAAATAAATAAATAAACAAATAATAAAATATAGTTAATGCTAAATACTCCACACCTACATAAGGGCTAAAAAAAATAACATTTTAGTGGTGCATACTTGCAATAACGCTTAAAATTACAGAGAGCTCTTAAAAACGTTTTAAAATCGTAGCTGTAGAAATAAAATTACAAACAATAATTCATAAATAAACCAACGCGGTGTTACACAGTATAAACGACTGCGTTATTGTTTTCAATTAAACGACATTGAACTTGACCGCGATTCGTTTTTTATAAATACTTACTATAATAATAGTAGTAATGTAAAGTGTTAATTTTCTGAGATTATAATATTATACAAAAATATATGAACACAAGTTGGGCTCTTGCGGATTTCTTACGTTACCTAACAAAACCATAAAAACTTTTTTATTATATATTATGAACACTCGTCTAAAGTCTAAACATTGAAATTAATAGTTATATAGTTGTATAATAGAAAATGTAACTAATGCGTAATAAACAATATAATATAATAATATATTAAACTCGTAAATAATACAAAATTCGTTAGATCATTTTGAGCATATTATACAATAAATAATAATAGTATAACATATTTTTGGCCCGTACATCTAGGCGATTCGTCATCGAACGCGCATAAATCGCACACATAATACGTTACATTTGTTAAATTGCTTAAACACTATACGACCGCGGCGCCGAGATCAACAAATCTTTTCTTATTACCTATTATAGGGCTATAATAAATTAAAAAAATTCAGGTTCATCTTCTAGTCATTATGGCCACCCCTTATCGTCGATACGAAATTTTTCAACACTTGCATAATACTGAAAAACTATATTACAGTGGTTTATATAGGGAGGGGAGGGGTTCAAACCCCCCACCACTCGAAATTAATACCTATATACGCCACTGCTGTATTGACTACTGAGTATAAAATAAATAAATAAATAAATAAATAAATAAATAAATACAAATTATCTATACGAAAAGCACCAAGTATTTCGTGTTTTTGTTTTGCTGTCTACGTAATCGTTATCTGAAGTATTATTATCTTTGAAACGGCGTGATCAAATATCATTTTGAAATTTGTACAGCATTATTAAATATTTGAATGACCAAGTATAGTATCGGTATATTATAGAAAACGCATAAAAACAATAAAATTAAGCGTTGTTAAGGGAGGGGAATAAACCATTCCACACGGGGTCTTCATACATCGCATAAGATAATTGATGTTTCCCACTCTCGATTATAACAACAATGCATTTATACTGTAATCGGCGTAGGGGTTGGTGTCGGATGGGATGCGAGTGCATCGTGCACTCTCGTCAAACTTAACCCTAAGGACACCGATCACGAACACGCGCATTCCACGACGGCCATTTCTTTCCACGTGGTCACCTTCAGAGCGCTCGGGTCCGTCTCGTCGACGTGGATGATCTGCAACCGGTCGAGTTTGCTGGGCGCGCAACACGGCTTAGGAGGAGGCTGAGGCGCCTTTGTTGTGGCTGCTACCGCGCTACCACCGCCGTGGCGGACCTTTCTTCGAGACCTCCTCTCACCACCACCGGTGACCCCACCACGGCGGTTGTTGTGCTGCTTCCACAACAAGCTCTGGATGAATGCGTGCCGAGTGGCCGGATTGTACTTTGCCGGGCACCGTCCCCGGCAAAGTCCCGCATCAAACCACTTGGGCTCGACGATAAAATCGAAACCAGGAATGTCGGCGAAAACGACACGCATCTGTTCCCGGCAACATTTGTTCCCACCGCGCTCGGTTCCGTTGTCGTTCCCCTCAGCCACCGACGTTTCGGCCTTGCAGTCTGTCCGACGGACACGGCCGGACGAGGACGGCCGACGACGTCTTTTTTTACCGCGGCCGCGACTACCGCCGCCGTCTCGTTTTTTCCGATTCATTTCGCCGGAACATTGGACGGCCACGGTCGCCGAACGTGCGCTGCCATCTACCGCTCCGTCCATGAAAGCGTGCAAAACAGGATGTCGGCCGTTATCGGTGTCCGTTTCGTTTCCAAAATGGATCGATCCGGCCGCCGTTGCTGGATACCGCAACGACAGTTCCAAAGACATGGCAGTCGCATCACCGCCGTGGTGATGTTTTCGCGGCCGCAACAGGCGAGTGACGTCCACGTCCATCCACCGTCCACCACCGCCGCTCGGCCACGTGAGGTCGGCGACGAGAGAAGGGGTTTCCCGCGATACGGCATTGGCTGACTTCAGCAGGCGGCCGTACACGTGGACCCGTACCCGAGGGGCGTCCGCGTAGATTCGCGCCACCGATTTAATGACCGTCACGCGTCCGTCTCTGTCGCGCACCATCGTCTCATCAATCGGGAACGTGATCGTCGCAGTGCGCTGCAGAACATCACCGTCGTCATCTGAAACACAAACACGTAATTTTTTCGTTATTTAATGTGTTCCTTGTGCGTATTATTGCACTACATAAAAGTTAAAAGCTTATAATTGTACACCATCGTTATACATTATAAACCATAATATTTTTATCAATTTATCAATCATTTTTATATTATATCATTCTATTTATATTTATTTCTTATCTTATTTGGGATTTTATTAAGAAAATACTTGTTGATCTTAAAAGTTATCTATGGAAAATCTTAAGAACATATCTAATTTGATTTATATTATCATGTAAGTTAGTATATAGCTAATATACCTATCCTAACCTAAAGTAATAAGTAATGACCATAATATTTACGAGCACTGAAATTTTAATACTGAAGAGTGAAAAACTGAAATCACCGAAGTCGTGTTTTAGTGATAAATATAAATATTATATCGATAATAACAATTGTATATTTAAAAAAATGTTTTAAAAAAAAACTCGTTAATTAACGATTTTGACAATGTTTCACCACACCCCATCCATTACAAACACCCGTAAGGCAATAAACAAAATGTCATATATACACTACAACAACACATGAATAACTAAATATTTTATTCCATATTTTTTCTAATAAATGTTTTTCTGCTTCTCCTCTTAATTCACCCTTCTCACTAATTATTATAGGTAGCTTACTTAGAAATACACAGATAAATCATACTTGACTTAAAAGTATATTTAGTTACACACGCCCACATTTAAAAAAACTGTTAGCTGATTGCTCATTATATAGCCATCAATTAACGATTTTAGAATAGTAAATGTGACATACATGCAGATACGTTTACATCAACTTTTTAGGTAGGCATTAATATATATACTGAATTGTGATATTGTACATTATCTTATTCTCTTAGAACGACCTAATTTATCTTAACGACTTGTCGATACAATCCATTGTTAATCGATTGATTTTAATATATTATGTGTATTCATATTCCATTATATAACATATACATTATACATTAAAGGTATAAATGAATCTATTAAAACTTGAAAGAAACCAACAAATGTAATAATAATATAAATATTGAACGTTCATAACTTATTACGATCGTAATGAAAATTGGACATTGCATAATTAAACTGTAAAGTAGCAAGTAGCTACGATTCGTAGGTAGTTAAGTTGATCGATTGATTTTTAGTTTAACCAACTATTCTATTATTTAGAAAACAATTAAAAATACTTAATACATTATCAAAAAATTAACCTAAATTAATAAAAGTCAACAAGACAATGAAAATAAAAATGTATCTACAGATTTCTTTTTAAATTTGTTTTTCGACGAGGCAAGTTGAAAATGTATATAATCACTAAACATTATTATGCACATAAATTATCGATGTTTTTATATTTGGCATACGTTTATTGGTTATTGCACACATGGTCCGGATATTTTACTCTTGACCGATTTCTTACTCAGTCCCTCATATTAACAAATGTGTGTCAGTTCTCAAATAAATATTTCCAATTATATCCACTTAATAATTTTTATTTAAAACAAATTTGTACGTATAATTTATAAATCCCGATTTTACGTCTATAGAGTTTACAAAGAAGTGAAGAACATGTCGAAGCTCGAAAGTATACATATCTATACAGATTCATATTCATTCAGGATCTACTCGTACTTAAATAAGGTAAATCGTCACTGAGTAGTGAGTACTTAAACGGATAGGTATATACGACGATGGTAGTTAAATCTTAAATATAGGTACACCGAATATAATATTAAGTCGGTAAACCACAAAGGTACATCAGAGATGAATATGTAAAAAAAATAATTTTGGACTACTGTATCATAATAAGTTAAAGTTCCATTGAATTCTTATTAATTCCTGCTTCAGTCATATTTTAATTAGGTAACTTAATACATATTGAATAATTATTTTTAAATAAAATCCATGTCTTAAGTTAACTTACACTCATTTAAATATAGGTAGGTTATTTAATTATATCGTTTTTTAACTATTTAACTTTAATAATTGGGTTAAAATTATTCATTAACTAGCCCAGTGCCTAACATTGGGAATCCGTTAATCGAATACGGCCGGACGTAGGCAAATATAGGTAATAAGATTGGTTATACGATTAGTTAAATATAGATATTATCAGATCAATAATCAATGGTAATAGATTATATACCTACCATAAACGAGTAGACATAAATTATTATTATTTATGACATATTACCTTTCGGCAGCCGCGGAGATTCGTCGTCTCTGTTATCGCCGCTGAAGTGTTTCACTCGGCCCCGTACTTGTATCGCGGATACGTCGTGGTCGTCATTATCATAACCCGCTGCCATTGTTACATCATCGTTGTCGTCGGGATCGTAAATTTCTGATTCATCCTCATACAATCGCCGGAAATATTCCAAATACTTGCAGTGGAATTCTTCGTTGCTGATGTCCACCTGCGTTAAAGTAAAAAAAAAAAACCGAATTATTTTTATCTTCCTATTTACATATTATATATTATTATGTATTATATTTCTTAGACGCTTGTCCATGCGGCTTTTTGTGTTTTCCCCCGTCGCTGACGTGTGACTGTTTTCTGTCTCTTTCACATCATTATAATATAGTATTATTATACGCGGCACGCATAACCCGACATCAAAATAATATTGATATGTATGCGGTACGCATATATAGACCGTATGCCGTGCCTATGTTTCTCCACTGATTTTTATCGGTGCAAGTAATGTACAAGATATAAGTTAAATAACAATAAGTATAATAAATATCACATTATCACGCTATACCGCCTAGTTACTTTTATTTTTTCAACTTCTAACTATTAATTAAATATACATATATATTATCTATGTATTTAATCAGTGTATCAAATAACATAAATACGTTGTATTATACCCATGTGTGTTGTCCATCATTTATAATATACAAAATTTGTGTTCAGCAGAACAAATTTTATCATGTTATCGTTTGTTATTATCGTATGACAAGTCATGTTAATTAGAGCAAATTGATCGATCAAACTTAAACATAAGAACACTATTTATGGTAGTACCATAGTTTTTTTTAAGACATTTTGATTTTCAAACGAGTTCCTATTTTAATATAATTTTAGTACCTAACATTGATTAGGAATACTAGAATTATACTATTGTTCATAATCAATGCTACTAATCATACTAAAATAGTATTATCTATACTGTTGTCAACAGTATAGAGCCATAGAATCAAATATTTTTACTATAATCCCATACAAACATAAAATACCATAAAAACCATAAAAACCAATGAATCAAAATAGAATAAAAATAGGTATTTACAATTTCATACCTTAATAATAATCAGGGGTCGGATTTGAAGGCAATATAATCAATAAAAAACCATTTAAAATGTAAAAAAAGGCATTTAATTTATATAAAAAGCAATTCATAAATATACTACAAAATAAACTAGTTGGTATTAAAAAAAAAATTGACTACCATGTATTTTGATAAGTTGTCTTCAGAAAAACGTGGGCGGTTTGGGCTCAAAATATTTTTATACATCGAAAGAGATCTTTCTACGTCCACCGAAGTTATCGGGGCGTATTTCATACATAAAAAATTATCTAAATTAAGATTACTACTTGATAAATAAAATTGTAATATTGCGACGAATAAAACCCATTTGTAGCGATAATACGTAAGCTGTGTATAGAATTATAAAATCAACTGAAAATTAAACACAAAAAAGGCATTCATAAGTACAAAAGGCAAAAAAATCAAAAAGGCATTTATAACAAAAAAGACAAAAAAAGAATGCATCCATCGTCCAAGAAATTAAACGAAACACATTTTTGTATAAACATTATTTTTCTATTATGATTAATAAAAGCATTTGCCTTCAAATCCTAACCCTAATAATAATAAAAAGCATTGAAACTAATGAGACTTCAATACTTTACAACTTACATACATTCATTGAAAGACAATTTTTTGTTTCTATTAATTATGAAAATGTACTTACTAATTATTATTCGGAATTCAATTGAAAAATAACTCATTGTTTATTAAGGAATAATATAATGTATAAAAATAAGTTGTGTATAAGATAACAAACAATACATGAAAATGTATTAAATTTTAAAATCATCAGCAACTAGGAATTATATCGATGATTATATTTTGTGAAAAAAATTTTGTTGTCTACGAAGACACTCTCTTGCCGTATCGGTTCAAAACTTCAAACACGTTTTATTCTACTAAAAATCGACGGTGTCGAATTCTAATAAAATATTATTTATTGGTGTTAAACGATTTCTTATGTTTTACATGTAGACTGATAGCTGATAAGTGTATGGGTTCGTTGAGTATGTAGAATGTGTACTAAATATATTATATAAGTATATTCATCCAAAATAATTTCGGATTCGGATCCATTAGCTAGGCACTTCGTTTAAATACTATATTAATATACTATACGGTGATACCAGACAAATTGCGATTATGAATGAAATAACGGAATTAATCTATTTTAACGATTTAGGCATGCCTTGCCATGACGTGTTGCACTAATTATAGTTGTTACGAAACATAATAAAGTTATACTCCGTTTAATATGTATACGTTTTTTTTTAATTTCATAATAATATTGTTTTATATGCTTTATCTGTTTTACGGTTGTCCTGCCATATAAATAACCATCATCGCAATAAATAGTTTCGTGTATGCATAATAATAATATATCGTACGACGCACTCTAATCTCTCCAAAAATATTATAGCACAATAAATTACTTTGTAATTTGTCTTAACTAATGCCCATTAGTATAAGAATTAAAAACAAAATAATCAAGATTCCGTATCCTAATACTAAGGTTATAATCTGTAACCGTTTAATTTTGTGAACTATTCCATGTACTGCATATTATAACTACATAATAATTAATAATGATACTATGATTTATTTTCTCTATTTTAAATTGCAATTTTATCAATATTTGAACACGTTAAAATTGTACATGTTTTCATATTAACGAATATGTTCATAATATTAAGTAATTCGGTGATTTTTTTTTTAATAAATCAATTAAAATATGCATTTCTCAGGTGTCATTGTAAATGTAAATACGTTCATATTTGTATGTATTATTTATGTATCGATTTAGTAAATTGAATAATAAAAAAAATGTATTTCATTTATATATTGTTCCAGACTAGATTTTGTAATTTTAGGACCGAATTATGACATAATGAGTACCTACCTAATTTTATCGTCCAATACTAAATGGGGGGGAAAAAAAATGAAGGTTTTTTAAAAGTATAGGTACCGATGAATAATAATAATGATAATTAACAATGTCGTTGACGTAACGGGAAAGTTGAAATTAAAATTATAAATTCCAACGATTATTATTCGTCTTTTGATTGTTTAAAAAACGTATAACATGGATGCATTCGCAACTTATTCACCTATAAATAGGTATTAAATACATTGTAATAATGTATTTATGGCGAGATTTATAAATTGTCTCATACATAAGATTATAATTTAACACATGTCACAAAATTACAACATGTTTATATGTCTGAAACTATTCTTTCTTTAAAAAATAATAGTTTTTTTTTATTTACCTACCTATTCAGAATACGTAATTTATTACCTACCTAATTGGTTTTTTCAACACCAGTCACAAAGTACAACGCGTAGCATTTGTATTATATGGTACCAATATATGTAGCATATATACTGTTTAATAGATAATGAGGAACTTGTATACAAGCCTAAACATTTCGATTATATTTGTATACACGAATTCCTTCTTAATGGATGCAGTCACAATTTGAGTAGGTAGGTATATAGTATACATATATACTATATATATAGTATAGTATACATTATTATGTTATTTTATAACTCGAAAAAGAAATGGGAGAATTCCAAAGACGAAGTTAATGTATCGATCGTTATACTATTATTATGTATTGTGCACGAAACACATTAATGGTATTTGTCAAGAAGCGAAACAAACTATTTTTTTTATCTTTTTAACAATTAAAATCCCATAATTCTTTTAGTTTACATAACCCGCATTCTTAGATTCGGATGAGTTTAATATAATATAATATTATAAATATATTTTTATATTGCGGAATCTATTAATGTTATGATTGTTTTTTTCCTATTAACACTTTAATGATTACACACTCTAGTATCTATAATATGAATCGACGAATATACATCAATTCAAGATATCGAAAACCAGTAAACTTCACTAATACATGTAGATACATAGATTGTTATAACTAATTTATTAAGAATCCTAGCTTGCACACCTGTAGTTACACCTTAAGTTCTGGGAGCTAACTTAATATTATAAATTATACTCATACACTTGCAAATACTCACTAAAATAAGAACTTAAAGAACTCATTAACATTGTAATTTTTCGTAGAGTAATATTTTTAAACTTGGACTAAAGCTTTATAAAATGGTTAGTTTTTATAATGTATACAAAAATAAGTTGTATAATATAGGTAGGTACACAAAAAAAAAATTTTAGAAAATTCTAGTAGACACAAAATAGTTATAAGCCTACAACCTTATAACCTAACCTATATATTGAAAAACAAAGAGAATTTAATAAATTATTATATATTAAAAATAATTAATTAGGAAATAAGTTTGAGTTATTGCAGTAAATCACCTAACCTTAACTTGGGACGGCGATTATTAAACATACCTAGCTGCCGAGAGTTTTGGTCTAGTGGACAAAAGATACAGTAAACATTTTCGTTTCCTTTAAAATAGAATTGATTATAATGTTCATGCATATTCATTATGGAATAGGGTACCTACATAGTTGCGTTTAATAAATTGTCAACAAAATACCGGGGAAGTCCCTCTGCTAGTCGGTTCTGGGTACATAGTATAGGAAAAATTAGGTGATGTTGACTGTCGAGAGTTCCTCAACATTGTAAATTTAAATAAAACGATAAATAATTGTTTACCTACAAAAAACAATTTGAGCAGAGACGGTTTGTCACATCGCTTCGCTTGGAATCTAAAAAAATGTACGTATTATATTGTATATAAAGACTAGTTCCTGTCCATATGTTAATTTGGTATTTGTGTATATTGTTTAATAATATATATGTGAAACAGTAGAGAATTATCGGTTCCATTTTTATTTATTTGGGTAATATTAATTGGTTCATTGCATCTACTTGATGTTATAAATATATAGGTATACGTATTTACAATTGTCTACTTTTATAATTTATTAGAGTCCTAGTTCTAGAAAACGATAAAATATGAGCAGTTCCCAAAAAAAAGTATATAAATTGTTATTCGCCCATCCGTTAGTTATAATCCACCGTATCATGATTATTTGATTATAGTTTTGGACGACGACGTCTGGTGACGTTTATGGTTGACAACTAATTAAATGATTATTATAACTGTCATAAATATTAAATACGCAACCCCTTATAAATTGTTATCAAATTGTGACATGGATTAATACAAATAAATGTAATATATAATATTAACTATTAATATAATATTGTATGCACCTATTTGTTTAACTGCACATATTACATAATATTATACAATATTTGGTTAATAATTTATGAATAGTTTCTTATAAAAATAAAATAACATATGATAGTACGTATATTAACATTACTTATCACTTATAATATTATAACACTGTAGTACAGCAGTTGACTGATGACATAACAGCTTTTCTGTTAATGTTGTGATTTATGGCAGATTAGTGTATACTCTAAATACATCGTGAGCAATGGGACGCTTTTGCCTTTAAGATCACTTAACCAAATCATTATAAATGTATACATATTATCTTACATAATATGATGAAAACTCTACGTATGTAAAGACAACAATGATCTTTCGTCAAGTATAAGTAAGTTAATAGTAAGTAATAGTGTAGTACATTAATATTTGCGTAATAATTTTTCACGTATTAATCATTATTAATAATAGTTTGAGATATTTTATAACCAAAATAGTAAACCTCAGTTTCTCCAACCCTTTTGACAAATGTTATAAGATCTTATCATTTGAGATATCACATTTTTGATTACTAACCTTACTTTTTTTTAAATATATCTCTAAATACCGATATTTACCGGAACTATTATTTTGTAGTTCTAAGAAGCGTAACCGATAATCGGTATCAAATATTGCTTTTTTAATAACCTGATTGGAATCTAAGCCGAACAAATCATAAAAATAGTCCCTGTGTGTAACCAGTGTCGTTTAAAATGTCAAAAAATATACAATGCATAATAAGACACCCACATAATATAACCATTAATTGCGAAACAGAATATTATTATTCATTTTAAATATATTTATCTACCTATATATTATACTTTCCAATCTTCAGATCGCCGTGTGCAATCATTGTTTCATTACTGTTCACCGTATAGTCTGTACATATAAGAGGCACCTATATAATATTATTAACTAATGTGCAGAGAGCCAAGGCGGAACGTTTATGAGTTAGTAAGTATACCTATTTTATAGAATATGAGGCATATATGTATAAGGTGTCCCCTATACTAGCGTGTGTCAAACGTGAGTGCACGTGGACGCGTATTTAAAATGTAATATATTATAATACAGTAAAACGAGAAATACGTGATTACTGATTAACATCGACTATATTATATCGGCCACGGACTTTAATAATATAATAATGTACTAATTTAATAGTACCTATCTGGCATCTGCCTACCAAACGATTATCATACAGTATATTATGCGATTTCGTCTATGCTGTGCAGCGATTTAAATTTTCTAATCCTATATTAGTTGATTAGTATATTTGAGAGCGTAAAATTTATGACCGAATGCCGCCACCGCTTAAAAGTCATTGAAACTGAAAATCGTTAAAGAGAAGCGCGCTTATATTTAGTATTAATACCTATATCTATATAATACCTGTATAGTATATATTATATTACTTATACCAATAAACAAAAAACGGATGTGAGCTGATACGTTTTAGATTTCAAATCGTATACAATATAATATACGACATACGTATAATCTAACCAGAGTCCAATGTTGGTCATATACTTATTAACTAGTCAAGAAGTTCAAGCAAGTTTTAATATGTTAATTTTTATTATTTACATAATGATAATGTTTCCATGAACTAATAAATTAATTTCCATAGAGTTGAATATTTTTCCTTACTATAAATTATTGTGATATTTAGATTGTTTAAGCCCAATTAATTATAACTAATAAGTACCTAGGTATAATAACTAACAAATATTTAAAAAAAAATTTAATTGATACAAATGGCGATGGCTAAAAAGTAAAAGTAGAAACAATTATAAACCAAACTGCTACCGTGTTCTTTAATATAGATTCCGCGGGACCATATATAATTAATACATCAATCATTCTTCATTTCACAGCCCATGTCTACAACATTTTCAGATAATTCAATGAGACGACTTACCCAGAGATCATCCTACTGTGTTCAGTAAAGTCTTTGTAAATATATAATGTTTAATCTTCTGGCGTATTTATAAGCATTATTTTGTCAACTTGGGTCAAAAAAAAAAAAAAAAATGCCCCTCACTTAAATTATTATTATGTGAGGTAAATGTATAAGTAATACAAATTCTAGCCATCCATGGTAACAGCACCCTGCAGTTCTGCTTCAGCTATTAAAATATATGGCCAACCACCGGCTGATAAATCTAACACACTATCATTGTATGTATAATCAAAAAAAACAACAAAAAATCGGTAAGCTGGCATTGGCCTGTAGCTTCATCAAACATAATACTCTATGGTCATTTTAAGGGATCATAATTCATAGGTAATGTTCAAAAAACTGTGTCAAACCATATACAAATCACATTCATCCCTATTACGACTACAGGTTTATAAATTATAACTTTAAGTACCTATTATTATTATTTTGTTATACATGATAATAAAAACAGTCGTGACTCATGATAAATAGTTTTAGGAAATTGTAACACATATGGCATATTATACATTTGTTTTATTTTTTCGTTCGTTAAATACCAAACTACTTAACACCTTGAGGCTACTGTCTCCCATCTTACATTGTAATACGAACGTATCCGTATCATGATGTATACGTATTGTAACAATTTTTTATTATGATGGGATGATAGATCAAGCACTTGTAGTGTACCTATCCAACGCCGTGTTTATAATTTAAATATGATTATTTTTCTAGTGTACCACATTTACTGCCCTCGTTCAGTTCGTTGTAAATACTTTTGGACATATTTTTATATCTGACCTCTTCTTCTTATGACATTAGATAAAGATAAAGGCATATATATATATATATATATATATATATCGTAACGAAATGCAATCATAAGCACGAAAATCAAAAGTACCTAAATATTACGTAGCATTATGGCTGTACACTACTATTATGAAATATTAATTTAGTACTTTTAGAAAAACAGTCGCGGGATTATATACAGGTAGGTAATATTATTATACCTTGGTCATATCCGGTAACTTTTCCAGTTTCAGCCCTTTGATTATGTTGCGTCCCAGTTCAGTGAGATGTACGTGCTGCTGTTGCTGGAGCTGAAGGTGTTGCTGGTGTCTGTCGTCGTCGAAAGCCGCGGCGCATGTCACCGCCGTCATGAAATCGGCAAGCCGAAGGACGATCAAAAGCACGGCGAATCGGACCGCGCGGCCGACGACCGGCACGTGCGACCACCAGACGTCGGCGCTGCCCATCATATATTTTTTTTTTTTTGTGACGACGAGGCTAAACACGTCGTCGAGATGTACCGTCGGTCGGCGAAAACGACCAGCTTAAAATGCTCAACAATAATAATCGATGCGGACACGGTGTATGCGTTGCGCGCGTAAGAGGTCGTATTATCGTATACGACCACGGTCCGGGAAGCGGTGATGATGCACGCGACCGCGGTCCGGGGCTATACGCCGTCTATAGCTGCGTGCGCGGGCGGCGAGAGTGCGTTATTCGTGCGCGGAGGATCCGGTGTGCGTGGTCGGTTGCTCGCGACCGACGTGCACGGTCGTTAATGCGGACTGAACGCGTGCGACCGACGGACCGCACGTTTTATACGCCGCGGCTTCAAAGTACGATTACACTATTATTATTATTATTATTATTAATATTATTATTATTATTATTATTGTTGTTGTTGTTGTGGTGGTGGCGGCTAAAGTAGTCGTTTTACACTACCGGCGCCCTCAAAGGAAAAAAGTAAAATAAATAAATATTATTAGACACGAGGCACACGCGTCTGCACGCACTGACATGCACGCACTCGATCTCGCTGCTCGTTCACCGGCCGCCGCCGCCGCTGCGATGAGGTTTCGTGACGATTCGGTGTGACGACGATGACGTATCGTCGTCGTCACTGCGCGCGGGTTTGCCTAATTATATTGTTTCGTAAACGGCCGTACATATCGATAGAGAGAATGCAACTCGTGTGCGTGAGTGTCCCCCAGGTGGGACACTCCAGAAAATCTCATTTACCCCCTCCCACCACCAAAACTCAAGAGCGATGCGTCTGTTCGTAGTTGTTGTATGTCATATTGGCACTTATTTTTATTCGTTTATGTTTCAACGAGACGCGCTCGTTACGACTTAGCCGATTTGAGGAAGTAAAGGTACACTGCAGTCTCCACCGCCAATCGATATCATTATTACGAATGTATCAGTTTAAAGTTTAAATAAAACGGCCGTCCATGTCGAATTTTTTCGTACTCACCGAGATAAAGATTTCTAGCTGCTATTGTGTACATAAAGTGAATACATACTTGGTATTATGATATAATATTATACAAGTGTTTAATCCATATGGGCACTGAATACGAATGCACGATTAATTAAAATTAAAATATTACACTTTTACTCAAATGTAATCCTAAGTACCTCGCTATTGTCCATTATTATCGCACGCGCGTGCCATTCGTTAAATACGTTTCAAGTACTGCAGCCTGAGTGCAGCTGTTGCAGTTGCTACATCGTCACTGCAGCCCCGTTCTGCTAGTGCGGTACTGCGGTTGCCGATCATCGCTTACCTGCGGTATGTACCCAGTGACCACTTTAACCACCTATATTATTTAATATATTTTATTATTATTTTTATTGCTTCTGCTGGTTGTTCGAGAATTTCTTTGTCGACATTATGGCTATTGGTGATTTAAATTAGTCTTCCAGCAGAACTGGAGTGGGGCTACGTGAGCGGCACACTACACAGCCCCTACCCCGCCACCACCCCTCACTATGTGCCTAAAAATGCGTGTGTGCATGCGTTTACAGTTCATCCATTGCTGCTGCTGATGCCGTCGACGAGTTGACTGCCGTGACCGTCGTACCTATATTTAACCATGTATTACACACACGCACATAAATACATTTGTATTTAAACTGCTTTACGTAGGTACATGGTTATATTAAAACATAATCATATTATATAATAGTAGTACCCAACAACATTTAAAAAATTAGAATGGGTTTTAGCGTAGAAAGAAAACAAGTACCTAAATTAGCAATTTGTGTTAGCCTGTCAAGTCGATAAATAATTGTATTAAAAATAATGAATAAATTATTAAATAATTAAAATTAAATCAATTTAATCTTAATTAAATAAATTAAGATGTATTACATTTTTGAAATACTATATAGTGGATCGCAGTATTGTGGCTTCCAGGTAACAAATTTGTTCAGGATATCGTTGTGAAACAGTAAAAGTTTCCACTATTCAACTTGCAATCAACTCAAAAATAAGTCAAGTTAATTTTAGCTTATTAATACGTTTAAATTCTGCAATTTAGCACTGAGTAAGTATTCAAGTTTATAAAAATTGTACTGCATATACGAATATACAAA
Source organism: Nasonovia ribisnigri (assembly GCA_027563435.1). NCBI lineage: Eukaryota > Metazoa > Arthropoda > Insecta > Hemiptera > Aphididae > Nasonovia > Nasonovia ribisnigri. Next base: position 199,073 of record JANEHU010000425.1, read on the forward strand.
ATATGAAACAAAAAATAAATGCATTTTTTATGATTTGAGTAATGTGGTAGCTTAGAAGCTTTCTGCTATATTGAATGAAAAATTTAAGTAGTTGATTTTATACGTACGAAATTAATAAACAATTCTACATATTTAAAGTAGAAAAATTATAAGAGACTGCACATATCTGTTACACGTTAAGCAACTAAGTTTAACAACTAACCACTAGGTTCAACAAATTGGGAAGAATGCATTTAAGGCAGTGAATTTTAGAGAGGTTTCATAACAGCCGCAAAAGCTTTCAATCAGCTGTGGAGCGAAAAAAGAAAAACTTTATAGAGTAAGTAACATAGTACATTCTATAAACAAATTATCCGTATATACATTTTGATTACATTGTGTTGAGATGAATCTTAACCAAGTATATGTTTACTAGTATATCCATTATCTTTGGAAATCAATGAATCAACGAGTAAATTATACTCTGTCAGTCTCTCGTAAAATACTGGTATGATGTAGAAACGAACGTTTTTCGCTAGGTCCCTCGGTTTACTATTACATTGTTAAAAATTCTGATTAATTTATTGAATGTAGATGTACTTTTGGGACAGCTAGACGGCGTTAATCAAAATTACTCTCGAAGAAAAAAGTTCGAACAAATAGATATTATAGCATATAATATTAGTTATTACTACCTAAATCTGTGGCGGCGATTTCGCCTCGATCATTGCCATATATGTCGTCGCGACGAGAATAATAAATTATCACGGCGCCGCGCACTAAATATAATATAATATATTATATTATACAATTTGATACGTATCATATACTATATAGTATATACTGCTGTTAGTTCGTTTAATACAATATACCTAGATATTATTATGAACTTACATGGCAGGTACGAACTATGTCGTATCACGATGAAAAAAATTCCCAATCCGGTCATATATTATTATATAAAAAATTGTTGCGAATGATAATTCTCAGAAGTACGTGCCGCTGAGTCTGCACCGGTCCACGCATAATATAATGATCAATAATTATATTTTATACGTCTGCGAGAACACCAATAGGTAGTAAGTACAGGCGGATACAGAAATAACACGTGGCTGATCGAAGTATATTATACATATACGTAATAAATAATTATTATTAATTGTATCACGTTATTATATTGTACACCTATATGTATATTGTGCACACGTACCTTCATATAATTATTATACACTTGTAGGTAGCAGACGGCCAGCGTAATAATAATAACAACAACACTTTATCGTGTCGTGAACAAAGTAGGAGGTGGCGGCTATACAATACATAATAAACCCGGCCAAACGCGCGCGACCTGTTGCGCGCTCGCGTCTACCTTGATGTACTAAAATAATATATTATAATAAAGACCATACGTGCGTCTAATTGGCGAACGGCGGCGGCTGCAATGACGAAAAACGGATGTATCATACGCGTATTTTTACTTTTTACTTTTTCTTCTCCTCGTGCAACTCATTGTAATTTCCGCGGAAACCGGATTGAGTCATACCGCGTGTAATATATGATTATATTGCCGGGCCACCAAACGCCATTCAGTAATAATACTTAACTCGGTCTTGTAAAGAATAAATTTTTTTTGCTCTTTGCAATTGTAATATAATTGTAGGTACTACATAAACTTGAACTGACAGCACAAAAAACATTCGACAGAGTTAAACGAATAAGTAATGCTTAAAAAAAGTGGGAAGTGGAAGTCACTCTGCTGTACAGTAGGTTACAACTGTGTCACTGTAATAGATGGTAATACATTTTAATTCAATGATATAATATCATTGTATACGAAAAACGATTCTAAGTGGAGATAGTTTGCCAGTCTAGGATATTTTATATTATATTTCTATTATTATTACTTATTATTAATACGATAGCCGGTAAGTTGAATTAAAATTATAAAATTACAAAAAAAATAACCAAAATCATTTTTCCCGGTTATTTAATATGTATAATTTCATCCAAATTCGAAAATAACTATAAAAAACCCGTGATTATGTATATTTTTTAAATTTTTTGGTTAAAAAACGAACTACTTACGTGTAGGTAACCTTGATTTACATTTTCTATCCTTAGCTATATATTGTGTTGAACATTTTATATATTTTTAACAACAAAATATTTTGTAAATTTTAAATTTGATAAATTATATCAACATTTTAACTTTAAAAGCTTATAAAAAAAATCTTACCTATGTATTTTCAATATTTTTAAGCTGATATTGTAACAACAAGAAGCCTTAAATCAAATTATTAAGCATTTCGACCCAACAAATAAAATTATATTGACATTTATAGAAAAAAATAAATTTAAAATGTCTGTAAACAACTAGAAATGAGTTGACATATTTTGAAAATGTTATCAAGTATATAAATTGATAAAATAAACATATGATGTGAATTTGTACAGTTATTTGTTTTTGAACTACAACAAAATAAGAAAATAACTATATGAGAAATCGAGTGAATATCCATTGTTTACTTTGACTTTCCAGTAGAGGTTTTTTTTGATAAAGGTAAAACTAAATTACTTATATATAAAACTCTATTGAAACCACTATGGACCTACGGCATTCAGCTTTGGGGCAATGCGAAAAAGTCTAATATCTTAAAAATCCAAACTTTTCAAAATATTGCGCTCAGGAAATTAATAAATGCTCCTCCCTACGTGTCAAATCATACACTACAGACCGACTTAAAACTTAACACAATAAACGATGAAGCTAAAATCTTTTATAAAAGATTTCATAACCGCCTAAATAATCACCCAAATCAACTGATAAATAACTTGGCCAATCCCTAAATTCCAGGTAATCCTCCGAGACGTCTGAAGCGTAAGTGGTGTCGTGACCTCTTAAACTAAATCTAAATTAATTTATAATAAAATAAAATAAAAAAGAAAATAAAAAAAATTCAAAAATTCAAATAATTCAAGCTAGCGGAAAGTGTCATCAATGGGTGGCTCCTTTCCACAAAAACCTCATGTCTCGTTGACCTTTACCACATTTTCTTATTGTGTCTAATATTGATACAGATTGTTAATTACTTTTAAAAATAATAATAAAAAAAAAATATAATAGTTAAAAAAAAATAATAAAAGTCGGAAATATCTCATGGCTATAAATAGCGTAATATTCCGGTGAATTGTTTCTTTTTGATAAGAGGTAGAAAAACTTGTTGGGAAAATTCTATAAAAATTTCAAATGTTATCTATGAAAAGAAACACTTTTATGAATTTCTAAATGAAAAAGTTTACAAAATTTGAAAAAGTTCTCGTGACTTTAATTATAAAGAGTCAAAATTGTTTGATAATTTTATCATGTAGGTATGGAAAATAGTCATTTTAACATTTGGTCTAATTTTTAAGTACCCATCTAGGATAGACTGAATACAGTTTATTGTTTTTATTATAATAATAAATTACATACAGCTCTAGTTTAAAAAAAAGGCAGAAAGTTGGAAAGTGTAACCGTTCTGCTCCACAATTGGTGTCGAGTATCCCTTGTCTTTGAGTCACTGTCATGTAAGTGTTAAATTTGATTTAAAACTACAAATCATTGTATCATTGAAAAATGTCTATTTGTAATTTATTAATATCTATTTGTTGTATGTAAATTGATTAACTTTTCTGGAAAACATTGTATTTATTATATTAATATTTAACTATCATAATAGCATAAATTTATATAATATTATAATATATTAGGTATTGTTATTAACTTTTTACTCAATACCAAATTATCGTACGAAAGTGTGAATAGGTTCGCGGTATAAATAGGCTATAGCATACATTTAATCTAAGTATTTTGCAATGTAATTATGTATATAAAAATATATGATAATATACATATAACTTTCAAATCCCCACGAAAAATAGTCTTAAATTATAATAAAATAATTAAAATCGTTATTCTTTGATTAAGTATGTAGTTTTGTCTAATTTTAAACTTAAAATGTCTATTATATTGCATAAATATTAGATTTTTTGATTTCTGCAATATGAACTATTTAATAGAAACCTTGTATTACAATTTACAATTTATTGACCAAGCGAAAAAATTGTTATCGTTATTTATAAAATACAAAATTATAACAATCAAAAATGTACAATATCTTTATTATGTACATTATAGCCTTAATAAGAGCCAACCAGAGTGATTCACTAAGAATACTCCTCACCTTCTTTAATTTAAAAATACATTTTTCCAAATTAAGATTTTTGAAATTTTATATAGGTAGGTCTAAGTACTTAGGGTCCTTAGGGACCATGTTTCCAGATTCTTGACATTTTATTTATTACTTAAAGAGTGCCCTATGACCATACAAACTTTTGTTTTTTCGATTGAAAACCTCTTATTATTACTGTAAATTATTCAGTGGTTAATGTTTTTGAAATTTCTTATATCCTTTTTTTATTTTTTTATTTTTATAAGGTATTTACAATCTATTCTTATATATAAAAATAAGTAAATGTGTGCAGAGTAGTTACATGTGAAGTTTTTAAGGGAAGAAGCCCATTAGTGACACTATATCTATCTTGAGTTATTTTTTTTTTTTTTTATTTATTAGTAGATTAGTTTAGTAGGTTAGTACTAGGTACTTCACTGTTTGGGAAGAGGGAATCTGCATTCCATAAAGAGTAACATTCGGACATGGAGCCATTTTTAAAGTGAAAGTATAGTGTGATAGGACTTATCTTATTTCACTTTGAATCTCTAGTTAGTATACCATTTTTCCATAAGATGGAGGTGATTTTGTAGATTTCTAGAAGCTATCAGAGGCTCTGCATTAGTCGAAATTATGGCTTTGTCATCTGCATATTCTGCAATTAGCGATCTGAGACGTACATTTTGTATACAATTGAACCTAACCTAACTACTATTGTATTCCCAATATATTAGGATCCTTGTATTAAATTTTCAAGTATTTTGACCCAACGAATACAATTTAATTGACATTCGTAGAAAAAAAATATTTTGAAAATTTTATCATAAAAATAAAACGCTAATATAAACATATGGTGTAAATTTCAAGTATCTACTGTTATTCGTTTTTGTTTTACAGCAAAATGAGAAAATTGCTACATGAGAAATTGAGTGAATCTTGGAAATATATGAATTTCAAACATTCATCAAAATTTATCTTGACTTTCTTGTAGACATTTTTTTTTTGATAAACTCATAAGGAATCTTGTATTACATTTTAAGAAGAAAAGTTTTGTGAATTTTTTGAATGAATTTCTAACTCAAAATAATTTGCACATTTTTGTGATTTTTACGTACTTTGTCAAAATTTGAACTTTAAATGCTCATGAAAAATTATTATTGAATTACGCTTAACTTTTTATTTAATTTTCACTAACAACAACTTACGAGGAACCTTGTATTACATTTTCAACCCAACAAATACAATTTTATTTACATTCCTAGAAAATAAACATAAAAAAATATAGGAAACTGAAAATATCCGTAAACAGTTCAAAATATTTTGAAAATTTAATCGTGTATAGAAAATACTAATATAAATTACCAGTGAAAATTTCATCAATATACGATCCATTTGTTTTAGAGTTACAGCAAGAACCAAAATCGATTTTGTCGAAATCCTATTTTGCGTAAAAATTCCCGTTTTCATCTGCACTTTTGAAAACTATTGTTAATTTTAAAAAATGACCTTCCAAATGCACCAACTGCTAGATTCACTTTCCCATCGGACAAGATACTGAAGTTGAAAATCTAAATAAAAATTTAAAAAACACACATCATTGTAATTCATCGCTCCACTCAGAATCTAAAATATTCACGATTTTCTAATAAATAAAATTAATATTTTTACAAAAACTTTATTGTATTTTATTGTAATCAGACTGGTTATAAGTCCATTTTTAGTTGTATAAAATATTATTTGAGAATCAAGGTGTATAGTTTTTCGTAAATAAAATATAAATAATTACTAGACAGATTTTACGTAACTTTAATTTATTTTCAATATGGTAATTTTAAGTTTATGACACCAGTGTACTGTCCATCTTCTGCGGCATACTTTGTATGAATTAAATTTATTACACACGCTGGGATTACAACTCGATAATCAAGTAGATAATCTAATATAAATACTTTTATTAAATTTGAAAACTATAAAAGTTATTTAATTTACGTTTTCCTATAGGAGTCCATTCATTTGCCCAGAAAATAAATTGTTTGTAGCACAGATATCCTCTCGTTTTATTATCCAGACTAGATTTGCACAGAAACCTTTTTTTCCCTTATATTTTGATTTAGAAAACATTTATTTTCGAGAAATGTCAATAATTTCTTCATCCAATATTAATTTCGAAAACGACGAACTTTCTGTCACACATTTATATATACCACCTAATTTATTTAAAATTTCTATTTCCGAACACCAAATACACTCGCGATCCGTTGGTAATATTGTGCATTTTTGAAAACCACATCAATTAATTATATGAAGCAAAGATCTACCAAAGCATTAGCTAAAATCATTATGATTACCAAGTATTAAAAGAATAGTCATCACAAAAATCTAATTTCGTCGGTTCGAATTAATATGGTGATGTCATATTGATAAGTTAACTACAATCGTAATTTATTTTCAAGTAGGTACACTCAATGAAACACGGAACAATACTAAAATAATAAATACTAATCCAGAAGAAAACGACAAAAACAATTTTTATCAGTAAGGACTAAAAATAAAAATAAATATTATGTAGCACATTATATTTTTGTATAAAAATATCAAATCTAAAAAATAATATGTAATAATATGCGTAACAAAATGTACGACGTTTGTGGAGTCTGGAGCGGTACTGGAGTCGCAGCGAGATTAGATTCTATGACTTCACACGCTAAATTTAAATGACTATACCTCGCTAACGAAAAGTCGTAGACAAGTTTAGTTTGGACTTCTGTTTTTCTTTAATTAAGAATTATTTTTTAATAATTAGTTGTTTTTTTCCTTTTATGGTTCATTAAAAGCACGTATATTTAGTATTTTGTCATGTATACTTTTTAACTATTTAAACATTTATATTTATAAATTAATTTTGAAAATACAGCATTATGGTGGGTTTACACGTTCAGTTAAACTGCGCAAATAAATTTGAGGTATTTTCGAGCAGTCAGTTTGTCAAATGAACTGAGTAAATTATTTAGATTTTTTTTATTGATCTTAAAAAAAAAATAACATCGACAACAAAGGCCATTAGTTACAAATAAGGTTATTACACTAATTGAATACTAAATAATACATTTTTTTTTTTTTTTTTTATATAAGATTCAACAATTTAGTTTGTTTCATAAACTTTATTAAATCAAGGTTTTTTTCATGATTGGGCCCGAGTGAAGAATCTAGGTTGTAGGATATCTTGTGTTCAGCCCGTTCTTGGTTGAATTGAACAGTCGGCTGTAGCCCATTTGCGCCCAAGAGCAGCCCATTTGCGCCCCGAGGGTTATGGACATTTGCGCCCAAAATAAAAAACTTAACACCCTCATTTATAGCCCAAATGCGCCCATTTTGCATGCAACGTTGCCGTTGTTGTTTAAAAATATACAATCCTATGTAAAATCAAAATTAAAAAAAAGTAATAATTTTAAAAATAATGTTAAATACTAAACAGTATACATATTATATATATAAATATTATTTATATTGCATTAAATTATAAATTTCAAATAGAAACATTTTTCCGTAAAATCAAAATAATTAATAAATACAATTACAATAATATCACATATACATCTAAATTTTAAATATTATTAATAATCCATTAAATTAAATTTATATAGAACCAAAATAAATCAAAATAAATAATACATATTAGTTGTCACTGTTGTCAGTTGTTGTTTAAGATTGTTTAAAAATATTAAATCCTACGTCAAAAATAATCAAAATTAATAATATAGGTACATTAGTTAATAATAAGAATGTTAATAATACAAAAAAAATTAAATTATAATAATATTAAAATAATAATACAGTTATTATAAATCGATTCCTCGAAATTTATAAGAAATTTTTTTTAAGTATTCTATTTTATTTAAGTGTTTTCCTTTGTACTCATTCCACGCTTCATAAGTAAGTTGTATTTTAGATTCTGAGCGGAGCGATGAATGTATTGATTTTACAATGATGTGTGTTTTAGATTCTGAGCGGAGCGATGAATGTATTGGTTTTACAATGATGTGTGTTTTTTTTTTATTTTTTTTATTTTTTTTTTTATTTTTGTGTCTGTCATCACGTTTTGGGACAGTAAAAGTGCTTCGATTTTCTTCAATAGTACCTTTTCTGATAGGAAAGTGAATCTAGTTGGTACTTTGGGGGGTCAAAAGTAAACATTTTCCAGTAGTTTTCAAAAGTACCGTGAAAAACAAATGGAAAATTAAGGAAAAAACGGGAATTTTTACGCAACATTGATTTTCGATAAAATCGATTTTGGTTTTTGGTGTAAGTCTAAAAAAAATGACGGTAAATACATGAAATTTTTACTGAATGTTTATATAAGCAGTTTCTATATACCATACCGTTTTCAAAATATTTTGACTTATTTTGAGCTGTTTACAGACATTTTAAATTTCCAATCTTTTTGGTTTTTTTTTTTTTAAAAATCAATAACATTTTATTTATTCGTTAAAAATTCTTGAAAATTTAATAGAATGCTCTAATATATTGTTTCAAAGGCACATGAAAAATATTAAAAATCTGTAGTCACAATTTTTTTTTTTAAGCATTTAAAGTTGAAATTTTGACAAATTACGTAAAAATGACGAAAATTTGCAAATTATTTGGAGTTAGAAATTCATAAAAATTTTTCTTTTTAAATCTAAGGTTTTAAATTTTAACACAAGATTTAACGTAAGTTTTTCTACTTTTATCAAAAATAAAATATCTAAAAGCAATTAAAAATAATTTTTTATGAGTGTTTTAAGTTCATAATTTTACAACATAGGATATTCACTCGATTTCTCATGTAGCGTTTTTCTTATTTGGTTGTAATTCAAAAACGAATAATTGTAGATGCATGAAAATTTCACTAAATGTTTATATTTTCATTTTCTATACACCATTCAATTTTGAAAATATTTTGATTTGTTTTGAGCTGTTTACAGACATTTTTAGTTTTCAATTTTTTAGTTTTTTTTTTTATAATTGTCAATAAAATTTTATTTGGTGGGCCAAAAAGTCTGAAAATTTAATACAAGCTTTCTTATATATTGTTACAACATCAGTTGAAAAATTTTAAAAATACATAGGCACGATTTTTTTTTATAAGCATTTAAAGTTCGAATTTTGACAAAATTTGTCAAAATCTCGAAAATTATAAATCATTGTAATTAAAAAATTATAAAATGTTCAGTTTTTATAACTAAGTGTTGAAAATTTAAAACAAAAATTCTCATAAATAAATCATACTGTAACCAAAAAATCTAAAAAATATATCAACACATTTATTTTTTACAGACATTTTAATTTCAAATTTAGACAAAATTTCATATTTAAACCAAGAATAATGATTTTAGTTATTTTGATATAATTTAAAATATTATTTGTTGGTATATGAAACTTTTAGAATATATTGTTATATTTTATATACACGCAATGGCATTTTAAAATATAATTTTTTTGAGAAAAATGATAAATACTAATGCCTATAATACTAAAATTAATTACTTTATTCACAATAATATCATCAAATACATTTAGACTTAGTAAGATATTATAGACTGACTGACCGTCTTCGCTCAGAATCGTTTTTCTTATTCAATGATATTATATCATTGGATAAAAATCTAACACAATCCATTACAGTGACTCACTTGTAACCTACTGTACAGCAGAGCGACATACACTTACCCGCCCTTTTTTTTTTTTATTTTTGTGTCTGTCATCACGTTTTAGGACAGAAAAAATGCTTCGATTTTCTTCAATAGTACCTTTTCTGATAGGAAAGTGAATCTAGTTGGTACTTTTGGGGGTCAAAAGTCAAAATTTCCCAGTAGTTTTCATGAGCGCCTGGAAAAACAAATGAAAAATTATGGGAAAAACGGGAATTTTTACGGAAAACCAATTTTCGACAAAATCGATTTTGGTTTTTGGTATAACTCTAAAAGAAATGATCGTAGATACATGAAATTTTGACTGAATGTTTATATAAGCATTTTATACACACCATAGCATTTTCAAAATATTCTGACTTATTTTGAGCTGTTAACGAACATTTTCAGTTTCCAATTTTTTTAGTTTTTTTTTCTATAAATGTCAATAAAATTTTATTTGTTGCGTAAAAAATCTTGAAAATTTAATAGTAGGCTTCTAATATATAGTTTTAAAGGCATATGAAAAATATTAAAAATCCGTAGTCACAATTTTTATTTATATGTAATCAAAGTTCAAATTTTGACAAAATACATAAAAATGACGAAAATGTGCAATTTATTTTGAGTTAGAAATTCATAAAAATTTTTCTTTTTAAATCTTAGATTTGAAAATGTAATACAAGATTCCTCATAAGTTTGCCTAATTTTATCAATAAAAAAAAGTTTATAAGCAAGTCATAATAAATTTTTGTGAGCATTTTAAGTTCAAATATGTACAAGATTCGATATTCACTCGATTTCTCATGTAGCGATTTTCTTATTTTGTTGCAATTCAAAAGCAAATAACTGTAGATGCATGAACATTTCACTGAATGTTTATATAAGCTATTTCTATACACCATCTAATTTTTAATATATTTTGAGTGTTTTTCAGTATTTTACGAACGATTTCAATTTTCAAATTTTTTAGTTTTTTTTTCTATTAATATCAATAAAATTTTATTTGTTGGGCCAAAAATAATGAAAATTTAATACAAGGCTCCTGATATATTATTCCAATAGCAATTGAAAAATATTAAAAATACATAGGCACACATTTTTTTTTTAATCATTTAAAGTTCGAATTTTGACGAAATTCATCAAAATCTCGAAAATTATCAATCATTGTAATTAAACAACTATAAAATGGTCAGTTTTATAACTAAGGATTGAAAATTTAAAATAAAGATTCTAATAAATAGTACATACTGTAATCAAAAAATCTAAAAAATATTTAAACACAGTTATTTTTTACAGACATTTTAAGTTCAAATTTGGACGAAATCACATATTAAAATCAATTTTAACGAGTAAAAGTATATATTATAATATTTTTATAGCATCACTGATAATTTTAGGTTAATAATTAAATAATATTAATAATATTAATTCAACTTAGCAGCTAACGTAAAATAACAATGTCAATATAATTTTAAATATCCTAGACTGACATGTCATCTCCGCTCAGAATCGTTTTTCGTATACAATGATATTATATCATTGAATTCAAATTTAATACCATCCATTATAGTACAGTGATCTACTTGTAGCCTACTGTACAGCGGAGCGACATCCACTTGACCCCCTTTTTTCTTTTTCCTCTTTACGTCGTGGTTTTATTTTACCCTTCTTGATTTCATTTATTTTTAGATATGATTCTACTTGTATAAGTTTTAAATTTTCAATTACACTAGTCAATGGAGGATGAGGTGAATAAAATTGGGAGTTAAAGTGCTTGTGAAATGATTCAGCGCAAGTTGTGGTGCGAGGTGCGTCTGTTGGAGGTTCAGCCCAAATTGATGGTGGAAATGGACATCCTTTAATGATATAGTTATTAAATACATAATCAGAAAATTCGGATAAATTTGTCAAATTGAAATCTGGAGTTAAGTTTTGTAAATCAAAATAAGCATCTTCCACTTCATTTGACGGTAAAAATGGTAACCCAAAAAATAATGTTAACCATTTAGTGATATCGCAAGACTGATTCTTGTACATTTTTTTAAGATCTGACAAAGAATTTATTTTTCGGTACCAAGATTGACCTAAATGAAATCTACAGCCTCTTATTTTGCTCAGTGTTCGGAACGTTCACTAAAAAAATGAACTCGTTCACGTTCACGTTCACGTTCAGTCGTTAAAAAAGGAACTCGTTCAAGTTCACGTTCGTGTTTTTTTAAACGAACGCGTTCACGTTCACGTTCTTTTAAAAAACGAACGCGTTCATTGGGTCGCGTTCATTTAATTTTTTTTTTTTATGAATCGTTAGTCTGCAGTCAATATAAAAATTAAAAACCCATAAACGTATATCTATTATACCATAATAGATATACACTTTACCTATTCATGATAAACCGATTAGGTTTATTACAAATTCATGGAAATCATAACATTATTGTTGTATTTCTAGCCGGGGACACTGGAATTTCACGTATTTAATTTATATATTTTGCAATTAAACAAATATTGTAGGAATTATAATGGGAAAAAATGAAAATATTATTATTATAATATAATTAATTATTTTATACATAATATAATATTTATTAAATGGTAAATAAATTGAACGTCTTAAAAATTGATCAAATTCATTAAAAATATAAACGTCGTTCACGTTCACGTTCTATTAGCAAAAAACGAGTGACGTTCACGTATCGTTCACTACATATGAACGTGAACGCGTGAACGTGCGTTCATGAACGACGTTCTTTCCAAACACTGATTTTGCTGTACGGAAATACATTTAGAAATGCTTTGTGTGCTGCGATTTCAAAATCTAAATGGATTGATAATGGTGTAAATTTTTTTTGTAATTTATTTGTACATAAATGGCAAATAAAGTTCCACATAGCCCGATAACATTCAAATGATTTTGATGGTAAAAATGCAATGACAAGTGGTATATAAAATCCATTTACATATATATGAATACCATACATTTGATAAAAATGTGATGGTCTATAAGTAAAAGTACCATCACCAAAAATATCAGAATAGTTTAAATCGCATAAAAAATTTAAATTCGTTTTACATGTAATCAAAATAATATTATTTACATTATCAACATATTATGTAAGCTCTTCGTTTTTATTTGTTAAAATTACTAAATTAGAAATCTGTTCAATTGCTTCGTTGAGTGATTTAGGAACTGAGGGTAATATTTTTCGACGTTCTCGATATATAGACTTTCTGATATTATGAACATCAGAATGCTTAGCGGTGCTGCACGTGGAAAGCTCTGTACGTATTATTTTATTAGGTCGTAAAGTTAAATCTTCGCTTTTCTTTTACACCTACCTTGAACGTCCAGTAAGTTTAAACTTTCTTCAGTTTCCGGATCATGGGTATGGCTGTCTTTAATTTCGGTTAACTTCGTTTTTGAACTATTGGTTTTGACATACGTACTACAGGTTTTTTTTACACAACGCCAACTTATATCTCCAGAAACAAGGGTTCTACTCACGTGATATTTAAAATAACGAAAAACTAAACAAAGTTTTTGTTTACTTGAAATAGTTATATAAAATTCCATTATAGTAGTACTCACTATTCGTGTACCGATGCAACTGACACATAAAATACAACTGATAAATGCATTTTTATATAATATAATCTTTATCGATTGGGATTTTACAATTTCGATTAGCACGACTAACGACAAAATAATATTATCTTTATCGATTTGGATATTGATTTCGATTAGCTTAGGAAACGATCAAATATTATTTTAGATTTTATAGTTACACACCAATATACTCAATAAATGGCAACGTTGCACGATTTTCACCTGATCTGAATCGGGGGCATATGGGCTATGATTTGGGGCGTAAATGGGCTACGATAAATGGGTTCGGGCGCAAATGGGTTGCGCCGGAACAGTCGACTATTAGGTGTTTGACGGTTAACAAGGTTCCGCAGGTTTGACAGATGGGGGGGTTCCTCTCTTGCCATAAGGAAGCCGTGAGTAATTTAGGTTTAAACGTTCAGTTATTGACACATATTTTTGTTCAGTTCTAACTTGACACTGTAGCAAAAATGTCGTCGATTACCGAACAGGAGCTCTCTTTTCTCGCAGTATGTGTAATTACTGTAATTAAAACAAAAAAATTAATACTTAAAAAAAATAATGAAAATAAAATAAATAAAAAGAAGTAGTCGAAGAATTGGTTGTTAAAAAGACAACTATTTTCGCACGTAAATTTAATTGGTGAATTATCTGGGGAACCAGATGACTTCAGGAACTATCTTCGTATGGACGAAGAGACATACATGCAGTTTACTATTGTCATTAGTTTCCAATACCATTCAAAAACAAACCAAATACCGTTATGAGGAAATTCATAATGAGGCCCGCATGAAAGACTTACAGCAGCGGTTCCCAAACTTTTTTTTCCGCGGTGCCCTTTTAAAGGCACCAAGTTAGCCACGGTGCCCTGCTGTATATAACATGAAAGATAGAACAAAAAAAGTACTCATTGAGAACCAATTTTATTAATTTTATTAAACCTAATACAATCTAAGCATTCTAAGCTACACTACTAATTTAATTATAAATCTGCTATTCGTCGCGCAACAGTATTGTTTGACAAAGGAATTGTTGACAACTGTTTGGCAAATTTTTCGTCAAGCATACAAGTTGCTATATCAATAAGACATGGTTTTATAAGCGTTTCAGCAATAGTATGAGCTTCACCTTTTTGAGCAATGCGGTAGCTCACCATGTAGGAAGCTCTCAATGCATTTTCGTTGTCAGTTTGAACGTGTGTTTTTATTTTGTTTTGAACAGCCAATAGTTCAGTGCGCTTTCGTTTAAAATAGTCAGTTGTTTTACCTTCATATCCGGATGGGTCTTTTCAAAATGACGACGCAATTTTCCGGGATACATGGAACTGTTAGAAAGAACTTTCAAACAAATAACGCACTGTGGCTGGCAATCATTAGTTTCTGAGAATCCCATCTCTAAATAACTTTCGTTGTATTTACGTTTTTTGATCGGATTTATGAAGCCATTTGCATTTGAATTACAATGAACTACTTGACTACCATTTTCGTCATTGATTCTGCCTTCTACGGACTGAGTACTAAGAGATTCCTCTGTAACAGGCTTCTTATTAAAATGTCCACCTTTCAACCAACGGTCCATGTTTAAAAAAAGAGAAGAACACGTAAACGGCGTAAACAATGCGCGCACTAGATACTTAAATAACACAATTCGACTAAACGGTGTAAAGTCACGCACACTACTGAAGGTAAAGAGATCAAGTAGTTCCAAATAACAGACTAATAAGTAATAGTTAATTGAATACATCGTCTGACATGATTAGATAATAAAGATACAATCAGTCAACAATCAACAATTATTTGTAATAATTTATTACCCATAAAATCATATCTAGTAATAATATTATACTGATAAATATCAAACCCAGTAATTGGGCATATGGTTTTTATATACATTTTAAACTTATGAAACGTAGACCGCGGTGCCCCCAGAAAGTGCTCGTGGTGCCCCTAGGGCACCGCGGTGCACAGTTTGGGAACCGCTGACTTACAGCAACTGGCCGAAGCTATACCGATCTACAGTATTCAACTATAATATCAAAACCAGCACTCAGCAAAATTATTCCCTAAACATATTGTGATGCAATTTATTTTGCCCTTAAAGATACTTACTTAAAGGTAAGATTATTAATTAATAATTAATATATATTAATAATATAATAGCTATTTAATTATATCATTAGAAATAATATAAGATTAGGTATAATATTATATAATATTTCAATATTGTAGGTACCTACCTTAAAACACTTGATATAGAGTATTATAGCCAGTAGGTACAACAAAGACAAATACTATTTCATATACAATTTTAAATGACAACATTTTTTATTACAAAATAAATAGCTAGAAATAAAATAATATTCATACTGGAAAAACTAATTAAACACAATGTATATAATATTATATGATATTAAAATTACATGATTTTAGACTTTAAAAAAAAAATAGGGGGGGTCAAGTGGATGTCGCTACGCTGTACAGTAGGTTATTGTACAATGGATGGTATTAAATTTTAATAAACGAAAAACGATTCTGAGCGGAAACGGTATGTCAGTCTAGGATATTTTAAATTACATTGATTTTGTTATTATACGGTAGCTGGTAAGTTGAATTAATATTATTCATATTATTTAATTACTAACCTAAAATTATCAGTGATGCTAGAAAAATATTATAATACATACTTTTACTCGTTAAAATTGATTTTAATATGTAATTTCATCCAAATTTGAGCTTAAAATGTCTGTAAAAAATAACTGTGTTTATATATTTTTTAGATTTTTTGATTACAGTATGTACTATTTATTAGAATCTTTATTTTTAATTTTCCATCCTTAGTTATAAAAACTGACCATTTTATAATTGTTTCAGTGGCGGCGCGAACTTTTTTGACAGTGAGGCAAGAAAACGTTAGTCAGTACACACGACCCACCTATTTAATTTGCACAAAGACTATTTGTATATTTATTTATTTATTACATTGTGTCATCACAAAATGTACTCAATATTTTTTCAGTACTATCCACACAGGTACCTACCCACCCACCACCCCTTTTAGCTGTGAGACGATTGTCTCACAAAAGCTCTCTCGCGCCGCCACTGAATTGTTTAATTACGATGATTGATAATTTTCGAGATTTTGATGAATTTTGTCAAAATTCGAACTTTAAATGCTCATAAAAAAAATGTGTGCCTATGTATTTTTAATATTTTTCAATTGCTATTGTAACAATATATCAGGAGCCTTGTATTAAATTTTCCTTATTTTTGGCCCAACAAATAAAAATTTATTGGTAGTTATATAAAAAAAAACTAAAAAACTTGAAAATTGAAATGGTCCTCAAAAAACTCAAAAACAGTCAAAATATATTCAAAATTAGATGGTGTATAGAAAATGTTAATATAAACATTCAGTGAAATTTTCATGCATCTACAGTTATTCGTTTTTGAATTGCAACAACAAAGAAAATCGCTACATGAGAAATCGAGTGAATATCTAATCTTGTAAAAATTTAAACTTAAAATGATCATAAAAATTTATTTTGACTTGCTTATAAACTTTTTATATTGATAAAATTAGGTGAACTTATGAGGAATCTTGTATTACATTTTCATACCTTAGATTTAAAAAGAAAAATTTTTATGAATTTCTAACTCAAGATAAATTGCACATAGGTATTCGTCATTTTTACGTATTTTGTCAAAATTTGAATTTTGATTAGGTACCTATAAAAAAAAATTGTGACTACGGATTTTTAATAATTTTTATCTGCGTTTGAAACTATATATTAGAAGCCTACTATTAAATTTTCAAGATTTTTTACGCAACAAATAAAATTTTATTGACATTTATAGAAAAAAAAACTAAAAAAATTGGAAACTGAAAATGTTCGTTAACAGCTCAAAATAAGTCAGAATATTTTGAAAATGCTATGGTGTGTAGAAAATGCTTATATAAACATTCGGTCAAAATTTCATGTCTCTACGGTCATTTCTTTTAGAGTTATACCAAAAACCAAAATCGATTTTGTCGAAAATTGTTTTTCTATAAAAATTCCCGTTTTTTCCTTAATTTTTAATTTGTTTTTCACGGCGCTTTCGAAAACTACTGGGAAATTTTAACTTTTGACCCCCCAAAAGTACCAACTACATTCACTTTCCTATCAGAAAAGGTGCTAATAGTAGGTACTACTGAAGAAAATCGAAGCATTTTTCTGTCCTAAAAGGTGATGACAGACACAAAAATAAAAAAAAACAGACATCATTGTAAAATCAATACATTCATCGCTCCGCTCAGAATCTAAAACAATTGTTGGATATACCTACGTAAAATAAATAATAATAATAAACAAGTGATTTGTCATTCAACAAAATGCATTAAACAAATAACAAAAATTAGTAATTAGTAAACTCGTGACTCACGAGGACCCGTTGTTATTATGTTTTGATTCAATTAGTAATAAATTAATAAAATCAATACTAAATGTATTATGGTTTAAGAAAAATAAAAGAATACATTTAATGTACTTATTGGACTATATATAGACTCCTTATAATTATTAAGTAATACATAAGTTTTAGTGAGTATATTTATAAGTATGTAAGTAATTATTTATCTGGTGTTTATTATTATTATTTATTATTTATCGTATTTCTATGTTAACTAGTTGGTCAGAGTTGTAATGTATAAATGATTGCTGATAGTATTGACTGAGGGACTTTGTTGAAAACATGGATAATTTGGCACTGGTTGAAAATATTGAGGATATTCTTGAAGAGAAAACGACTGTCTGAAAGGTGCCTGATATCTAGTTGATGATTGAAGGGAAGCTGAAGTATCAAAATATGGTTGGCAGTTCTTCGCGAGTATACGACACTAACACTATGTCCTCACATGCACTATATTGTATGTTATTTATGTTCGAATTTAAGTTTGTTAATATTATATTTAAATGAAAATGATACTATAGGTGCCTGCGACTATATTATTATTATATATTATTGAACTGATCAAGGGCCTCATTATTGATTGCCAGTTAAAAAAAAATTACAGTCATTTTATATTATACAAGCGTGTAAATTTACAATTAACTGTGCTGTATTATCTTGAAGTATTGGAGTCGAACCATAGTACCTAGGAACATAGGTGAATAGTGTTTGAAATTCGGGGAGGCTCAAATTTTTTTATGTAGTTCAATGTGGTGTAAAATCATTAGGTTTTTTAGGAGACTATTAGCTCTACCGCAATTTGTTCCTACGTTTACTCAGTATAGGTACTTGGTATAAGTGACTTGTACTCAACATTCAACAATATGTCTAATTTAAAATTTTATCGTATTCCCCGTTTGATTAGTATTATAATACATGTAGTACATGATATTAATTATCATACATAATATTAATTCAGTATTATGTAAATTTAAAATTATTATTTTGTCCAAAATCCACAGTTATCCGTCTACACGTATAGGAAAATTGTGCAACTACCATAACTGCACAGTTTTTTTTTCAGGCATCGCCTGAACTCGTACAGTCCAAAATTTTTAACTGTGCAGTCATACGATTTTTACTTACACATACAGTTAGTTTGCGCAAACTTGAGTTCATGCAGTCCGTTCGCGCAGTTTAACTGAACGCGTAAACTCACCTTTAATTTTTAAATACTAAAGTTATTTGAATTGGGCAGAAAAATATTAAAGAAAATAATTATGGTGTACGAATTATTTTGAATGAAACAAACTTATTTTTCACACGATCAATAAATATACGAAGAAATAAATATTTAAAATATGTACTTCGAAATACGATGGTATCATTTCAAATGTATTTTAAATTGTATTCGAATAAAAAAAATTAGGTAGGTATAACAAAATACTAATAATATGTTTAAGAATTTAAGATACTCATATTTAAATACATTTATTTACAATACTGGTACAGTAACCGTGTGCATACGCGGAACACATACACATAATAATAATAGGTACCGTTTGCAAAGTTTCTCTCTCGCATTTAGTTGTTCTGCGCGGTTGTAAAAGTAATAGTAATAAATCATAACATGCACGCACTGCATGGCTCAACGACGGTGACGACGTTTTGATTATTCCATATTATAATAATAAATAATAATATTATATTATCATGTACGCGCGTCGATTTTTACTTTTTACAAGGGATCCCCTTGTCTTTTTATACAGACTTTATAATATATATTTGATAGACTATTATTATTAATACAATATACGAAGCTCGCAGCAGTTTCGGATCTATATGATATTTAATAATATCGTGATATACGATTTTGGCCGAGAGCGATTTACAAAAAAAAGAAAACGTACTATGTTCCTTAATCGTTTCAAATTAACGATATTTCTCCGTCACTTACCCGAAAATAGGCGGCGCACCTATGTAAATACGAGTAGGTACATTATATTATGCAGCAGAAAATCAAACGCATCATAAATAGCTGGGAACGACGCTTTTTTGTGCAACGCCGCGCCGTCCGAAATGATTTTTTCCTCGTCTTTTTTATTATTATTTCTTTTCGGTCATCATATTTTATTTTTTTTGGTTTACGTCATCGGATGCGCGGGAATACACATGTGATATATCCCGTGTGTTTGTAATAGTGTTATAGCTAGGCGTACAGTTATAGTTGCCATCGTTTCTATTTTATGATGCACGTCGCCGAAACAACTTCGACAAGATGTCAAGATCCCATTCACACATTTCATAGGTAGGTTTACCGAACACGGTATCTAGCATGCGATATTATGTGTACTCGTATTATGACTATAATGTATAAATATATAAAGATAATAATATATGTAGAAAGTATATAATATATATAAGTATAATGTACCTAGTATGCGAAGTTCTTCGAAACGCGTCGGGTCGTACAGTAATAGTTAATACCTATGATAATAATTAATATGTAGGTAGTAGGTACTCTTCAGTCTTCAGTGCATAGTTTACCTATAAAGATCTAGAGTCGAAAACCAGTGACTCACGTGCCAATTAACAAATCGACGCACTCAGATCCATCGGTAATCCCGTTCGCAATAGCAATGCGATGTATAGTACTTGCAATTAGCATCATTATTATGTATTGACTACGGTATATATCACATTGGCATTACCGCTATAATATAATATATAGGTACTCTAATCAACGTCATACGCGGACATTACGAGGTCTTAGCCACTAGAAATTGCAACTCACACAGTTAAAACTATTCAAAATGTTATTACTACCGTTATTTGTTTTAATATTATTATTTGAAAATTGAAAAATTTTGAGCCAACACTTGGCGCTAAAAATCGTAGAGTGATGCTCATGGCCAAGCTTATTATAATATAATATATATTAATATATTTACCATATAGTCATGATTCTACTGATAAGCTGATGGACTAACCGGTATATTTTCCGGACTGGTTGCGACCATAGACAAATAGTAATAAACTATTAGGTTTATGGTTACGATAGTGAATGGTCATGAGATCCTAGTCCCTAGATAAAAATATAATGATAAAAAGGAACAATGCAGATTACGGATATCATCGAAGTTTTGTTTTCGACGTTTCTGTTCCTTTGTGTTTAGGTATTTTGTATTAAGTTCACCATTCGGATACGTGTTTTTATTTTCGAAGATGGTAAATGTATTTGGGGAAAAAAATAAAAATATTTCATATTAAAATGTAATAAACAATATTATTGGTAATTAAATAATTATAATATCAAACTTCAATAACGAATAGCAATTATTAAAAGAAAATAAAGGTGCTCTTCTTGCTCTCCGACAGAGGTGCATTTCTCCAGCCCCCCCTCCCACGAATTTCGATTTTTTTTTTTACCACTCGTTTGTAGCCGGTTTGTATTGGTTTGTAATCTTTTTCGTTTGTAGAAAATTAGTTTTTTTAATTTTGATTTATTATTCAACTAGGCTTTTTTAATTTAATTTAGGTTTTTATTAAACTAGGCTGTTTTCAAATTTATTATTATTATTATTGTTTATTAAACGCCAAAACGGCAATCTTACATAGTTTAACAAATATGGTATAAGTACTGTAGGGTAGAATACATAAAATAATTAATTGGAAACAGAAATAATTTAGATAAAAGTATAATCAAAATTTGATTTGTTATTAAAAATTATAATTTTTTCAATTATAATATTGGCTTTTTTTAGATTTAGATAGGTTTAGATTTAATATTCAAATGACTTTTTTTATTAAATATGTTTTACTAATTACAATTTTTATCGAATTTATATTAGAAATTTATAAAAATTGGTCATAAAAGTGATGGTTAATGTTTAATTATGAAAGAGATTTAATTTTTATAACATAATAATAAATAAAAATTATTAAAATTTGTATAATGATAAATTGATTAGTTTTTTTTATGCATAATTTTTGTGTCATTTATATTTATTATTATTTTTTAAATATTATATTTTTATTAATTATAAATATACATGAACTTTTTCAGTCAATATTATCAATACTATATTATACCTATATTGTCAAAATTCGAACTTTAAATGCATTAAAAAAAAATTGTGACTATGTATTTATATATTTTTAATATTTTTCAACTACTATTCTATCAATATATCAGGAGCCTTGTATTAATTTTTCAGACTTTTTGGCCCACCAAATAATATTTTATTAGCTATTTTTTAAATTCTGTCTATTGATGATTTATAAATATATTATGTAACAAAAATAATCATCGTTTAGTTGTAGCTATAACTTCTAGACACTATTGTTTCATTTATTTAACTTCTCTACTATATCATGTGATATTATATAATTCAATTGATTTCCAAATCATTAATTAGTTAAATTAAATCATTAAAATGTTTACAATTACGTTGATTTAACTTTATTAATGATGTAAAATCGTCACAGGCTTAGCTTATATAAAATATTAATACAAACGGCTGATTGGGGGTGAGCACTAAAATCAAGTGATTAACAAAAACATATTTTTTCAACAATAAACATTTTATTTAAAACAAGATTTTTACAGATTATATACAAACTATATAGATATCATATTATACATTTTAAATAAAAAAAAGTAAAATATATGAGATCATTTTATGGTATAAAACAAGTGTTATTTTTAATACAGTAGAACTTCCATATAACGGTCACCGAAGGGACTGTAAATAATGACCGCTTTTTAGAGGTGCCCGTCCTACAGAGGTAGGATAACACTAGGATAACACACGACGGGACCAAAAAAATTTACCGTTACATTGAGGTGACCGTCCTATAGAGGTGACCGTTAACGGAAGTTTTACTGTACATACAAATGTTGGTCTTATACAAGGTATCTCATTAAATTGGATCGATATCATAGCGAACGTTTTCTTAACACAATAAGCTTGAAAACGGTCATCAGTTCCAACTGTTTCAAAAAGCATACATATGGCTAAAGGTTGCATATCTGGGGGTACGCAAAGATATTTCAATGAACCATATACTGGCAAAGAATTTTTTTCATCACACATATCAATAACAATACACATGTTATGATTTGTATATCGAGTACCCTTAAAATTAATCAATGAAACAAACTGTGATTTACAAATATCAGGGTTATTCAAAGTAATAGAAAGACTTTCTTTCATAGCTGATGTGATATTTAAAACTTTTCCAACATGAGACAAATAAGAAAAATCAAAAATTGTTTTATGATAAAATTGATGAGACATTTTAAGTTGACTTTTTAAAACCAATGTGTAACAGATATTTTTTCTGCTTGAAATTGCAGATGCTGCTGTTTTAGATTCTTTATGCTTTGCCTCAAATCGCATGGACCAAATATTAATTAATGGTCCAACTTTTCGCATAACCATTGGATAGTGGATTAAATGATGAAATTTTGGTTTTAAATTGAGTTTTGTAAGTTTTAAATATAAATCATTATGCTCAGATATTAATATTTCAAGCAAATAAGGACATTCAGGTCCAATGCAATTAGATGTAACTATATCTAATATTTTTTTAAGTAAAATATACAAACTCCAATATTCAGACTCTACATCAACTAAATCACCAATTAATAGCCCTAAATAACGAACAAAATTCCACATCTCACTTGCTGACATTTTTATTGTTTTCAAATTACTTTTTAATGTATTTTCTGACAATAAGGAAGGTCTATTTCTGATATCAGTGGGACCGTAATTAAAAAATTTGATTCTATGATTCAAAGTTTCTAAAGTAAAGTATTTCATTACAAAAACAAAATGCCTCAAAATACTAAACATATCATAATTACATATACCTTCTAATATGTCATACATCAGATCAACCGAGTAATTATTCACTACATGAAAAGAATGTATGGTATTCCAAATACTTCGTTCGACAATACCAGTCTCAGACATGTTTTCTGTATTTACGTCAATCTCATAATTTTCAGTATTCCGTAATTCATTATTAATTTGAAACAATTGTTTATGACAAACAGTTTTTGAACAACGGCAAAACCTACAGGGGTGATTTGCAACAAAACTTTCAGAAAATCCCATCATACCATGTAATCCTAAGTTATCCCTAACAATTAAAGCTAAACAGAAATACAACTTAATTGGCTCATCGTTAATAAACACTTCTATGCCATTTTCTTCTAAGTCTTTAATCTCAGAAATTAAATTTTTAAATATTTGAGTATTTCCAACTTGTTTTTTATCTATTGAATTAAAAAGAAGTACTAAAAATATACTTTCAAGTTTTGATGCAAGCTCTGGAGGAAATGAAGGCATAGGGATTTTTTTTCCGGGATTCAGTACTTCATAATATACATCCCATTTTGTGTTGTTAGCTCAAATACATATATATATTGGAGTGAATTAACTTATTATTTTATAGGTATCGTATTTACCTATCGATTTACATTAATGAATAATGAGCTACACGTCTAATAAAATAAGTGTGAAAAAAAGTTCAAAATAATTATTAATTAATATAATGTTATACAGACGTATACCATACGGAAACGCGTCTGGACATACGAATAATCACATATTGCGTTTTTTAACTTTTGTCTACTCCGATTACGGGCGAAATAATGGTCGTACGTACTTCGACCATAGAGACTTTTTCAATTCTCGTACACCAAAATACTATAATCTCGAGTTTTGTAGTGATCAAACGTAAACCCAAAATCCAAAATACACGTTACTAGGTACGTAATTTTTTAAGTACAAAAAACCCACTTCAAAACTAACTTGGTATTTTTTTGCATATATAATTCACAAATATTGGTCTCTTCAAGAAAGTAGTGGTTTCCGTATTTCAACTAAATACTAAGAAAAGAAAGTTGACACAACCCCTAAAAGGTTGACAACAGTTATTTAGATTGGGAATTCTATTTAGCGTTAATTTAATAGATTAGTTATTCATCAAAATCTCTCTAATTACAAGTCTAAGCCCTAAGGTCTCTTAAACTTAAGGGAAATGGATGATTTTAGTACGGAAGTATTGTGGAAGGCTGTACGAAGATAAGATATTAATTCGAACGAGTAAACGAGAGGTTATGGAATGTGTAATGTATCGATAGGAAATGTTATGCAAATATCATTAAAATGGTCTGTTTAACGATCATTCAAATAATTGTACTAAAAAACATAAAAAATTTGCAAAAAAAATTTAAAATCATATGAAAATTTGCTTTATTATCAATAATCATATTTTGTTAAGTTTGATAAAAACGTATTAACTTTAACCAGGGTTCAGGATTAAGAACGTTACCAATTGAATTTCGAATATATATTTGAGGTTATGTTTTGAATTTCAAGTTTGAAGTTTGAACTGTAGTCTGTAAAAGCCAAACGGCTCACGGCTGACATTTAAAATTTAATATTTTATTATTTTCAAACTTTCAAGTTTCAATTTTTCAATTATCACGGATTCAAATAATAATGTATTTCCAGAGTAGATTGTGGTAAGTAACATGTTGTTATGTTGTTTAATACCTATATTTTGTTTTGTGATTGTGCAATTATTATTTGTATACCTATAAAAAATACACACAATATTGACAATATTTATAGTTACACAAAAAAATGTATTGAAAAATAATATAATGCATTATGACAATAACTGGTAACGTCAAGTTTTAATATATCAGGTTAATATTTTTTTTTGTAAATTACCTACTGTACACAAATAATCAATATTATGTAAATTTGGACTATCCAAATATAAATCTCATAAAGTTTGGTACGTTTTTTAATAAGTTATTGAATATTTTTACTCAAATACCTACTTTACAAAACTGTACATACCTAACATATACACAAATTACAAACTATACAAAATATTACAAATTTACAGTATTTACAAACAATTTTATTTACATTTATTGCACAGCCTCAAATAAAAGAAGCTCTTCTTCGCCTGTAAGTAAATACATGTTTGTTTTTATGTTTTTATAGAAATAAAATGGCAATTCAAAAACTGAAAAACGTACCAGGATGTGGCCCAATTTCTTGGGCTATATACCCATCTACTCGATGACCAGCACGCCTTAAAAATGTGAATACACGATTAGGACTTCTATCTGTAGCAAGGTCCTGAAGGAAGTTCCTAATTGCATTAGAGTTTTCAATTCTTGCTGTAGTTGGTACTCCATTTCGAATCTGTATAAAACAAATATCAATATTCCTAATAAAATAACCGATATTTTAGTTTTAGGTAAATAAATCCATGAGGAATTGTATAATGTAATATGGTAAATGATGCACCTACATTTAAATTGTTCTTAGCCTGACGAAATTCAATATACTGCTGGTTTTCCAGAAATTGTAACTGAACTGTAATAAATTAAGGTAAGTTATTTACTAGAAATACCTACTAATAATATTTTTATGTTATTGTGTCTACATTACGATTTATAGTTGTTAATTGATACTAAGATAATATAAGCTTCTAAGGTTATCTAGGATTCATATGGATGTACACTAAACATAAAATCTAGTTATTTTATTGTAAACCTTACAATTTACCAAAATAAATCTTACTAAAACATTATATACCAAAAATTATTAAGATTAAAATAAATGTATTTATCTATTAAAAGTTCTCAATGTTGATCGGTGGTTAACACAAACATCATATTCACATATAGTGCTTACCTGTAACTGCAGTATTCTGTATGTATAATATACTTACCTGAGACACTAACATAAAGCTTTAATTGAAGTTCAACATAGATTGTATCGTGCAATATATTTTAGATATTACAAAACATATTATATAAGTTACAAGTAACGATTTATTCTTTCTTTTATTTTCTATATAAAAAAAAAAATTTAAATTAAGAATTTCTCGTTGTTAGTCAATTAAATAATATTATTATTATATTTTAAAACTGTTACCTAGCCAAATAGTTTTATTCTTTATTGATCACTTCTAAAATTTTCTCAGCACTGATACTTAAGTGTTGGTGGTTAACATATACATCATACATACATAGTGCTTACCTGTATCTATTCTGTGTGTATAATACCTGAGACACAAACATATAGCTTTGGTTAGAGTTAAACATGGATTTTATCGTGCAACATTTAGAAACAACAACATAATATACAAGCTTCATCAATGTATAACTTTTCTCTCCTTTTCTATAAAAGAAAAAAAAATCATAAATTACTTAGGTTTTGTTAGTCACTTAAATAAATAATACTAATATAGTATTAAATATTATAAAACAATTCGCTACACCAAACAAATTATCTAAAAAAATATTAAATTATACTTAGAAACTCCCAAACTTTGGGATGAGGCTTTATCAGCCTCAGCAGCGATGCATGGTAGCTTTCCACATAGTTGTTTGTTCTAATGTCCTGGTTGAATACTGTTACAGCTGCTGGTCCCATTGTTATAAACCAATATCCCCAAATGTAATTAAACATAAATTGGTTTAATTGCAATGCCAAATATGGGAATTGGTTTACATACTCAACAATGCTATTAAAACCATCCTCCATCGAAGGTAAAACATCACCAATTTGTGTAGCTGGTAAGTATGGTAATGCTAAAATCTGAATGTAAAAACAAAATAAAAATATATTAATTAGTTACTGTAATTTGTGTATTGATAATGTGGTTAGGGTAAGGTCTAAAGATTAAATTAAAAATAATGAATGATATATAAAACTATAGTTTATTCTATAGACAAATTTTAATTATTATACATTATAATAATTTTTATTAATTTTTACAAATTACCATTCGAAGCACACGAGCAGCATTATTGTCAGCTTTGAATAATTGAAATAAGTTGCTCCTCTTGTTTCTGGCATATCTTATTACTGCCTGACATAAATTATTAATTATTAATTACATACTATTAATTTTAATAGGTTCAGTGGAAGGTGTTTGCTATTTACTTGACAGTAATGAAAGTAACACCCTTGGTGTTTACTTTCTGGAAAAACTAAATTTACTGCATTGATTAGCCCTTGCTCAAAATCAGTTATAATTGTGAGCTGATCATAACATAATGGAAGCACATTTCTTATGTAATGAAGTAATTCAACATAAATTTGTTGAGTTTTTCCAATTAGAAGGGCATGAACTAAAGGGAAGCTCTGGAACAAGATAATGTATTACATTATTCTATAGAATATATTATGTCATTGTAAGTATTTACAATATTCTATTTCCATAAAATAATTGTCATTAAATATATTAGTATTTGTTGAATTAACAGGATATACTATAACGTTTTAACAATGAGTAGTGGAATAAAATATTAATTTAAATATTATGGATATTATTATTATTATTACTTAATTTGAGTCATACTAAATTATTATGCTAGTCATAATAAATTAATATACTACCTAGTACACTACACAGATATATTGAAACTTACAACATCCTTGAACACAACTTGAAAAGAAAATAACTGATAGGCGTCATTTTCTAAAAATTTTGGTACAGTTTTAAATGTGCCATCGCATCCTGCTGTTCGGACCTAAAAATCCATAATAATAATTCATTAAATAACACTCATATACATTATTGATTTACTGTGACCAACATTTCTCAAATCTGGTGCAATTGCATTTATATTGGCTACATTACAAAAAATCACTCCACTCACGGTTCCCTCTACCATCAATGGACCTTGATAAAACCTATAAAAATGGTTTGTTTTAATTCTTTTCTTATGTTTTTTGTTTAATAAATGAAAATAATTAATATTTTTTAACCTGTTAGGAGGATTCTGTAGTGTCATGGCAAAACATTCATTATCTACAGCCGTTAACAAATCGTGCAAGTTTGCCATGTTTCGTGGTGTCTGAGGGAAAAACGTTCGTCTTAAACGCCGCATCCTCTCTACACTCTGTACAAATGTATAGTTCTCTGCAGCCTCTGGAAAGCTAATTCATACATCATATCAAAAACAAGTAAATGAGGATATCAAAACTAACCATCACCTATGCATAGTTGCATATCTTTTGTAAAAACTGTACAAAAAAAAACTTACAAAATAAGCAAAAAAATAGTTTATAGGTAGGTACTAACTTTGCAATTGCTTGCATATAAATTCCACGTGGAGTATATGAGTTTATTGTTTTTTCTAAAGCTCTCTCAGTTATCTCCTGTCGTAGCAGTGGAACATTGAGGTTGAACTCTCTGACACCATGACAATGGCGCTTTGACAGTGTCAACCTATCATCGTTGCGGTCCGAAGATATATGAGCAGTTGCATGGCACTGTCCTTCCAATTTTTTTTCGTAACATGACTAGTAACTAAAATGTATGTTTATAATTTAATATACTTTTGTTTAATAATACATTTTATAGTTAATACTCACATTTTAGTATCTGTTACTTTATTCTTATAGTACATGAACCCAAGATTATCTCTTATAATTTCTGTGCCTCTTTGAATGCCTAGAACTACAGTGTAGGACTGTGGTCTTACTACAGCAACCGGAAGCAGAGGTTCTAATATTAACAATTAAAAATAACATGTTACCTTAGAAGCATACTAAATGGCCATCCGGAATCCGTATCATGAATAGGTTTTAAAACTTCTGTACCAGTGGTTTAATGGTTTAATCAAAGAAAAATACTTACAATCAGGGGCTGTATTTAAGATGTTGTCGCTGTTGGCAACAATATTTTTGCGCTACTGACTTTGGAAATATTTTCTTATCTCAGTATTTTTACTCAATTATTATTACTCACACAAAATCAAAAATAAGTGTTTTATAATTAATTAAATATAATTGTAAATTATAATATATAACAAACTTTTATAGAAGACAACTGTATTATTATATTATATACTAGCTGTTCCGCCCATAAATTATATTTGTAAAAAATGTATATGCCACATTTCAACTAATTATAATAGTAATATATTATGTAACCAATGTCAACCATATGAATAAACTAACTATTACAAAACTGTACTAAAATCTGCCGAGTAACCTTTTCAGAGTTAAATTTTTAGATACCTACCTATTGTATTATAAAATAATATTTCTATAGCATACTCCTATGTGGTATAAGCCACAAACTAATTATATGGATTTGTGGTATCCAATTTAGTACTTAGACAAACAAGAGATCATTTTAAAAAAAAAACAATTTTTCACTTCGCCCAAAAAAATGTTGCAGTTCTTGATTGAGAACCAGTATTACACAATTTATTTATAATATACTCACTATTAATTATAATTTTCCATTGCTTTTTCGTAAACATAATTTTACTTTTTTATAATCGCCGTAAAAATGTTGTCGCCCCTAACATAAGCCAGGGTGGACTATTGCCCTCCCAGACCACCTTTTAAATATGACCCTGCTTACAATAATTGGTTAATAATAGAAATAATTAATAGTTTAATACTTGCAATAAGTCCAGGAGATGAAGGATTTACATTTAATATATTTTATTTACAATTAAAAATGTGTACATTGTATACATACCATTATGATCAACAACGGGTTCTTGTACACCAAAATAATTATGATCATGATTGATGATGATGTCTAAACAGTAACAGAAACAATTCTTATGACAACCTTTTGAATTATTGTGAATACATTTAGAAGTAAACCTACTTATCATTTAGTACCAATTAATTAATAAATGTCATTTGTCAACGAATTGATCTAAATCTAATTGTATTTGACAATTGACAAGGGGATTTAGAAAAATCATCAAGTAAATATTGGTAAAATATTGTTTGGTTATTATTAATTGATTATTGATTACTATTGAAGTAGTATTATTTTATTTTAAACCATTAAACTATATAATATGCAGAATAACCTGAAATGTTGACAATGTTTTACTCTTAATTTCAAATTTCAAATTTCAAATATAAAAATTAGTTAACTGTTTTTTATGTGATATTTAAATAATTGTTTATTGTTTATTTAAATGGTAAACGGAAAAAAAGTCCCCGGAAAAAAAGTCCCCGGAAAAAAAGTCCCCGGAAAAAAAGTCTCCGGTAAAAAAGTCCCCGTTAATAAAATCATACGAAAAAACATGATTGTACGTAATTATTACATTTATTACAAAATTTAAAAATTATGTGTTACAGGTATATGTATAGTCATATTTTTAAAAGTTAAAGAAAAAAAATACACTTATTACAAATTTAATCACATTTCATTCTTATATTATGCCCTATATTTGTCAAGAAGATATCAACGCTCAATTCTCCCCTATTAAATTGTTCGCATAAATTTTTTAATCGAGTTTGCATTATATGCCCTTTATGCGGTCGCTTGTAAGTTAATTGCCCTATTTCACTCAATGTTAATTTGGCGTTATCAGCCCCCACTTCGTTTTTCATATTTTTCAATAATTTCCAAATCGATGGATTTTTATGCCCAACCAAATGATTAAACCTATTATTCCAACCTTCACACACGTTGTTGGTTCTACTACTATCCAGTAAGGTACTTTGGTGCACATTCCACGTCGGAGGAGGGTATTGAGGAGGAAGTCGACGAAACCGAATACTTAAATCGTCATCAGTTCCTATTCTACGCAAAGGACCACTTACATAAACCGAATCAAAATAATCAACTAAGTCTTCCGCGTCTGGAGGTACAACAGTTTTAAGATAATCCATTCCTTCTTTGACGTGACTTAGTGGGAGAAAAGCTAAGCTATCTAACATAGCACAAAAATGGTTGAAATTTTCGTCTGTACGATATTTAGTCTCTAAACCTAATTTTTGTATATGCCTATGAGTGCTTTGGCATAAATGATAAAAACAACCCATTATTGTTATGTGACTACCAATAATATTTTTAAGAGCATTAATAACAGCTTTTTCGAAATCTAAATGCACTTTAACTGGGTCGGGGTAATATTTACGTTTATTACATTCGTTCAAAAGTATTGTGAACATATGTTCATACGTCGATTGTGTTTTTCTTTGTAATAATGAATAAATTGCAGTTAAATACTCACAATTGTGTTTTATACGAATAATATACAACTGTAAAAAATTTTTAGGCGCTAGTCCAAAAGTTCCATCCATATACCACTCTTTAGATTGACTCAATAAATGTATCATGTTGTCAGTACCAAACATTATAATCCTCTCATTAGTGTTTTCAGATTTATTATCATATAAAAGAAAACGTTGACTATTCCATAAAGACCATTCTCCTAAAATGTATATATAAAAATGTAAATAAATTATTATGGAATTTTATTTTTATAAATATTAAACTAATTATACCTTCAATAATTAAATCGTTAATATCTGTTGGCTCGACAGGGTTATTTCCACTTCTTTGCATACGGATAGTTCGTTTTATTGACTCTTCTGTAGGCATTTTCATTAAGACTTGTTTTGGTATTTTGTTAATAACTTCGTTGAAAATTTGACCAGGCGTAGAACCAGAAACCTTGGCAATTTCTTTTATTTCAGCTTTAGATTTTACGGCTTCGATATTATCTTGGTCGGCCGCATGGTTATGCTCGTGATGAATACTTAGGACTTTGTTTTTGTTTATTGTTGTTTTTAATACAGCTGGACATTTAAAAGAACTACTTTTTACGCATTTCCACCGAATAAATTGTTTACAATCTTTATGTTTGGTATACATATAACCGTTTAATGAAATTTTAAAACTGTTTTTATTAGACTTTAATATTTCCATCGCGAAGCACAAAACGAATAACAACACGAGTAATCGGTCAAATACAGACTAATAACGTACAAATAGTGAGCACATCAATATTTTCAATTTTATCGATCAACAAACGTTCGTACAGGCTCGTAAAATAGATAGATAAGTAAGGTGTAGGTACACTATACCTATTAGATAAGTGAAAATATTATTTAATATTACGTTTATTTCGTAAATTACCCAGTATACTAATATACTAATATATTATATAAATATATATAATATATATCAACTACTCGTTTTTGAAACTTACTCATAATACCTATACCATGAAATACATTGTTGTCAAATATAGTGCGTTTATTTTACAAATGAAATTAATAATTACGTATAATCATGTTTTTCGTATGATTTTATTAACGGGGACTTTTTTTCCGGGGACTTTTTTACCGGGGACTTTTTTTCCGGGGACTTTTTTTCCGGCAATCATTTAAATAATTGCCTGATAATTTCTACTACTACCATAACAAAGGTGAAATAAATTACCCGCAAGATCCATTTTTAGAAGTTGTATACTTACTGAAAAAACTAAACAGTGAAAAACTGAGTGAATACAGTGAAAAACTGAAATACGCGGGAATTGTATAACTTTTATCATAGTATAATTTTTATCATAGTATAACATTTATCAATAGAAATTTAATAATAATAATAATAATTTATATTACAACATTTCGATTGCAATTGTTGGTAGCCCTTCGATTCTCGGGTCCTTATCATTTTTCGGACAACTGCCATCGACCGTTATCACGTCCGATCAGTGTGGCCAGGTGTAGCGGAATTGCGCTACGCGTAGCGCTTTTTTTATTGTTATTTATCGTAGCGGCCCTTTCCCGTGAAAAATAAAAACGTAGCGCTATTTCACTTCTTAACATCGAACATTTTT
This sequence comes from Nasonovia ribisnigri, assembly GCA_027563435.1. Classification (NCBI taxonomy): domain Eukaryota; kingdom Metazoa; phylum Arthropoda; class Insecta; order Hemiptera; family Aphididae; genus Nasonovia; species Nasonovia ribisnigri. Next base: position 232,624 of record JANEHU010000425.1, read on the forward strand.
ATTTTTATTCTTAGATGCAGTGCATTGGAATTTGGGATTTTTTTTTTTAATTTTGCGATGTGAAAAATTGATAATAAAGTGTATGATAACCATAGATGATATTTAATATACTATCTATGTTTATAAAAATTAAATTGGTAAATCACGGTTTAAGATAATATAAGGTTCCATGCATAATATGATAATTTACCAACATTTCCCGCATAAATTTAAATAATATTATAATTATTAGGTATTTTTTACAATAAATACAAACATTACAAATACAATTAATCATAGTTCCCAAATATTATAGATTGGCTGTATACTATTAAAATCTTTGGTGGTTTATTGGTACTGAAAATTGATAGTTCCTAAAATAACAATGTACTGTGATATTTCCAATGGAAATCAATAGACAATTAGACAATATATTTAGCTGTATGTGTATCTGTCATCTGATCCATCTAATATGTCCAAAGTCCATTGCCATGTTCCCATATTCTATAGGTTACTATGAATATTCTTATGAGAACTACTCAATTCTATTTACACTGACCCAGCAAAAAATATTTTGGAAACTTAGAAATTTTATTAGTATTTAATAATTAAAATATAATAAGTTTCGACATGGACAAATTTTTAAATCAATCAACTTCTTTGGTATGTTTATTTTTTTTACGTTTGTTTATTTATTTTTGATATGTTTTATATACATGTATTTTTATGTTTTTTGCATTTTATTCTTCCTGTTTTCAATACTTTTAACGCTTTATTTCAGTCTGAAAAACCTCTAGTATTTATTCTTTACGAGGAAAGTGTTAGATTTCTGCGTATAATGTGTTCAAAATTTTTAAAGGCAGAATGTTACAAAAATGATGAATTTGACAAGTTTAAAAATCCTTCAATGATACTTCCCAACAATGATATTGAAATTGGCCATGAAGCTAGAAAAATATTAACCAGTTGTAAAAACGATGCAAATTATAATAAATTTATGAACGTAATTATATTTTTTTACCAAAAAGTAGTTGAAGATAGTTTAAAACGTCTTCCAATACATACTCTGTATAAAGAATTTAGATTTGTTGATCCAAAAATTGTACTTACAAAGTCTAATATCACACTAGATTGCACCATAAAATCATTGAACTACCTAAATAAGAAAGAAGTTATTTTAAATGAGTTAGGTCAGATAAAAAATTACTTTTCAGATTCTGAGAAAACTGAATTACCTACTGATGTATTACAGTTTTGGAATTACATATATGAGCTTAAAAACTTTAATGATTGTGGCATTTTTAAGAACATAGCTGAATTAGCATTGAATGTATTGTGTTTGCCTCATGGTAATGCCAGTGTTGAAAGAATTTTCTCTATGATGGCAGATATAAAGACAAAAAAAAGAAACCAACTTAAACCAAGTACTGTTAAAGCTTTATTAAGAATAAAGTTAGATATGTCTAATAAAAACATGTGTTGCCTTACTACAACTATAACCGAGCAACATCTCAAAAAATTTAACCAACACATGTATAACGACGAAGATGAATCTGATGAAACTGACCATGGATCTGATACTAATTAAACACAAATAAATAATAATAATTGTTTTGTTCGTTTTTTTTATAACTTTTATACCATTTTAAATTTTATATTATAATAATGACGTGATTTTTACTAATTTATTTCTTTACACGTTACCTATAGGCTATAAGTTATAACTACGATAACAACAAATGATAAGTGATAACAGTGATAATAACCGTGGCGCTATCGTAGCGCTTTTTATTCTCATTAGTGGCGGAATTTGGTTTTTTAAATATGGTCACACTGAGGACAGGTCGACGGTATATTCCACAGAGTAATATTCCTGAAGTTGAATTTTTAACAAAATCGACAGCTGAAGGTTTACGCGTAACAATTAAATCAATAATAGATTTGTCCAAGCATCTTTTGGAAGAATGTGGATTTAAATATGGTTTGTCTTCTAAAATGAACCAGGATCGCTTAGAAGTAAAATAAATGCAAATTGTTATATATTTTAGTCAAAATGATATTAATTTTAAAACTAAAGCATTGGTTGATAATTAATTAATAATAATAACTTGTTTTTATATCAAAAGCAATTTTTTTGTATGGCAAGACAAGCAACTGGTCCAAATGATCACCCGAGCTGTCCAACATTCTTACAGGTATACAAATTACTATCAGTGTATTCCATAATAAAGCCTCCAAAGAGCGGTAATTGCACAATATTAGACTTTACACAACCAAAATTAACTTTAAAAGACATAAAGCATGTTTTTAGTAAAAATGATATACTACCTGAAAGACAACTAAAAATTAATCATTTAAAAGAAATGCTTGATACATTAATTACTCAAGATATAGAAGTAGATGATGTATTTCAAGAGGACATTTTTAGAGATCATGATTATTATAAATCAGACACAGAATCATGCGTATTATATTACATCTGTGGGTATGTCTCAAGATATATTAATAAACACATTAAGTGCAGTGATTGTCAAAAAGCAGTAATAGGTAAAGCAATGCAATTAAATGAATTGTAAGATTATTTAATTACTTACCTATATATTATTATTATAGGTCAAACATCATTTTGTGATATAACTGAGGCAACACTAACTAATATCAAAAGTAGAGGAGGTTTAATTCATCCAAACATATTAATATTCAATTTGTTGATGAATGTAGAAAAATCATTTCAAAAATGTTGTAATGACTATGATGACTAGGTGGTCTCTCCATAACCTTAACAGGCCCGGCTCCCCGTCACCCGCTCACCCGTTCGTTTCCAGTCCATACTATCTTAGACCTTAAGCGGTCCCTACACGATCAATAATATTGCACAATAATCAATAATCCATGGTTTCTGTGTAGGTCCTGGTCCTGTATAGTAAACGGGCAAACGGCAAATAACAATAAACACTAAATAATGCCATCATCATTATCATAATATGGTATAAAAGTATAAAACTATAAAATGTTACAAGACCTTAAAGGCTTATATAGTTATATACTTATATAGACATATAGTATATTGAGCGACTATACAAATATATAATATATTATTGCCAAATGGCCGAATGGATCAGACCGTGGCTAAATACTTAATATATATATATAAGACATAAGTATTTAGCCATTGATAAGACTATATCATTGATTAATGATTTTATAATATTAAAAAAGTATATTATAAAATCAATGACTATATCAATATTCTATTCATGCGTCGTTATCGGACTTGGTAAAATGAGTATTCCTCGAAAATTTTATTAATATTTCATCTTCATTATCATTTGTCACCTAGAAAATAACTGAAGAGTTGTTTTCACTATACGATTTAATAAAAAATAAATATAAAATACTTTTTCCAGAAGGATGAACCATGTTTATTGGTATAAATGAAATTGCATTTTATAAAGAAATATAATAAATGAAAAATTGCAAATTGAAAAATAGATAGGTACTTTTTAAAAATACGTTGGAAATAAGCGTCTATGTGTTTCAACATAGAAATTTACACAAAAAATCTTGGAGTCAAACTACAATATCTACTTAACATAATAAATATAAATTCTGTTACTCAGCTACTTACAAATAAAATGTCTGTCTTGGACTTGGAGTCTTGGAGATCCATCTTAGTCAATGTTGTAAATCGTATTTAACAACGCTATGTCTCTATGACGCTATCTAACTAGGAAATTAAGTAGCTGTGAGGGCCAGTTCTTCAGGGCGTTCAGGCATGATTTAGTGTTAAAAATGATTTGGCGGTACGCCGGCGTTGCCGTTATCGAATTGATTTGAATCTAAATAATAATACCGGCCAATGCCATTAGCTTCGTTAGGTTATATTAAACCTCACTAAACGACTAAAGTCTAAACCTCACCAAACCTAACGAAACCCAATGAAACTGCGTGTGGCTCAACTCGTGACTTTCGGTACTGCCAAGGGGCGAGGAACAACGCCGTGCATAGGCCGATCTCTAATTCAGAACCACCTTTTTATACTTATATACTTCTCTTCTAAAATATTGATAATAGATGTTTTTACTCTCGAACCGCTAAACCAGCGTTTCATGAACTATTTTATCCGTGGAACCCTTTTTTATGTCCACTTTTATCGTGGAACCCCTAATTTATTTTTTGCTTTTTAGTTTTTTTTATTTAGCTTTCAATAATAGGTACGTTATTACAGCTCGACAGTCAGAACCTCTAATTTGTTTCAATAGTGTTAATGCGTTATTTTATGTGAGGATTATTTGCATTAAAAATAATAAGTTCATTTAATAATAATGTGTATACTGTATTTATTCAAAAAATGTTTTAAATTACAGACAAATAGAAATTTACAAATGTAAATCACTTCACTAAAACAAAGCACTTAAGTTTCGCGGAACCCTGAAGCACAGTGTCGGCCTGGTACTTAAAAAACCCCCAGAGGCATTAATTCAGAAGAGCCCTCAAAAATTGTATTTTATAAAATTATAAAAAAAGTGCTTATAAGTAGTGCAAAATATTATATTTTTTTTAAAGTACCCCATTAAGTCCGAAGTAATTTTTTGTTTTAATATATTGCGGTTTTTTTTTTATAAAATACGCGGGGAACCACAGCTATTTGTAGAAATCATTTTTGGCGTTACCATAATATTATGGGTGCGCTAGGACATAATGGGTTAAAATACACATTTAAGTTAACTACATAGTTAAAGTAATTACTTATAACTCTAAAAAAATATTTAAATAATAGAAGTGATACCTTATAATATTACACAACGTATTACGTAATATTTTTAAACACGATTCAAATTATTGCGTAGTTGATTTTCTTTATATCAGTAATTTTTGAGAAAATATTCACTATATCTCCCCTATATCTTCTGACTTCCAAACCCATTATCATGAACCTAATTCTTAATAATCCTTTAACCTAATTTATTTTTAATCTGTTTTTGACAACAATAGTTTCGAGTTTTCGTCCTCGTGGCTTCTGGTTGTGCATGACTAATAATTAACGACGGCCAGACGGCATGACGCCAATAGAATTTATTTATATACTTTAAAAATAATTAATTATTATTTATTACCCATTTCAAAGGCGCATTCTTCTATACGGTTTTAATCCTAGAACAATTTAGTATTTCAAATATTTCAATGCAATAGTTACGATGGTGTATCAGCACCCCCAAAATCTATTTGTTATTTAATAATAATATAGATAAGTATTGAAATAAATAATTCCTTACCTTACTTTACCTAACCTAACCTTGGGGGTCGGGTAGGCGGATGACCTAACAAGTAAACTTATCTTGTAACACAAGTAACACAAGTATAGTGGCTCCCGTCGCCTGCCAAGCTCCGGCCTCCTTTTGTCAGTTAGAGTCACAAAAGTATATTATAGTAGCTCCATTGCCTATCGACTCCGGTCGCTTGTCTAATTACCATATTATGATAATAATAATTTTAGTTCTTATTCATGATGCTGAGTCCTGAGTGGTACCTTCCCATTGTTTCTAACGCTATTAGCTATTGCACCAATATAAATAGTCTAAATGTATGTGTATATTTTTTAAATTCTTTGTATGAAACTTGGGTCTACAATTAAAAGATCTTAGTTGATAAATCTTAAATAAAAACAATATTACTAAGCACCAAAAAAATGATAGTTTTTAATTCTTTGAATAGCACCAAACAAGTACATATTGTTACAATAGTAATAACGAATAATAAATAAAATATATAATATGAGTTTTTGATTATCAAATTAGAATAACAATTTAGACATTGGCTGATCTTCAAATCTTATGTAAGTTTTTCTTTGGGTTCAATCTTGGTGGTCAAGTATTTATAGACTTGAGGCCAAATTTCATTGGTAGTTTTCCCTGAGAATTTTGCTAAAACATTTTGTTCAGCATAATATTCTAAAATTGGACCAGCCATCTCTGAATATATTTCCAGACGTTTCTTAACAGATTCTGGTTTATCATCGTCGCGTTGCATTAATGGTTCACCAGTTACATCATCACAGCCAGGTACCTTGGGTGCATTAAAATCAGTGTTGTAGACTCGTCCACTTGGTGCATGAATCCATCTACCTGTAAACATCCATTGAAAAGTGTTAATTAAATAATTAACAGATTTACTGACACGTGTACCATGTATAGTACACTGTTGTATTGACAAGCAATTCATATCATTAATTACAATGTTTGTCCATTACGTTGTAGCACAATAATTATAAAATAAGCTTTTTAAACTGTTGAAAAATAAATTTTTTTCACTATACTAGACCACACAAACATCACTCATAGAAAAATGGCATTTATGTGTACCCATTTTGACACACAGTGTTACTAATATCAATGAATTGAATGTACCTTAAATTATATATGTAGCACGATAATAATGTTCAGCTGTGTATCAGATATGGTACACTTAGCAACATGTCATAAGCATTAAAAAAAGCCATGGCAGTTAACCTGTTATAATTCCAATAGGTAACTGACCTTTAACTCTATTGATGATGATATCAAAGGGCACATCGAGGCTAATTACTACTTGGACAGGTGCTATTTTGAATAAGCTCAGAGCCTGTGGTTTGGTCCTTGGGAAGCCATCCAGCAGCCAGCTGCGGTCAGTTGACGACAAGCGGTTCAACTCGCCGCCAATAGTTTTCAACATTAGTTCATCAGGCACAAGTTGCCCTTTGGACACAAATCTGTGTAATAGTAAACACCAATGGTTAAGCAAATTCAAGTCATAACTCGTAATATATGTATAGGCATAACAGTTTTAGGGGGAGTGTCAGTTTTTACTCTATAACGTTTAATATGTACCTAATACTGATTTATCTTTTCTTGGGCAACAAGTTGATAGCAATATTGACTACTCAGTACTCTCTATTACTAATTACTCCATTTAGTAATAGTGTTATTACTATCCTCAAATAATATTTTGAGTTTCATCTATCTATGTCTGTCAGACACACCTATATTTCATACCTAAATGAAACACCAATTATTTAAGAGACTAGCCAATAATGAGATTGATGCATATAGAAAATAAGGATCCATAAACTTTTAAGTACCTATAGAAATTAAAAATTATTTATGCATTGTATTATGAAATTAATAATTATATATATATCCAAGTAATTGGTCTATGTCCCATTATTTAGGCCTATGTTATTTTATAAATAAATAATGGGTACACGGAGTACTTCTTATAATTTTTAATACATTAATACCTACTCATACAGTATGGCATGGCTAAATGGCTTACTTGTTGACTTGGATGCCGAAGTCAGTTTTTTCTCGTATCATGTTCCGCAGTATGTCACCGCTGGATATATGTAATATGTCAAAAGATTGGACTATCCGTTCTGACACAGTTCCTTTTCCAGAGCCTGGGGCACCCATGATTAGAGCGTGCAGTAATCTTTTCGTCGATGACATATTTTTTTTTCTATTAGCTATCTTTCACTCAAACGATTTTTTCTGTTATGTCGTTGTTTTTCCGGCGATCGTCTCAACGAAATTAACATTTGGCACGCACAATTTTTATCCTATTGCAACATTTTTGTTACCCGGAAATCTAATTAATTATAATACATATATTACATTAGCGTATCTAACATTCTAACATTAAAGTATTAACGGATGCTGTTATCGGCTGTAAACGTGCCTACCTGTTGAACATTTGCCCTCCAAAATTATGTTAACAAACCGATCAGCTGCTACCACGGGGCACGGACTAAGATACTATATTCTTAGTCCGTGGCTGCTACGAAAGAAAAAATGGTTGATAATGGTGGTAAATGCGCGTTTAACGCCTCTCATGTGAACTATAAATAAAAAGAGGTTAGGTTAGGTTACGGTTATATATAATTATAAGTGCTATTAAAGCAATTTATTTTACAACTAGTCATTATAGTACTACAGCAGGTAGCAGGTTGAATTAATTTTTACCGAAAAAATTACATTTGAAAATGTCATTGTGTGTATTGTGTAATATACTACATAATATGCATATGTTACGGGTAAAGTACGAAATTGGTTATTGTAACAGTGCCCAATTAGATTTGGGCACTGTAGGTTAAATATTGAATATATTAAAAATCAAATATAACATATTACCGTCATTACCGAGTACTTAAATAATCATATAAACCTTGAAATATTTGTTGCCTATTTATAGTTTTTAAATATATTCTCCAGTATGGTACCTTTTGCTGAAGAGTTAATATTTTTATCTAAAAGTGACTTGACATAAATAAGATGAATGTTATTTATGATTAAATTATAATTATTGCTAAAAAGTAACGTTAAAGGCACATATAATAGCATTATATACTTTATTTATTGTAACACACTCAACTAATATAGCTTTTTGGGTTACAAAGTTGACAAGATTTTTTGCATTTACACCAATTCGTTTTATAGTACATAGTAATGACAGGCTACGCTATACGTCATGACAATAATCATTCGAAAATATCGAATAGGGGTTTTATAACTAATAGATAATGAAATATTATAGGTAGTGTTTGCAATTATAGGTTCTCGCAAATGTGATCACTTTATAGTTTAAATTACGGATTAAGTTAAACGGATTTGGTTCGTATTATCTCGTAACTCGTAAGTCAAACGAATAAAATATGTAAGAATAGTTTTGTAGTGTTATTATTACGTACAAACACCATTCGGTACAAATGTGTGCAGCGCACTGAAGTAATTCACTTTGCCTTCATGAATCCGGCAGGGTACATTTAGCACGAGCAAACTCGTACAATGCCCGGCCAATGTATGAACTGAAAATTGAGTATTAAAATGATCATTCAAAATTACATTGCCAAAATGTCCGGGCATTACATAACAATACCCGATTTCTTACTTTACCCGTGACATATACAATAAAATACTTTAAAAATTTCAAATACCTGTCTGTTATCACTTTTTATTACAGTAAAAACGATTAGATTTTTCAACAATATCTTTACTGATAGTCAAAAGTAAACATTTCTCAGTTATTTTAAAAAGCACACGGAAAAACGGGAATTTCTACGCAAAATCGATTTTGGTTTTGGTGTAACTCTAAAACTAATAACCGTAGATACATGAAATTTTAACTCAATGTTTATATTTGCATTTCATATAAACGATAAACTTTTCAAAATATTTTGATTATTTTTTAACTGTTTATAGACATATTCAGTTTCCAATATTTTTAGTTTTTTTTTCTAAGAATGTCAATAAAATTTTATTGATTGGGTGAAAAAACTTGAAAATTTTATAGAAGGCTCCATATTGTTACAAATTCAGTTGAATAATATTAAAAATATAGTCACAATTTTTTTCATAAGCATTTTTTGAAGTTGCATTCAACTTTCCGGCTACCATATTAATAAGTAATTACAATATAAATATCCACACTGACAAACCGTCTTAGTTTAGAATCGTTTTTCCGGTTTTTCGTATAAAATTATATTATTAAATTCAAATTGCATACCATCCATCTACATCATATACAATGGAGTAATGACACTTACTTGGGTTTTTTAATTGTGTCTAATTAAATTCACAGAACAAAAACACTTCCTTACCAATGTTTTGTACAATTTTTATAATTTTTGATGTTAAGATGATGTTTGCGACACTGTTTCTTATCAATATTCTTTTGTTTTTTTGAACTGAATGTCAAAATTTGATATCATTATCATGAACTTCGAACAGCTTAATGGTCAAAGGTCTACGTTGTATAGTTGTATCATGGTTGAAAGTTTAGGAAATGAGAATGATAGTTGAAAATATTTTTCATGTTAAATTCATCAAGTACTTACAAATTATAAATCTTTAGTCCTACAGTTTATTTATTCATCGCTAATTATAATTAATAATAAATCAAGAAAAATGTCATCAATCGCACCCCAAAGTGTGGTAAAATCACTAGAAGTAGTTGGTGAAATTTTCCAGGAAGAAAATATTAAAATATGTGTTAAAGAATCTGTTAAAGGTGGTCTTATAACAGGCATTGCAGCTCTTGTTGGTGGATTACTTGGTGGAAAGAGTGGTTTAATTGCTGGTATAGTAAAAAACATTAACCAATATAATTTATTTAAAAACATTTAACTATATACCAACGTTCAGTATTTGTAATATTACATAATATTCAACAAATAAATGATTGGTGAAATACTTACTAAAAGGTTAATCTAATTTTCAATTTTTTTTTCATCGTGAAGTAAAATTATATTTTAATTACTATTATAAACTTATATTGTTTTCAGCAGTATCCGTGATAGTTTAATTTAAAAAAGGGAACAAATCTAGTTTAGCGCCCACGCGAATTTTCGAGTTTTTTTTTCCGAACCCTAGGTAAATCAACGTTTTAAAAATGATGGTGTAAAAAAAAATTGGCGGAAATCAATAGTTTTTAAGTTACAGTAAAAAAATTTGACTGCGCGTGTTTCGGCACTCGTCGCTACGCTCCTCGGCGCCGTCGCTCCGCTCCGCACAAATCGAAAATATCCCTCGACTTACTATGCAACGCCACCTCAAGTAGTTATTGGGTTAAAATGCGTTTAAAAAAATGTAAAAATATAAAATGCAAACAATTTGACTGCGCGTGTTTTGGCACTCGTCGCTAACCTCGCTACATAACAGAACATTTACAAAATTTACAAATGCTATAACTCAAAAACTAAACTCGACCGCTCAATTCTGATTGCACCATCGTTCTCAGCGTAAAAAAACCAATCTATCTGATAGAAAAAAAATTAGAAAACTGCGTGGGCGCTAAACTAGATTTATACCACAATAACAAATTAATATATGTAATAAATACTTTTATCTTTAAATAAAATTAAGAAGAATAAAACATGTTATTGCAAGTTATTGAATTAAAGCTGCTAACGACAATAAAATTGTATTCTGTGTTACCTGTGTCTTTTTCTTGTAAAATATATAGTAAATTATTGTGATTTTAGGTGGAGTAATGGGTACAGTAGCTGCTTGTACAATGACTAAAGATTTTAAGTCTCTTCTACAAGTTATAAATGAAATGGACTATGAAAAACAGAAAAAACTGTTTGACACTATACAAAATGTGATAACATCAATTGACATGAGTGATGTAGTCAAATTGGTGATTTTATTAACCACAAGTCAATCAATAAAACAAGCTGTCATTTGTGAAACTATAAACTTTTTGCGCAATGAAATGAGTCTGGAAATATGCCGTAGTTAATGTATTTTTTTTAACCTAACCTAACCTTAAGCAATAAATAAATATATGTATGTTCAGGGATCTGTTTATAATGTAAATTTAATGAAAATATAAAATAAATCGCACAATAATTATTTAAAATACATTACTAAAGTAATGATTCTATTGTTGATATTAATATACAAATTCTTATTTGGTTATTAACAATTTTATTTTTTTTAATGATTAATCAGACATTGGCTCATCGACATCATCTTTTCTTGTTAATATGTCAAGGTCTTCATCATCAAATGTCTCATATGACATATCTTCACTCATCGAACCATTATCATCTAAACTATCTGTTAAGTCGTTTAATGCAGACATAAGTACATGCAGTTGTTTTCGTCTCTTATCTAGTTTCTGATTTATTTCATTTTTGGTCATCTGAAATCACATTATTTCAAACATTAGTACAATATTAGCATAGTTATTAATTACAATTAAATATTAACAATACTTTTAATGCTTGGAGTTCATCTTTTAAATCATCGAGCCGTTTTGCAGTATCAGTTCTAGGGGGATGTTGAATAATAAGCTTAGCTAGAACATCGTACTCCATCCGATTTCGCCTTATGGTTTTGGCTTTTTTTAATTCTTCTTTTGCACGATCTATCTCAGTTTTTGTATTTGTTATATTATGATCAATTTCACTAGACATATTGTCATACATTAGCATTTCTTCTACATTCATACGTGAAACGGCTTGGGATTTCTTCATTGCATGCTCACATAAATTGAGATGAACCAACATCTTCTCCATAGCTTTTTGACTAAAAATACAATTAATGTTATTTAACTAATATTTTAAACAAATTGTCTACTTTGACTAACATAATAATCAAGTCTAGCTACACTAATTTTGAGTTATACAAATAAGAGGTACCTCTTGAATCAAAATAAGTATTAGTAATACTTTTAAAAATACTTTTATAATACTACTATAAAAATGTATTTTACAAATACTCACTAAGTATTTTATTTTTAAATTGTAGGTATACTTAAGTATAATATGTATATCAGTATTAGTTTACCTATTATTTAAATTTTAAAGTACTGCTTAAATAATTTCACAAATTCTTTAACATGTCTGATGATTTTATGTTAAACAAATGTTAACAAATTTAATTCACATATTTTTCAACTAATTTTGAAATAATTAAATAACAAATCAATAAATAAAAGGTAAAGTGGTTGGTATCTGTATGGAACTATTTTAAAATAATTAGATTTTTTTTAATTTTAAACATTGTTATTTACTCCACAAAATAAATTCTGTTTTTATTAACTAAATAACGTAATGTTATTTTTTTAAAATAATTGTATTATAACATAGCCTGGACAGTAAGATAGACTTTCATTCATTTTTGATATTTATGATATTAATAAACATGAAATTACATTTTGTAGTACTGTTATTAATACTTTTAAATTAGGGCAATAATGTACATATTAGGGTCTGATAACTATCAACACATAATTTTGAATAGTTATATTTAATATATAACCCTATAAATTACTTTACATTTATAAAGGTACAATTAAAAATAAATAACTATTTAAATATAAAAAAATACCAATTGTAAACATTATCTAATATTGTATTAGTTATTTCTGGTTATACAGACTAGTATTAATATTATAGACATCTAACTAATAAGTATTAGCTAATAACTTATTATTCTATAATTGTATAAATTATATTCTGTGAAACTATATATTTATGCTATATTATATGATTACTTTTTTCCAAATTACAATTTCTTATAGGTGGGTACAATAAATTATTCTCGTAAGTATCTAAACCAACTATACCACATTGAGAATTATTATGATTATATTGACAATATTGTTTCAACGAAACAATATTATTTTTATTGATAATCGCATTTTTGTGAAAATTAATTATTTAAACAGCCTTTATGGTATTTAAATTTTGTTGAATACAAAAATACAAGTATCCGAATACTTTACAAGACTGTTCTAAACGACATAAAAATACCTTTCAACAGGATCTGTGTATTTAGTATTACACCATTTCAAATATGTTTTAAGCAAAATATTTAAACGCCTATCATCGCCGATTCCATCGCCATCAATGAGCAGCTTACGCCAAATTACTTCTTCTATAAAAAAAAATATATATATTTATTTATAGAGCATTGTACTTTTCTTCAGTATTTTCCAAACAATATATAAAAAAAAACTCAAATTAATATATACTATTATTGATATAATTATAATATTTATGTTTCATGTCATTAGATACCAGTCTAGTGCTTCAGATGCAAGAACATTAAAATACTTCTTGGTTACCTTTTTACTACAGTACTATAGTTCATATAATTTTTTTTTTAAATTTAAATTTTTTGCATTTTACAACCGGCTTAATTATGTGAACCACAATACAGATGAATTGAATGTTTGAGAAAAATATAAAAAACAAGACATTGTTCACTGGTTGAAGAGACCACTATTGGAGGAACTTCAGCAATATATAATAAACTAATAACAAAAATTATTTACCGTCATTCATGTTATAATTAATGTGATCATCAACTGAGATCTAAAATATTTCAAAGCTCGCTATTTAAATAACCGTTTTTAAATTATATAAGTATAACACTATTATTGCACTCACCATGAATTAAGGTATAAATTATTAATCGAGTATGCCTTAATTCATGGTTCTCAATCAATCACTGACTCAAAAGTAAAAATAATCGTGAATGATTTATTAAAACATCATGGGTAATCGTAGAATTAAAAACAAATATATCGACACTGAACATTCAACCGCGCTATGTGCTCGCAATATTATGCTACTACAACTGTGTTATACTATAACAGTCCATAATCCATATAAGTTACAAAAGGGTAAGGTAAAACATAAATATTAAATACTTATCCTCCATTAGGCTATTTAATAATAATAATAATAATATTATATTTGTGAATTGTGTTGATAACTCAACGATTTCTATTTAATTTAAGTTGGCAACGGATAAGTGACGCTGGGAATGTTATCATTATTTAAAAAAAAAAATAATGGATTCTGGATGTGGTATGCCGTATTCATACTAGAGTTGCTTATAGTTTAAGTTTATAGTATTTACATCTCGATGGCCGATATAAAATTAATGGTATCTCGTTAATAATTATAGTTTTTCAATATACATACGTTGTACGTATGTCTTGAATCGTGCTGTAGTATAAATGTATAATAAATGGATAGTTTTATTGAAATAATTATATTTGAATTCGTTATTAATCATAATCACATCTGTGACTACGTTCTTCCATTCTTTTATTATTTTATTATAGTAGTAAAAAAATAGTCCGCGGTCGGATTTTATTATTTTCGATTTTCCGACCGATTTAGACCATAGAGTATGGCTTTTGGGTCTGGGAAAAAATTTCAATATATCGAAAAACGTCCATGAGGTTCTCGATTCGTATACCGTAGTAGAAAAATAGTCCACGGTCGGATTTTATTATTTTCGATTTTCTATTTGAACAGACTATTTTTCTACTACGGTATACGAATCGAAAACCTCTTGGACATTTTTCGATATTTTGAAATTTTTTCTGGTCGGAAAATTGAAATTTTATAATTATATGTGTATGTTTCCGGTTTCAAAAAAACCAATGGCCTTCACGTCAGTCACATTTTTAAAATTTTATTTTGTACTTAGAATAATTTGATCAGTGATATTATTTTATATTGCACAAGTGAAAAAAAAATAGTATAAAATTATTATGGTAGTGGTAACACCGCGGAGTATTGATGTAGTGATAGTATTACGGTAGTGATATATGGACTGGACTTGGTAATTTTTTCCGGATTTTTTCTCCAGAGTAGACCCAAAAGCTTCAACTATTATTATTGTCACATCTGATTTTTGGTAAGTATTTTATGTTGTATAAGTTAAAATGTTTATTGGGTGAGTCAAGGCGACTTATATAAGTAGTAACATTTCGGTAAAGATTTACGTGATTAGGTCAGTTTGGTATAGTGATTTGTTAGTGGTCTTTTCGTTTTGATTCGCTTTCCGGAAAGGACTTCTGAGTTGGACGTGAAAATAGCCACTGCAAACATTTAAACTCGTTGTTTGTTGTGCCATGGTTAAAACTACCCCGATTAATATATCTTTAATTAAACATATATTGTAACACCTAGGTATTTAAGACTTTTCATACCTTTTGATCAGGTCATTATAATTAATTATGATGGGGAATTTATTTCTAAAACCATTCACTGGAAAAATATAACTAGTTTGATATCCATATTATGCGACTTAACACATTTGTAAAACAGAAGCATATTAAATTATCAATTGATTACTACTTCATTAGGTTTAGGTAGCTTTTGTTAGTATGACATTATAATCTCATATACTGTTATCCATGTTTTGTATTTTTAATTTATATTATACCATAATGGTTTATAATACCAAGATGCGACTAACGGTGTAATAGACTGGTTAATAGAGGGACCACTGGACTAGCAAGTTTAAGAAAAAGCATACTTTTGGAAAGTGGTTTTTTACATTTTATAATATATAGATTGTTTTATATAACGTGTGATGTTGTTGGACAATCATTACTATTATAGTCATAACAAAATAAGTCGTAATATAACCAAGACTGGTATAACAATTACATATTAAAAGTCGTAAAATTAAATAACTGCTAGAGCAGTTGCGTATCTTATAGCTTCATCACATTAATAATTATCTAGTGTTCTATTGTGACTTACTAACAATTTGGGCAAAAAAAAAATTAAATATTTTAAAAAATATCTAATATCTATGGACATGCCCAATCAAAGTGACTACCAAATTACAGTTAATGTGCATATTTCAAAATTTGCATTAGCATTTATGTCCGTCAACATGTTAATATAATTTTTAATCTTGAAGAGACCAATAGTGTATTTTAGCTTTATGTTAAAATTATTAAATGACTGACTTGTAATAAATTTTCAAGAAAAGATATTGGTGGGAAAGCTAATTCATATTAGATAGAACCATAACAGATTGCTTATCTGTGTTTTTTCTTGTATTTATTCATATATTTAAATTTTATAATTTATAAACGATCCTAAATATTAAATACAATTTTTGTATGTTACAGATAGTTAATACTCAATATGTCTGAAAGAAAAGTACTAAATAAATACTATCCTCCAGATTTTGATCCTTCAAAAATCCCGCGCATGAAACTTCCTAAAAATAGACAGTATACTGTACGTCTTATGGCACCATTCAACATGAGATGTAAGACATGTGGTGAATACATTTATAAAGGAAAAAAATTTAATGCCCGAAAAGAAGATGCAGAAAATGAAGATTATTTGGGTATACGTATTTACCGGTTTTACATAAAATGCACTAGGTGTTTACAAGAAATATCTTTTAAAACTGACCCACGTAACACAGATTACGAAATAGAAGAAGGAGCTACACGAAATTTTATGGCTCTAAAACTTGCACAAGAACAGGAGAAGAGAGAAGAAGATGCTGAAAAGGAAGAAGAAGCTACAAATCCAATGAAATTATTGGAGAATCGTACTCAGCAATCAAAACAAGAAATAGAACTAATGGAATCTCTTGAAGAGCTAAGAGATTTAAATAGACGTCAAGGTAATGTGGATTATGATTCAATGTTAATAAAGTATAATCCTGCAGAATTAAAGGAGCAAATTAAGCGAATGCAAGAGGAAGAAGATGAAAATACCGTAAAAAATTTGATGGGTATTAAACGTAAGATAAATGAAAATGAAGATTTAGTAGAATCTGAAGATAATATGAGTGAAAGTAAAATAAAAAATGTAATAACTTCAACAGCACACTCTAGTGTAAAGAAAAAGGTTTCAAAACTCAACCTTTTAAACTTGGTTAAAGTTAATAATATCACAAGTACTAACAAGACAAAAGAATCTTGTAATTCTTTATCATTAATTGGCAATTATTCCAGTAGTGATGATTCTAATTAAATAGTCTATAAATTAATTTGAATTCTAAATAATTTAAGCCTTAAGTTATGGTTTAGTTAAGGTTATGTTAAGTTCAAATTAAGATATTTTACAATTTTGTGTATACAATTATTATTATATTTTAAAATACTTGTAAATAATAAATTTTCATAAAATGGAGTAGCTATTTACTTTTTTACCCTACTGAATCCTTTATTTGTCTTGATATATGAATAATTTTATCTAATATACTAGAATTTACTAATCTAAAAAGCTGTAAAAGAGGGGTAAGTTTTAGATACATTATGTTCTGCGGAGATCACTTCGGGGTTCATGAAATTCATTGCAATTTAAATATAGAAGTCCTGTTTGTCTGTTATTCAAAATATTTTTGAATTAAACAGGGCGTACCAATTATAACTTTAATGAAAATATTACCTACATAAAATGATAGTTAAAAGTAAGCAGAGGATTTAAATGTAAAGCTGTAATAATTTATTGTTAAAACAAAAAAAAAAGTAGGGGTTCCACAGTAAAAGTGGACATAAAAAAAGGGGGTCAAGTGGATGTCGCTCCGCTGTACAGTAGGCTACAAGTAGATCACTGTACTATAATGGATGGTATTAAATTTGAATTCAATGATATAATATCATTGTATACGAAAAACGATTCTGAGCGGAGACGGTATGTCAGTCTAGGATATTTGAAATTATATTGATATTGTTATTTTACGGTAGCTGCTAAGTTGAATTAATATTATTCATATTGTTTAATTATTAACCTTAAATTATCAGTGATACTAGAAAAATATTATAATATATACTTTTACTCGTTAAAATTGATTTTAATATGTAATTTCGTCCAAATTTAAACTTAAAATGTCTGTAAAAAATAACTGTGTTTATATATTTTTTAGATTATTTGTTTACAGTATGTGCTATTTATTAGAATCTTTGTTTTAAATTTTCAACCCTTATTTATAAAAACTGACCATTTTTATAATTGTTTAATTACAATAATTTATAATTTTCGAGATTTTGATGAATTTGGTTAAAATTCGAACTTTAAATGCTTTATAAAAAAAAATTGTGCCTATGTATTTTTAATATCTTTCAACTGATATTGTATTAATATATCAGGAGCCTTTCAATCATTTTATGTAGGTAATCCTTTCATTATTTTTGGCCCAACAAATAAAATTGTATTGATATTAATAGAAAAAAAAACTAAAAAATTGGAAAATTGAAATCATCCGTAAAAAGCTGAAAAACAGTCAAAATATATTAAAAATTAGATGGTGTATAGAAATAGCTTATATAAACATTCAGTGAAATTTTCATGCATCTACAGTTATTTGTTTTTGAATTGCAACAAAATAAGAAAATCGCTACATGAGAAATCGAGTGAATATCTAATCTTGTACAAATTTGAACTTAAAATGCTCATAAAAATTTATTATGACTTGCTTATAAACTTTTTTTTATTGATGAAATTAGGCAAACTTATGAGGAATCTTGTATTAACTTTTCAAATCTTAGATTTAAAAAGAAAAATTTTTATGAATTTCTACCTCAAAATAAATTGCACATTTTCATCATTTTTACGTATTTTGTCAAAATTTGAACTTTGATTACCTATAAATAAAAATTGTGACTACAGATTTTTAATATTTTTCATCTGCCTTTGAAACTATATATTAGAAGCCTACTATTAAATTTTCAAGATTTTTTACCCAACAAATAAAATTTTATTGACATTTATAGAAAAAAAAACTAAAAAAATTGGAAACTGAAAATGTCCGTTAACAGCTCAAAATAAGTCAGAATATTTTGAAAATGCTATGGTGTGTAGAAAATGCTTATATAAACATTCAGTCAAAATTGCATATTTGCATGTATCTACGGTCATTTTTAGAGTTATACCAAAAACCAAAATTTATTTTGTCGAAAATTGGTTTTCCTAAAAATTGATTTTAATATGTAATTTCGTCCAAATTTGAACATGAATGTCTGTAAAAAAAAACTGTTTTTTTTATATTTTTTGTTTACAGTACCTATGTACTATTTATTAGAATCTTTATTTTAAATTTTCAATCCTTAGTTATAAAAACTGACCATTTTATAATTGTTTAATTGAATTACAATGATTGATAATTTCACTACATGAGAAATCGAGTGAATCTAATCTTGTGAAGATTTGAACATAAAATGCTTCTAAAATAAAATTGTGACTATGGATTTTAAATATTTTTCATATGTCTTTGAAACTATGTATTAGAAGCCTACTATTAAATTTTTAAGATTTTTTACCCAACAAATAAAATTTTATTGACATTTATAGAAAAAAAACTATAAAAATTGGAAATTTAGAATGTCCTTTAACAGCTCAAAATAAGTCAGAATATTTTGAAAATGCTTATATAAACATTCGGTCAAAATTGCATGCATCTATGGTCATTTCTTTTAGAATTATACCAAAAACCAAAATCGATTTTGTCGAAAACTGATTTTCCGTAAAAATACACGGGTTTTCCTTAATTTTTCATTTGTTTTTCACGGCGCTTTTGAAAACTACTGGGAACTTTTGACTAACTAGATTCGCTTTCCTATCAGATAAGGTACTATTGAAAAAAATCGAAGCATTGTTACTGTCATAAAAGGTGACGACACACAAAAAAAACACATCATTGTTAAATCAATACATTCATCGCTCCGCTCAGAATCTAAAACAACTATATATCAATACATTTATTATACCACTCAGAAATTAAAATGCCATAAAACGTGAATGTACTTAAAAACAATATAAATTTATTCAAGTAGAGCTAAGCTGTCTCGCATAAGAATTTAAGCACATTTATATTTCGACGAATCATCTAGCTAAGCAATTAGAATTCCAAAATCATTTTTGATTTAAATTTCCCCCAAAAATGAATTATATGTTTTTTGGGATTGAGATAAAATACAAATAAAAAAAGTTACCGTATAGTATAAAAAAGAAAACTTGACAAAAATGAATTATCTTATCAATTAATGTTATTATAATAGAATAAAATCATGTATAAATTCTTATTGCTTTTGAAAAGGATAGTTTTCTCATCATTCAATTTCATTTAATACGAATGTTTCATAATGTGTTATATTATTAAAAAAATATACTTTTAATTGTTTTATAACAACCTGCAGTTCTTGTTTTATTTTAGAGACTATAAACCATTCCTAGAGAGTAATAAAAACATAAGTACATCTATGGACCACAAAAAAAATATATCTTCAAAAGTATAAAAAGATTAAAATCCTTATTAGGATTTGGTAATCCATTTGGCGTGCATACGGCACAATAAATATTGTGTTGTAAGCATTTATAAGCCACGGTAAATTTGATAAAAAAAAAACTAAGAGTAGCTGAAGGTATAAAATATTTAACAGACGTTAGGTTTAAAATATATTCAGAACTTATAGGTTTTTAATATTCACTTTTCAGAGAAATAGAAAAGAATCAAAAGGACACATATCCATTATATTGAATATAACTACTTTTGAACGATCTTTCTGTATGTATACAAAAATTATATTCATAGAAAAATTAATAAATCCCAAAATGTTACCACATTATTTATTTATTTTAAATATGTAAAGAGCAAAACAAATTAAGAGTTAGCATTTGGCCCTCTCCTGCGTCCGAAAGTCTGAACAACATTTACAAAACGCCTGTTGTACTGAATGCGTCTCTTTGATCGTCCAGTTTTCTTCTTCTTTTTCTTTTCAACTTTCTCAACTTTTGGAGTTTGTCCCTTAACTTTACCAGCACGAGCCAGGGATCCGTGAACTTTGCCTATTTTAATTGATTAAATTTAAAACTTCATAGTTTTTAAGTAAAATAAAAAAAAAACAATTTACCTCCAAGCAATGGAACAATGAAATCAATATTGAAGTTGTTCAATTCTCCAACAATTTGATTGTCATTAAGTGGTTGACCTTGATTATACAATGAAATTAAATTTTCTTCGATATCTTCCAAAGCAGCCAATTTGTTCTAATTGTTTGAACAAAAATTGAAGTTATTAATTCTGTATTAAAATGTAATTTCAAACACATATTGTGTACCATCTATTTAAGCTATAATAACTTTATATAATAAATTATTGATACATTCCATCAAAGTTAATGTAGAAAAAGACTAATTCAAAAACAAATCAAAAATTAATTAATTCCATACAATACTACAACCGCATTGTTGAGAGGTCCACATACTACATAACTGAGTCTTACATATGCATAGCCGCAAATGGAGTTTATTTGGGTGAGGCAAGGGGAACCGAAGAGAAACCCTACTATAATAATATTATCATTGAATAAGTTATTATTATTATTACTTTAATCATATTATATAAGAACTTTGTAAGCAAAAAAAATATTTTGTATTAAACTTTTAAACCGGGGACCAATTGTCCGCGCATAAAGTTATGACGAGGACCAATTGTTGGCAGTGTTTTTTCGCGGGACCAGTTGTCCTAGATCCATATTGGTCAGTTATATTATTTTGACATATGTACAATTATATTTTCAAAATCATTATTTAAACATTACTTAGAAATATGTGATCAATACAAGTTGAAGACACTCATAATATTTACTCTAGTGTCTTCATTTATGCAATATTTAAATCCATAATAACTTAGTTTATTTAGGTATCTAACTGAAATTGCCTATGTATATAGTCCAATATATTTTCAAAATTATATATTTAGTACATAGTATACCTCCACATCATAATAGCAACTAGCCTCATGTTGATATGAGGAATTAGTGTGCAAGGGTAAGATAATTTTTGTAAACTCGTTTTTTAAAGGATGATATGGACCAATATACAACGTAGCTGTGAAACTAGTTTTATATGTTGAGGTTTGAAACATAATTAATGGATAATCCAAGTACAATACAGTAAAATTTTGATAATACAGTAGAGTCCCGTTAATCCAGACTAGATGGGACCGGGATTCTCTCCGGATTAAACGAAATGACGTTTTTTTTAAACTTACTAATTAATAAACATAATAAATATATGTACTGTCAAAAAACACCTCTTGTAACAAATTCAAAATTTATTGATTTACAATTTTATATTAGGTACACATTGTAATTTTTATTATGAAGACCTTCCCGAATATATATATTATACATGAGTACATACTAAATATGAAACATAAATTGTCCGGATTAGCGGGACTCTACTGTATGTTTGAGTAGGTAGTTGTTGTGTGGTAGGTAATGAACAAGTTTAGTGTTTTATTGTTACACATAATTCTCAAAACAGTTGAGGAAATATTGAATATAAAAGTAAAAATAGGTAGTGTAAATCGATATTAAATGAATGGTTTTGGACAAAACTTTGTTGGGTCATAACACATGACAACACAATATAATCCAAACTATCAGGCATAATAAACACGCAATATTTACCTTGATCTGTGAAATATTCTCAAATCCTTGACATTCCAAAGCATGTACATTTTGACCACGTACGAACAAATGCATTTTGAAGTCGCTAAAATGTTATTAAAAAAAAATTAATACCTAATTCAACAAACGTAGATATTCAGTGATCTGTTTCTTTTGAGGTTATAGACTTCCATAACAAAAATCATACACGGCACAATTATAGTATTATGTTAAATATTTAGAACATTACTTACATTATCAACCACCGTCGATTACTTTATTTGAAAAACTTCCTTAAAAATAATGAATTTTTAAAGACAGAAGAGTCTACAGAAACTTTGGAACTGGAAATGTGGACGCAGCATCGGCGAAAAAGTACTTAGTAGTTAGTACAATAAACTTGGATTTCCAATAACAGTGACCACTTACCAGTTACAATGTTTAGTATACCATGGTTGGTTAGTTAATAAGCAATTCGTGAGCGTGACCAACATAAAAGTGAACGCTCTTATCAAAGTACCCTGCAGGCCACACATAGAGACGTCATAGAGTAAGATCTACTACAGACTACTATGAGGCCACACGACCAAGTAAATATGTTGCCAGTACAATTGTATTTTTACGAATTTTGAGATCAGTGTAGGTCACGAAATACGAATATCTTAATTCGTGGTGTAGGTACATAAAATAAACAAATGTTCCTGCAAAAATTTAGAAGTTTTAAAAGTTAATGGCGGGCTTCAATTATAGTATAATTATTAAACAGTTATCCGACCATCGACTATAGCTGTATTGTTATCGACTATTGTTCTGTGACTATAGTAAATCATTCTACTTGAATGTTCCATAGTGAATAACGAAAAAAAAACCATAAAAATAAAAACCAATTTTTATATTCTGCTATATTATGTCATATTTTATTAGACATAAGTTTTAATTTTCCAATTAAAAATGTAGATCTATAATCCAAGTTGTAGAACATTATAATAATAAAAAACACTTTTCTATAAAAAAATATTTTAAAAATTGCACTAAAAAGACAAAAATAATTTTCTGTACTTAAAAATAATGAAAAATTTACTGATAAAAAATTTAAAAGTGTGTGGTGCTTTTACGCTTGATATACAATGTTGAATATTGAATATAAATAGGATTGAACAAAGAAGTGTATGTATGTATGTGAGACTTTGCTCGGCTTTTAAATTTTTCATTATTTTGCTCTTACATATACTCCCAGTCATTATCTCATAAACAGGATTGAACAAAGAAGTGTATGTGAGACTTTACTCGGCTTTAAATGTTTTGTATGATGCACCACACACTTTTAAATTTTTCATTTTTTTTAAGTACAGAAAATTATTTTTGTCTTTTTAGTGCAATTTTTAAAATATTTTTTTTAAATATGTTTTTATAGAAAAGTGTGTTTTTAAAAAAAAAATGTTTATTTTTTTTTATTTTCTATTTTTTAGTTGAAATTAATTTTTTTTATTAAACATTTAAAAAATATATTTGTGAAACAAATTACTTATATTTAATAAAAAGAATCAAACTACTGATGATTATGATTTATTAATAAATAAATAAGTTTATGTGGTCGTGAAATGACAAGACATTTATTTTGTTTGCCACAACAAATTGAAATATTTTTATATGAAAAACTTCATTATGAAATCATTATGTGTATAATATATTTTGTTATTTTACAGTACTTATAATTTTCTATACTTAAAAATAATGAAAAATTTACTGATGAAAACTTTAAAAGTATATAATATTATTTAACTTATAACGGGGTTTTTACGGCGACGTCGTGGGGACAATACGTTGCTATACGGGGATCTGCAGTTTGAGCTGTATGGTCTTATTCTGCTGTACCACCGCAGAATCCGTGTAGGGGGGATGCCGGGAGTTCTTCTGCAACGCTGATTTTTTTTTTTGGTGAGTAATAGTTTGGTTAACCCGCCTTGACCCAGAGGAACCCTTCGTACCTTTACTTCCTCGGAGATGACTTTGCACACCCGTCATCGCCTACCTGGAGATCCGTGTCCCAAAATGACAACGGATTATTGTTTGTCATCCAAGACCAAGGTCTAAACCAATTTTCAGAATTTTTCATCGTCAAAACGTGCCTCAAATCGAGCGCGCAAGATTTCATTACAGACAAACAGACGTGAAAGCGAACTTAAGAAAAGTGTGTAAAAAGGGGGTCAAGTGGATGTCGCTCTGCTGTACAATAGATTACAAGTAGATCACTGTATAATGGATGGTATCAAATTTGAATTCAATGATATAATATACCATTGTATACGAAAAACGATTCTGATCGGAGACGGTATGTCAGTCTAGAATATTTTAAATTATATTGATATTGTTATTTTACAGTAGCTGCGCTAAGTTGAATTAATATTATATATTAATTATAATATTAATCGAATGAATATCTAATCTTGTAAAAATTTGAGGTACTTGTGCGTTATCGCGACTACCTAATATTATAGGTTATAGTGACGCCGTTTTATACGTGATTCTATTTCTAATTCAATCGCAATTTTTATAGACTAGCTGGGTAACTTTTAGGACACTTTTAGACATATAGCCACAACCACGCTGTCACGCTGGTAGTAGTAATAACTTGTACAGTTAAGATTATTTGGCAATGGATCAAGTTCAACGTTTTACTTAATAGTATTACAAAACAATGGCCACCACAAATCGATTTTTAAAATTTTTACTAAATTTTATTTTATTTTATAAATTTTACTCGTAATTTTTGACATAATATATTATCAATAAATACATTGACTTTTGGCTTTGGGTAGTTTTGTATTATTATAAACGTATTAAAAATTGCCCGAAGACGTCGAAGAAATTCTGTGCGGGCCTCGACCTGACGCATTACCAGACGACGCATCAGCCAGGTCCAGGCTGCTCACACAGGCACACATCAATCGGCTCGAGCTCATCGCCATGATCGAGTCAATCCTGGGGACTAAAGAAGAGGACGAACGAGAAGACCAGCGAAACGGCTGACTCACACCGGGGACCCACGATGAACAACGGCCAGACACTCTACTACTCGCTTCCGCGAGTCGTCGGAGGTGTCACCGACCACGTTGTTCATCCCCCCACCTGTGACACCACGGGAGGGACGACGATCACCGCATCGCAGGGACGAACGTGACTGCAAGGGCGGCGGACTCCGGTCGGCCCTCGAAGACAAGGACAGCACGAGAAGGCAAGGGCGGCGGACTTCGGTCGGCCCTCGAAGACAAGGACAGCACGAGAAGGCAAGGGCGGCGGACTCCGGTCGGCCCTCGAAGACAAGAAGCTCCGGATCAGGAAAACATTAACGTTTATATGTAAATGATGTATCAACGGGGGGGGTTAGTCGGGGACATGTCCCGTCAACCACCTCCACGTATGTATAATTATTTGTTATTCAAATAAACGATGGCGGCGTCGCGGAAGTATTGCGAAAGCAGTTCCCGCGACGCCGTCGGTTCAAACAGGAAGAAAAAAAAAAAAAAAAAAAAAAAAACGTATTAAAAATATGTTGCATAAAATAATATACGTTCGAAATCAAGGTAGTCGCGATAACGCACAAGTACCAAATTTGAACTTAAAATGCTCATAAAAATTTATTTTGACTTGCTTATAAACATTTTTTTATTGATAAAATTAAGCAAACTTATATGTGGAATCTTGTATTACATTTTCAAACCTTAGATTTAAAAAGAAAAATTTTTATGAATTTCTACCTCAAAATAAATTGCACATTTTCGTCATTTTTACGTATTTTGTCAAAATTTGAACTTTGATTCCCTATAAAAAAAAATTGTGATTACGGATTTTTAATATTTTTCATCTGCCTTTGAAACTATATATTAAAAGCCTACTATTAAATTTCCAAGATTTTTACCCAACAAATAACATTTTATTGACATTTATGGCAAAAAAAACTAAAAAAATTGGAAAATGAAAATGTCCGTTAACAGCTCAAAATAAGTCAGAATATTTTGAAAATGCTATGGTGTGTAGAAAATGCTTATATAAACATTCAGTCAAAATTGCATGTATCTACGGTCATTTCTTTTAGAGTTATACCAAAAACCAAAATTGATTTTGTCGAAAATTGGTTTTCCTAAAAATTCCAGGTTTTTCCTTAATTATTCATTTGTTTTTCACGGCGCTTTTCAAAAACTACTGGGAAATTTTAATTTTTGACCCCCCAAGCCCCAAGGTACCATCTAGATTCACTTTCCTATCAGAAAAGGTACTGTTGAAGAAAATCGAAAGATTTTTACTGTCCTAAAAGGTGATGACAAACACAAAAATAAAAATAAAAAAACACATCATTGTAAAATCAATATATTCATCGCTCCGCTCAGAATCTCGCCAATTATAACGGCGCGCAGGTACAGAGGATTGCTAATGTGAGTGAGGTTTGCTATCTACGCTATGAGAAGCGTTTCGCCGTTCGTAATTACCTCAGTCCTCAATATTTAATATCGATGTCGCAGTCGCGTTGTCACGCCATCGTGATAGGTACATCGTACTTGTTTCTT
The DNA here is from genome assembly GCA_027563435.1 of Nasonovia ribisnigri. Lineage (NCBI taxonomy): Eukaryota > Metazoa > Arthropoda > Insecta > Hemiptera > Aphididae > Nasonovia > Nasonovia ribisnigri. Next base: position 259,878 of record JANEHU010000425.1, read on the forward strand.
AATATTTATTGTTTATATTGAAATTTGTAATTTATATTGAAGGCCGATGATTTAATTAATGCCATTTATAATTTATAATTTTTAAATATAATATTTCATTTTGTTTTTAGTTTTTGAACTTTTATTTCTTACCGTATAGATAAAATAAAAAGGGGGGGGAGTTTTGGCGTATTAGTACCATATTTCGTCGTCGCCCCGACCAAAGACCTCACTCCTCGCTACTGCTCAGTTTCCTATTTTTTTAGGTTTTTGTTCTATCAATTAAATTTTATTTGTTGGGTAAAAAGATTGAAGTATACAAGGATCTTTATATATTATTATAATAACTTTTAAAAATTTTTAAGAATCTATGATACAATTTTTTTTTACAAGCATTTAAAGTTTAAATACGTAAAATACGTAAAAATCACTGAAATATGCAAATTATTTTCAGTTAAAAATTCATATAAAATTTTTTCTTTTAAATCTAAGATTTGAAAATTTAATTCAAGATTCGCATTGAGTTTGACTACCTTTTTCAAAAAAATAATGTCTACCCGAAAGTCAAATTAAATTTTTATGAGCATTTGAAGTACAACTTTTTAAAAAATTGGAAATTCACTCGATATTTCATGTAGCGATTTTCTTATTTTGCTGTAATTCAAAAACGAATAACTGAAGATACTTGAAATTTATATCATATAATGTTTATTTTATCAAGTATAGGAACTTGATAAAATATTTTGTTTTATTTTCTATATTTACGGACATATTCTTTTTACAGTTATTTAAGTTTTTTTTTTATAAATGTCAATCAAATTGTATTCGTTGGGTCGAAAAACTTGAAAATTTAATACAAGACTTCTAATATATTGTAACAATAGTAGTTAAAAAATATAAAAATACAGTCACAATTTTTTTTTATAAGCATTCTAATTTTGATTTTTGACAACATATTAATCAAATTTTAAATTGAAAAATATTTTTGAAGTTAAAAATGTATACCATTTTCAACTTTTATGGCTAAGGTGTGAACATTTAAAACAAGGCTCCACGTAAGTAAGTTATCCTGTAACTAAAAAAGCTCAAAAATATAAACTCAGTTTTTTTTTAGCTATATTTTATGATCAAATTTGGACAAAACTACATATTATATAATCAAGAATAATGATTTTAGTTACTTTGTTGTAATTTTATAATATTAATTCAACTTACCGGCTATACCGTATTAATAATATGGAATAACAATTTAAATATAAAATAAAATATCCACACTGACAAACCATTTCAGCTCAGAATCGTTTTTCGTATACAATGATATCATATCATTGAATTCAAATTTAATACCATGCATTATACAGCGAACCACTTGTAACCTACTGTACAACAGAGTAACATCTAGGAAAATGAATGTATTTGGTACATTTTTTTGGGAGGTGGGTCAAAGATGAAAAATACTCAATAGCTTTCAAAATCGTCAGGAAAAACTGAGATTTTCACGCAAAACCAGTTTTTGAAGTCAAAAGAAAATTTGAAGTTAGACATTTTATATCCAAATGTAAATTAATTAATTCTCATACAACGATTTTCTCATTTAGCTGTTTTCAAAAACTATGAACCTTAAATTGTCATTCAATGTTTTTAATTTTATCTTTTTATATACATAAATGAAATGTTTTGAGTTATTTATAGACATTTGAAATTTCAAATTGTTTTACGCTTTTTTATTCTATAAAATATCGATACCATTTTATTCGTTGTGTCAAAAATCTTAAAAAGGGGGTCAAGTGGATGTCACTCCGCTGTACAGTAGGTTACAAGTAGGTCACTGTATAATGGATGGTATTAAATTTGAATTAAATGATATAATATAATTGTATACGAAAAACGATTCTGAGCGGAGACGGTATGTCAGTCTAGGATATTTTAAATTATATTGATATTGTTAATATACGGTAACTGATAAGTTGAATTAATATTATTCATATTATTTAATGTTTGCCATAAGTTATTAACAACTGTTATTATACGAACATTTATTTATAGATTAATACATTTCCAAAAAAAAAGGAAGGGTCCTTGAATGATTTAGATTTGGACCAGGTTGAACCAATCTCCCGGGGATGTGCTCAACAGGGATATTAAGATTTACGATGGACACTTTTGTTTTTAAATCATTGATATTGGTTATAAGATAAATAATTAGTAGAAATTAATATTTATTATTTTATTGATTGCCAATCGAGCAGATCAGGTACAAATCGAATTTTTACTCATATAACCGCGTTGTCCGCGATCCGATGTAGTCAAATTGCTTACCATGGTGGTTGAGTTGCACTTACTGCAGCGAGTTACACACAAAAGGAGTTGAATAATCACAATTTTTTTAAGAGTTGTCATATTTTACGGTCAGCGAAGTGCACGGGATCAGCTATATATAGTTACTTTATAAAAATGAATTCTAATATAACATATCCATTATACTATTACAATGACCTATACAGACAATACAGTATACTCTAATGTACAGTAGAGCTGTATTGACTTTACGTTATACTTGAATTTTAATATATATGAAAAACTTATGAGGAACATTGTATTAAATTTTCAAATACCTATATCGACCGAGTGATAAGTTTTTCGGATGTGTTTAATTTAAATTCAATGGTATCAACTATCAATCATCGTATACAAAAATAGTTCTGAGCGAAGTTGGTCTCTCATAGGCTTCCTAGGTAGTAACTATATGAAATCTTGGAATCTTGCATTCAATTTTCAAATCTTAAATACAAAGAGAAGTTTTTATGACTTTTTAACTCAAAATAATTTGCAAATATTTGTGATTTTGTTGACTGCATTAAACGTTCAAGTTTTTTGATAAAAACTAAAATATTTTTATCGACCACCTATTATTAAATAAAAACTAATACAAATAGAAAAATTCTTCCGTCTATAAAACAGTATGGATAGCTCAAATATAATCAAGTATCTACAGACTAGGGTTATCGGGTTATATTCATTTTTGAGTTACACTAAAAAACAATTTTAGTAAAAATTCTAATTTTTTCCGACGCTTTTGAAAGCGGAAATTTTAAATTTTGAACTCTTGGATGCATTAACTAGATTTACTCCCCTAACAGAAAAGTTACTGAAGTTGAAAATCTATCTGCAGACTGCAGTTATTTTAACAATCATCAGTATATATTGCATATTTGCATGTTAACAACATTATATTATGATAATTTTGTGTTTTAGAATACAACAATATAACTTAATTATAAATGGGTAACAAAGCATATACCTAATATAGTAATTCTCAACCTGAGTGGTCATGAACACATATGTGGGGAGGTGCAAGCAGTCATCACGGAGTAAAAATTGTTTTTAATTAACTACAGAGACGAGGAAAAATGAATAATGGACGGTTAATACTCTTCTATCAGTGTTGTTAGTTGTGGGGGGGGGGGGGTTATGAGGGATTTATCAACATAGACCTTGTTTCATTCAAATACTTTTTTTTTTATATTTTAAATTGATTTATGTGGAGAGGGAAATTGTAGAGAAAAAAATCAACAAGAAACAAAAAAGGTTGGAAAACATTGACCTATTAAGTGAAAAAAACTCTGATTGTATTTCTAATTGAGTTTTTAATTTTAGCCTTTTCAGATAAGTTTACATATATTACTTTTTATAACATATTTTAAATAGTTCTTAATAGTCACACAAGATTTATAGGTTTGGGTTTTAATTGGAAAGAAGTAACTTATCTTAAAAGTAAATTAAGATAATACAAAAAAAAAAAAAAATAAATAAAAATACACGGAATTTATCAATAGAGAAGAATATGGTTTCTAAATACAATATCATTTTCTTTATAAAAAAAAATATGATTTCAAATTTAATAAATTAAAATTACAGAGTTTTTGGTATTTGTACATGTTATATTACTAAGAATAATATAAACTAAGCTTATTGGAATACTTGTGGTAAATTAATTTTAAAAAAGGACAATATTATTTACCTGTGTATATATTACAATATTTTTTTTATAAATAAAAAAAAACTTTATCAAACATCCTTCAACAATTTAGGAATATCTTGTTACAAAAAAGAATAAATAAATAAAAATAAATATACATGAGTATAAATTTAAATACATTACATTGTAATTTATGTCAATATGTATAAATTTTTTTTTGTAACATTACTAGATTTTCAGCTTTACATGAGAAAATGCTAAAAATGCATTTACAAGAACAATACCATTTTTTTTTTTTTTTGTACAAAGTTACTTAAATGTATAACAAATGTGTAAAAAAAATATAACAAAGAACATAAAGTATATTGGTTTTAATGAACATAAAAGTATTTTAGAATTAATACTAATCAACGACAATCTGGACAGTACCAATTACCTTTTGGGGCAACTGTGATACCAACACAATCAAAATGAAACCATTCAACACGACAATTAGGGTTATCGCATGCAATCATTTCAGAAACTTCATCGTATGGGCATCTACAGTGACAATATAATCTCTCTGTGCTCTGTACTGCTTTCTGTTCAACAAACTTAGGAAGTTCAATTACTAAATTTCCAGAATCACTGTCCGTATTATCAGTTACATCAGGGGGTATAACAGTTTTACTTATTCGAACATCTACAATAGGTCTTGTTTGATGAGATTGTATTAATTTAGTAGTTGTATATTGATGTTGAAGTGGTGATACTGGTTTGGATCTTCGTTTTTGCTTCTTTTTTGTCACAGATGGAATATGAAGGGATAATGGCTGAACTAATAAAGATGAATCTCCATTTTGTAGTTTTTCTTCATCACTACTTTCATAGCCAAAAAATTTTCTCTTTTTAGGTTGCCGTTTAGACTGACGAGTATCATTAGACGACATAGGGCTTTTGGATAAATTAGGTGAACATGTCGAATAAGAAGAGTTAATTGTAAGTGGTGAAGGAATGCTCGCTACTACTTTCGATAATTGGGGAGTTTCTTTTGATGCCTTTATTTTTAATTTACGTTTTGTTTGTCGTTTAGTAAGTGATGAAGAATGGAAACGTTTTCTTGTTTTCTGTGGTGTAGAACTATTGTGTACAACTTTTGGCTCATGACTTAAACTTAAATTTAATTCATCTTTTATACTATGTAAATTATTATTGCCATTACATAAAGTAACTGGATTTTTGTTGAAATTATTCCCAGTACATTCCCTATCTTCATTAGGTAATAAAAAATTATTGAATGGTGGAGATATATTATTTATAGATGATGAATAATTACTACTATAAAGTTCATATTCATCAGCTATTTTAAAGTCATTATGGGGTAAACCAATGGATTCACTATTATTTAATATTTGAGATTCAATGTTTGTACATTGATGAGGGTTAGATAATTTAAAACTGTTATCATTTGGTAATGTTATGCAAGGTATTAATGTACTGTTAACTTTAGGTAAAATTAATGTATTTTCCATAAGATTTTCTTGTTTTGATTGTATTATTTCTTTATTAATTACTTCAGGATGCAAAGGGACTGGATTAATATCATAGTATTCTTCATTATCTGTATTTGAAAACTCGCTTTCCAAATCAGATTCTAATGCACACAAATTAAAATTTGCTATTTTCTTGGCACTTAAAACTTTAACTTTTTTTTCTTTTTTCTTCTTTTTGTGTTTTTTTGGACTTTCAATTATTGGCTTTTTCTTTTCTTCCTTATCAGAGTCACAGGATGAAGAACATGACGATGAACATGAACAATTTGACCCACATGAACTAGACGAAGAAGATGATGAATTACAGTGTGATGAACATGATGATCTTTGACAAGAAATATTAAAAGAATTATTTAATATGTTTTCACTACCATTTACAATAGCTGCTAATTCATCTGGATATGGAGGAGATTTTATTAATTCAGATTGACTAGTTGCAGATAATAAAGTATAGTCATGATCTAGTAATGCAATATGAACTAATTCTTTTTTTTGTTTACTAACATAATCCCAATAATTACCACTTGGACTTGGGGATTTTAAATATTTTTCAGGTTTATGACGAGGAGTTTTCTCAGTATCACTATCAGAAGAAAGATTTAGTGGAGGTAGATTATAGTCAAATCCTTTTTTCTTCTTCTTTTTTTTCTTTTTTACAGGGGATATTACTTCTTTATGAATTAGTTCATGTTTCTTAAGTAACTTTTTTGAAATAAACTTATTAGAACAAGTAGTACATTCATATGGAACATTTCCAGAATGCCATCTTTCATGTACTCTTAATAATAAAGCATTGGAAAATGTTCTTCTACATTCATCACATGTGAACATTGCAGGTGGAACACAAAAATGATATGTATAAGGCCATTTTTTTGTTAAACATGATTTACATTCTTTGCTGTCCCTATTATGCTTCCAAAACATATGCTCAAAAATATCCTTCTTACTAAGATAAGTAATGTTACATTTCAAACACATATGCCTCATTTTATGTTTATTAACATGCAATGCTAAACTTTGTTGATTGGAGAATGTTTCCAAACAATAATCACATGCATTATGAGCTTTTCTTAAATGAACCATACATCGGAATGCAGATGGAATATCACCCTGGCCACAAAATAAGCATCTAAATGATAAATTTTGCCAAACTCCAAGATCCACACCAGGACATAAATGACAATGCAGCTCTCCGTAATTCGAAAAAGTTATTTTGCACATTATACAGTCATAAGTTTTTCTTGAATGAACACTACGTTTATGAGAGTTTACTTCTTTCATTTGCTTTGATGTAAATTGACAGTTGAAACAATAGAATGTATTATTAAATGGTATATGACTTAAATCATCAGTAGAGTCATAGTTTTCAGAGTTTAAATAAATATTTTCTAAAGTATTCAAATTCAATTTTAATATATTAGCAACATCTTCAGAAGATTCATTTTTTACAGTCATAAAACGATGGTTTTCTATCATATGCAGTGCTAGTTGCTTACCATTCACAGCAATACAAGTTGAATTGTGACAGTATACACAAGTTAAACATGAAGTCCTAACGCATTCTTTAAGTATTAGATTTATTTTCATATCTGACAATTTATGATCGAGAGTTAAAGCCATAACAAGAAGATTATCGTCCTTTGTTGAGTTATTAATATCCTGTAGTGCTTCTGGTCCATTTACCCATGGATTTTTTTCCGATAAAACTGTAGACATATTTTTAATTCCAAGTTTAAATTCTTCTTCAAGATTTTGCAATGTTTGTACAGATATTAAGTCAACAGGGATTGGAGAATGGGTTAATGTGTTAGTTGACAACTCATCGTTTTCAGAAAAATTTAGACTTGTAGACAGACAATCACAATTGTCACGATTTGTTTGACACATAGAATAATGTGTATGATAAGGGTCTTCTTCTGAAGCAACTAATTTTCTCAGAGTTTTGATATCAAATTCATCAGTTACCGATATATCAGAACAACTTAAATCTTGTAATGTGCTTTCAAAAAGGTCATCAGCTTTAACATCATCTATAACATATTTTATAATGTCATCAATAATAACACTTATTTCCAATTCATCTTTACGTTGTTCACAATTTTTAGTACCCAAAACCACGTCCATTACATCTATGTTATCTAAGTGTAATTCATCATCTTCAGAGCTACTACTTGAAAATTGAGAATTTGAAGTAGGCGGAATTGGAAGTCGAGAAGAAAGAAGAGGCTGAGCAAAGTACCTTTTATTAACAGTATCACAAAATACATCTTGAGATTTGTTAAGATTATCCGAAGCTACTAATTGATGAATATCTTGTATATGACATATCAAGTCTTTATGTATCTTAAATCTAGCTTTGCAAACTAAACAAAAGTATTGATGATGAGATTCCCTGATATGGTCAAATAACTTCATTCTTTGAAAATTTTTTCCACAAATATCACATTTACTAATCCCACTATGTAATGACAAATGCCCGTATTTACCGTTTGGTCGTTTAACGTGTTTATAACTGCTAGTTTTGAAAGTGCTATTCAAATTATTTCTCATGGCCATCTTCGTGAATCAACATTTATTAAATAATATTTGATAGTAAATTAATCTGAAAAAAGTTAAGAATTATATTTATTTATCAATGGAAATCTCTATTGACAATAAAATATAAATATAAACAAAAGTTAGAAAACCATATAATAATTACCTTTGTATTTTATATATAGAAATATTTGAATATTCATTTTCAAATGTACATTTAAAATCATTGGAAAGCTGAAAAAAATGAAACAAACATTTACCAAATTAGCATAACATAGGTATAAGAGCGTTATATATAAGTTTATACTTCAAAATATAAACTATTGCATCCTAAACATAAGTCCCTCCATTATTTTTCAAAAGTATTTTCTAAGATAGAATAGAAATTAAGAATATAGTTTAATCAATTTTGAACTATCGAAATTTTGTTTTGCAATATTGTAACTGTCTACAGCATATACCTACAAATATCTACTGACTATTGATTAAATAATATAAAATCAGATACAAATTAAATTGGATAATTAATATGAAAAGCGTAACACTAGAAAAGTGGTTAGTACTAGATATTTTTGATTTACGAATAAATTTTTTAATTTTATTATGTTTATTATTTTATTCAACAATAGCATAGTACCTATTTACTCTTTAATAATAAACAAAGAAAAAACCCTTTTTATTTAACTGTAAATCAATGAAATAAATTAATATGTGAATTTGGAGGGAAAGTATCTTGTAGAGAAAACATGAAATATTGAATGTTCACAATATTAAGAGTATTACGACTTCACAAATGAAAAAAATGAACAATAAACAATACTTTATATATTATCTTGATCTATTAAGCTTTGTCACAACTCACAAGCGAAATGAGTATTCAAATTTTACTAGTGATTATATTCAAATCAATCAAATACGAATATAAATTTATAATAGTATTTTACTAATTTAAAATAACACCAATAATGGAATAATTAAAAATAATTTTCGATCAGAACTAACAAAAACCAATCAATAAAGGAAAAAGGCGTACCTGTGGATAAAATGGATTTGGCTTAAACTTTATCTTCTATGAATTAATAAGATACCAGAGAATTGCACTTTTAACGAGTCGAATATGATTGCCATTAATAATTTGAGTAGAAAATGATTTTTGAGTATTCAAAACAACGAACCCATTTTGTGTTTATTTCCAAGCAATAGATACCCCTCTCCGGGCGCGGAAAATGGCGTCGCCCAGCATTTGATTAAACACTGCTTTCGGTTCAACAACTTAATTTTAATACTCCAACGTACATGGATTTCACTTCACCGCTGAACGAAATTTTTATTTACAATTCGTGCGTACGGATCAATTTGATGTGAAAATTATTAAATATTTAATAAAAAAAAGTTGATTTGCTTTCAGTGTTAACACAATATTTGACACTACCTCGTGTCTTTGCCTTTGTATATTTCGTACTAAAGTTTTTATCATTTATAAGCGAAATTTCGAATTTCTCTAGAGCGTGATAAGATCTTAACATCACAAATGTGATTTTTTATTTGAATTGCATGTAAATTTGTCCAGTAATTTACATTTAGTGAAAAATTGTCTTTTGTTCTTTAGTATTGGAAATTTAAGGTTAGGAGTTATGACAGAAGTATAGAACTCGGAACTACAGATGTTGAACCAGGCGTGTGGTTATGATAATTTTCAAATAAAAATATACAACTTCCGTGGTAAAAATGATTATGACTGATAGTGCCTAATTTTCTTATCAATTAGTTATCATACTGTATGGCAGTAAGTTGTAGCCATAGAGTAATATATTACTCTATGGTTGTAGCCTACGGTCTTAGATTATGTAGCCTGTGAGGCTGTAACACGATCACGGACTACGGAGTGACACTGTCACGAATCACGATTAGGTTCAAAGTTGCAATGTTAGTAAGTTGTGGGACGTCTGTTACTGCTACTTTTTAATAATCACTTTTATCACCAATCATATTTTTTTGATACCAGTCAACAACTTGGTATAGTAGCATAGTAGTGCAGTAGCAGGTTGCTTAAATAACTACTCTAACTATATAGTAGCCGGCACACAACTGCTCCTTCAAGAATCGCTATTCGCTGTTAAAAGTAGCAGCGTAGATATAATTAAATTTAAAATATTCAATAAATCTATCGGTAGCACTGTAGCAGCGACTGCGACTTAGTAACACCATTAGATCCCATTGACCTATTAGTTTATAAGTCTACTACATCAAATACTACCTATATAGTATTTGGCTAGAGCCCTGTGGTTACCTTCCATAGTACATGATTAAGTGTAAAACCATGTAATGCCATGATAGAATCATAAATAATAAAGAATCATTTATAACTTAAATAAAAATATTTGCTTAATGTACATATGTTATGTGGATAATACCATAATAATTATCGTAGTCCGTGATAATATCCATAGCCCAGCAGACTTAGATGTATTAAGCCATAAGCACGATCTAATCTACGATTAAAGCTACCTTTAGGGCCTGTATTATTATAGTTAGACTGTTAAACTAAGGTTAAACCGTGGAATTCGGTGGGTTAAGCGTAACTGAGGTTTAAACTGATTGTAAGACGGGCCCTTAATCACAGATCAATAATAATCGTGGTCCAGTCCGTCGCTATGAGTGGGTCCATCTTAGACTGTAAATAGTACGGCCATAATTATAGTAACTACACACAGACTTCCATACAACACAGTTGTAGTGTACTAGTGTAAACACAATAACACATTGATGTAGCCACAGACATAAGTATCTTAGAACCAGCTGCCGCAGTTCTTATGGACTAGCTGATGAGGTCACCTGTTCTGTGACATGCTGTATGACAGCATTGCTAGTTAGTAGATAACAACATTGAAAATAAGCTGAACATAAAATTGTGATAAAATGTTCCCCAGATGGCCAGATATAGAATAAACCTTAGGTCATATCTACGATTTAAGGTATATCTTAAATCGTGGTCATATCACAGAACAATATTATATCATATAAGATATTATAGTCTAATCACCCTTAGTATTTCAGTGGGAAATCAATATATTTAAATGCAGTTTTTTTTACAGTAATGAGTTTGGAAATTCTGATTGAATATCGTAAAATTCGATTCTTTTTCAAATTTTCAAAATTACTGAAAAATTTTTTTACACAACTAAGTTTTTAAATTTCCAAAATAGCCATTTTTTTGATCATATTTTTTAAAAAAGTTCTAAAAAAAATTATTAAAATTGAATGATAACCGACCAAGTTAGAGCTAGTTATTATTTTAAATTTCATAAGATCGTAAGAAATCATCTGCGTTCCTATTTTTATTAAAGCATGCAAATCGTATTTTGCTAATGCAGTATGCACAAGTAACATAATTATTATTATTAGAAATCAAAATAATAACTAGCTCTAACTTGGCCGATTTCTATTAAATTTTAATATATTTTTTAGAATTGATTTAAAAAATATGATTAAAAAAACGGCTATCTAGGAAATGTAAATCGAATGCCGTGTGATAACATTTATCTAATGAGTCGTTGGTTAGGTGAACGGACACCTAGGTCACCATCTAAATAGATCCCCATGATCTAAATGACAATACGGGATCTAAATGACAGGGGATCTAAATAACCATAGGGAACTAGTTGACAACATCCTAGCCGGGGATCTAAATTACCCCTTTTGCGTAAAATCTCACTTGGTCTACTAGATACCCCCTCTGTGGCGGTAATTTAAAATAACATTATAAATTATATTAAACTTATTTTATACTAAACGTATTGTTTTTTCTCTAACAAATGATTAATTTAATTTGAATATGTATCATAAATCATATTAGGTATTACATTACATTAATATTTAACTCATAAGTCATAAGTTATGTCATAAGTATGACTCATAACTAATGAATAATTCATAAGAGACAAGTCATAAGACTAGGTATAGTAAAGAACAGTTTGTAAATTTAATTTTTTTTATTATTTACAATTAATGCTTGAAAATCAAGGTTACTCACCTCATGAGTAACCTAATAACACCAGATCGCCAGAATAATGTGGAAGAAATTAATTGTTCTTATAAGTTGTTATTTTATATTAGTAAATTCCGACATATCGTAGAAGTGTAGAACGGAGATAATAGGTTAGCGGCAGTACTTAAGCGTTCAAATTATATATTTCCAGTGATTTCGTTCAATTTTCAGTAACTTAACATGAACGTAGGTAGTTACTTTTTCGTGTGAAGGAACATATCGGATTTTCGCTCATTTTTTAGTGAAACATGAACGATTACCTATATTTATTTTTTTTCGTTACTTTATTCTTAAGTATAGGGAATTTTAATAATTTTTATCATATCATTACAATAGCAAAAGTTTTTATAATTTTTTTTTTTAGAAATTCAATCAATATCATGATTAATATTAAGATATTATATTAAATCTATATACGACAATATACGATAATATTGACAATGTTTACACAATTTCAAGTCAGTGACTGTGGTCCTATCGGTGTTAATTTGTATGAAATAAACTAATTAAACATTTTAAAAACAAAATAACTAGGTACATAATTAAACAATTTATTACTACCTACAAATTATATTAAAACTATTTTAAAACTATTGACGAACGAAAATATTCTTTATTTAGGAACGATAAATAGAACTAGTTCCTTTATTTTGAGTTAGAAATTTCTAAAAATGTTCCTTTTAAATCTAAGATTTTAAAATGTAATACAAGATTCCTTATAAAGTTATCTACCTTAATCAAAAAAAAAAGGTCTATAAGAAAGTCAAATTAAATTTTTATGAGCGTTTGAAGTTTAAATTTTTACAACATTAGATATTATTAGATATTCACTCGATTTCTCAAGTAGGTATCGATTTTCTTATTTTGTTGTAATTCAAAAACGAATAACCAATAACCGTTACTTGAAATTTATATCATATGTTTATATTCTAATG